>JAIFZK010000022.1:9835000-9930000 GCA_027481765.1 Tenualosa thibaudeaui
TGAGCAGAGGAGAGACTTTGAGGTACACACACACACACACCATAAACACATGCATCTGCATCATACACTTATGCAGACATACACACATGTGCACACACAATTTTAGACTCACATTACGTGATGCACAATAACAGTGCCAATGCCAATGACTGTCACAGTCAGAGTCACAGACCGTCACAGCTTTCACGTCACAGTGAATGCAAGAATGCATCTGTACACAGTTTAACATGTCATTTCATTAAATTAAATGAAAATAGGATGACCTAATGACAAGTAAAGGGCTTGAACACAAACAGCATTTATGCACACAAGCACTATTTCTGAGAGTGTGTGTTTATGACCCGCAGAAATTGGCCCATCTGTATGACACGCTGCACCGGGCCTACACTAAAGTCATGGAGGTCATGCACACAGGCAAGAGACTGCTGGGGACCTACTTCAGAGTAGCTTTTTTCGGACAGGTGAGTCACCTGTGCTTTCCCTGATTCCTCATCACAGATGTTTACAATTTACTTAGATTTATGCATGAGTTTATTTTGTTTTGCTATCCAAACAACTTACTTAGTGATCCAAACTGACATTTAAGAATCTACTGATTCCATAAATGTGTATTTATGTAGGGATTTATTTTTGTTTTTCTATCCAAACAATTTACTAGTGATCTAGACTGACATTTTAAGTAAATACTAGCTCTGTAAATTATTTTCAAATACTCTTTAAATTCATACAGAACAGCATTACCAGAGGAGTAGGCATCAAATTATAGGACGCCTAATGGACAAATATTCCTACTAACTTTGGTGTCACCAGTGGTCTCCAGTGACTGGCTAACTAATTGATCTTCCTGAAGGCTAGGCTAGCAGGTTTTATTGTGTCTAACTGCCTAGTGTAAGGCATAACTTATAAAAGTAACAGATATGAACCATTTGCACGTGACATAAGCATTGGCTATTGTTCAGTCACCAAGCTGCCTAATAAACTATTTTTGAACCACTGCTGTAATTCTCAGTGAATCTAAAAGCTATTACCCACTAATACCATTCTACTTATTTCTGTTGTCCCAGTGAAGAAGTAGGGCATTTTATTAACTCAAACATCTTGCATGAAGAGCCTGTAGTGCCCAAGCATGTCAGAGGCCAAATGGTAACCACATATTCTCTCTCTGTCTCTCTCTTTATCTTTCCCACTCTTCTCTCTCCGTCTGCGGTCAGGCTGCGGTAAGTCTGTGCTCTGTGCTCGGCTCACTTTGCCTGACTCAGATTGCGTGTGCGGTGCTCGTGTTATGCCTGTAACTGCCTGCCTCTCCTCTCTATGCCTGCCTGCCTGCTTGCGGGCTAAACTACCTGCTAAGCCTCTATCTGGTCTGAATCCACATTTCAGTCTCTTTCTAACATGACGCTGAACTCTACAAACTGGTCTCTCAGTAGAGTTGTCAAGGACAAAAATCTGTTGTATGAGCTGTGTTGTTTTGACAACATGGTTGTTTGTTGTCCCCTAGAGTTAGTTTAACTTTTACATTTAGCAGACGCTTTTATCCAAAGCGACTCACATTTTGTCAACTATCAATTGTTCAGGGCCAGTCTCCCCTAGAGCAATTTAGGTTTAAGTGCCTTGTTTAAGGGCACAACGGTGGGGTTCAAACCCACAACTTCTCAGACTACTTGCACGCTCGGCAGGTTCCTTAACCGCTACGCTAACACCACCCTAGACTTCTGACTGGATGTTTGATACAACCAAATTGTTTTGAGTTCAGTGAAATAAGATGAGAAACACACACGCTCACATGTACTGCACATACAAGTAAAGAAAATGAGAGAGAGAGAAAGAGAGAGAGTAAAGTTCCACCTACAGTATCTACCAGTCATTGTGGGAAAAAGTTTATGACTCCTGTCATAACGTTGGAAGACAGTTTTTTCAGGCCCTGAAGATAGGAAATGGCCCTTTACGTACTAGTTTTACGTAAAAAGAACGTTTGTGCACTTTCGTTCGTCACGTTGCAACAGCGTTCATATTCTTTGAGTGAATGGGAATTCTGTCAGTTCTCCAACAGAAAGCTTGCTCAGGTGTTTTTTGTTTCAATTCATCAGCTTGCTGCCCCTATATTAAATGTTGATTTGCACGGTTTTTATTTTATCATTTTATTTTACTTCATTTTATGTCACTTAACTGTTTGCTTTTGCTTGTTTCAGTGGCTATAATGCATGTGGACTCAGTCACAGCACTTACAAGAGCCTGTTGAATATTGACAAACCAATCAGACCACATGTGTAGCAGTCAGTGACTCTTGGCCTGTTGGCCTGTTGTTCAAATGCTGTCAGCAGGAATAAGTATGACAAAATTTGGTACAACACACACCGAATTTGCCCACTTCCAGCTAACACTAACTGAATGGGGCACTGGAAAACAAATTTACTATTCAGCCAATGTTGTGTTTTATTTTCTCATTTTTATTTCTACTGACCGCACCTTGAACAATGGGGCCATTGGTTGATTGACTCCAGACTATTGTTTTAAAGGTGCTGTTATAATTGAGTCATCTTGAAGACTTCAACGCAGTTGGCACGAAGTGGTACTAAATAAGATTCAACCCAGTGCCAGCTGGTTTGTATGCACAAGTAACACAGTGCCATCACAGTTGTCATCACATTCTGTTGATATCTCTTGGTCATTTCATTAAAAAAAGCACTACCAGCACCTTTAAATGAGGACAGACTTGCTTACTTGCGTATTGTCTAGTTAAGTTCCCAGCGTTGTTCTGTACAGAAAAGTGAAGAACTTCAAAGTGAGGCCTGCAGCCCAGAGAGGCCTCAGGGCTGTGGGGTTAGTTTCTACCCGCAAGCCCCTCATGTGTGCTGCCTGTGATGTTACTGCAGGGGTTCTTTGAGGACGAGGACGGGAAGGAGTACATCTACAAGGAGCCCAAGTTCACTCCGCTCTCAGAGATCTCCCAGCGACTGCTCAAGCTTTACTCAGACAAGTTCGGCCCTGACAACGTCAAGATGATCCAGGACTCTGGGAGGGTGAGCAATACTCTCTCATTGTGCACTCACACAAACACACAGACACACACACACTCAAGCTCATTCATTGTAGGACATGCTCAGAGGTCAGGTGGTTGAAATGGTCAGAGGCTGCTGACAGATATTTACACTACCTTTCACCTGTCTGTCCCACAGATAAAGTCAATGGTCGTTGTGTCCTACTGACTTTTGCTCCATCCCAATGAACAGTTCATTACAGAGAAATCAATTAATGTCCTATGCCCTCGATTCCTGATCCACCATAAAGTTGCACTGTTAATGTTGGATTGAACTCAAGCACTAGTCTGATTGGTATTGTCAGAAATGGCAGAGAGCTCTAAAGTGTTCTTATCCTTATCACACAACACTACACACCCACCCACACAGCACACAAACACACACGCGCGCACATCCACATCCACATACATATACACATACACATACACATACACATACACATACACATACACATACACACACACTCATACACAGAATAGAGTAACAGAGAGTGTGTGAGTGAGATCACCTGAATACCTATAATGAGATACTGTGATGAGCATGTCAGTGAGGGATTCACCTTGCTGCAAACACCAATGAATTCAGTGAATTTCATTTTATGAAAACTATGAATTTCTTGACCTACAGTAATAAGCTAAAATGTTCTTAGGTGATAAGTTTAAGATGATAATTATTCGATTTGGGTAGGCCCAGCAGTAACTCAGTCATTTATATCTCACATGATAATGTTAATGTAATTAAAGTAATGATTTACATTAAATAATTCTTTAGAGCTTGTTGGCCTGTGTGGGTTAACAATGCGTGATTTCACCTGGATAAAGCAAAGTCTAGTTCCCAAGCCCTTAAGGCTACTGCTTGCTCCTCTGTTGTTACCCTGCATTATCTCATTATCTCCATGTGTTTTTACTAGAGGTGTAATGTACATGCAAGCTGTAAACCACAGAGCATCATGTTGGCAATGTCATATTCAACACAAATGGAAAATGTTTGCCTGTGTGGGGGGGGGGATACAGAAAAATATATGTAATACACAGAAAAATCTTAGAATGGGAAAACCTGTTTTACCTTGTCTTTGTTGAAATAGGAGAGGTTGTGCTTGGCCACAGAGCATGAGTAAATCTTGAACCTAGAAATTACACTAAACACTAAAACACTAAAAACACTAAAAAGGGGTGAATGAGAACAAAGCCTAGCTGTGATGTCATATACACAAAATCAACTAGATCAATTGTGGTAACTGGGCTTATAAAATAGCATTTGAGCTTCATTTAATTAAATCAAAGTTGAATTCCAATTCCATTTTAATATTGGAGAGCAATGTGTTATGTCTGTTCATCCGTTCATTGGACCCCTTTAAGGATTTTTCCAGCATCTAAATATCCATGTCCTGAATTTCCCATACTGATATCTTACATATCTTCCCATAGGTGAACCCTAAGGACTTGGACTCCAAGTTCGCCTACATCCAGGTGACGCACGTCACGCCGTACCTGGAGGAGAAGGAGCTGGAGGAGCGCCGCACCGATTTCGAGCGCAGCCACAACATTCGCCGATTCGTCTTTGAGACGCCCTTCACCGTCTCGGGCAAGAAGCAAGGCGGTGTGGAGGAACAGTGCAAGCGACGTACTGTCCTCACGAGTATGTGCCTCATCCCTCTTCTACACTGTCTCTGATCCAGTCTACTACTGCATGTTATGTCATATTTTTCAGTGTTTTAAAGGAGAAATCTGACGTGAATCAATCAATAGTCCTGTTGTTTGACGTTGCTGAGAGCTCCCGGTTGATATAAGAATGAGAGAATTTGGTGCAACGTAGCGAATTTGCAAAACAGAAGCTAACACCAACTGATGGGGACTGTTAAGCCTTTAATAACGACAGGATAGTGTGAATCACATATGAAATAGGTGGAAGGGAGTTGAGTGCTTGAGAAATGACCTCATGACCTGGATTTGAACCTGGTTCCCTGAGGTCTCTAGGCTCGAATGTGATGTAACATCCCGGCATTGTCTCTGTGGTTGGTGACTCTCCCTATCCACCAATCAATCATTTAAATCATACTGCAAAGACAGTCCATCTGCAATCCTCACCATGATTCTACCCAGAACAACAACATCCTAGCAAACGTATTACATAGGGTAAATCTATAGCCAGTTTTATTGACGTATTTATTTATTTACTTTCAAATGTATATTGTGTAGAGGGTTTGATAGGAGTATATGCTCTAGTGTTTGCTCTTTGTTTTCTTCTGCTCCCTTTCTTTCTGTAATTAATGATTTTTTTTCATGAATATTTTGTATTATATCTCTGTTTAGTAGAGTGCCTTTCGAATGATCTGGCCAGAGACAACAGACCTGGCTAGGGACAATGAATAAATATTACTAGCGCTGGACTATATACACTGACCAACTAATAAACAACTTGCTTTGGAGCCTGTAGTGACGGCTGACTTTAACCCACATACAGTATACTAACATCTACATGTAGGAGGAAGCACATATTAAATTCCATTTAACTAAAGATAATAGCATATTTCCATGTTTTTATGTTTTATATTTATAAATGAAAGATCAGAATCAGTTATTAAACAAAATCAGCCGCATAGCAGTCACTATCTTCACTATTGTTGATTTGTTGCTGATTGCTGATTTAATTGTTATGGACGAACCCCTAATTTAACCTGCTCTGTGTGTTTAAATCAATTTTGCACCTTAAGAAACTGTTGAAGAATACTTGAAGTGCAGAATGTTATCCCATTTTCACAGTGCCAGATTGAATTAATGAACACACCTTAAATGATAACTACACCCATCTCTACAACACTTTATCAAACTCTAATAGAACCCCCCCTCCCTTCCTGGTCCAGTTAAGCCTTTTCCGTGTGTTCTCAGCTTCGTTTACAAACTTTATTGTTTTATAGGCCATCTCAGTTCCAAAAGTACAGCTTTTATGGCCACTGATAATATATGAACTGATTGAGACTGAATGTCCTGATGCTGGTGACAAGGCTAACCCTAAACCACCTTTCGCCCCTGGTGTCTGCACATTCCTCTGCTTCAGCATGAGTCTGCAGAATTAGTCATAGTTAAAAAGATAGACACTTTTTTTTGCCTTTGTGTTTAAATCACTTTTCGATGCAAACAATTCATTACGGCAGTTGCTTTTGAAACAGCTTTCATCTTTATGATGAGAGATGTGAGTCTTTTCCAAGACAGGATTTATAATTTTTTTTGTCAGTTTGGAAGTCAGTTTGTCAGACTCAGACCACATGAAACTGTCAATATCATACATCAGCCATCAGTTATTACACATAGCCACATGTAATTTCATTCACTTTTTGTTTGTTGTTCTGTGTTATTTGTCCAACTCTCCTTCCTTCTCTCTCCTCCACCTTTATCTCCTTGTCTGTCTATCTCATTCCTTCTTTTCCTACCCGTCTTTTTTTCTTCCCTTTCTACTTTCTTCTCCATCTCTCTCTCTCTCTCTCTCTCTCTCTCTCTCTCTCTGTCCCTCTGTCACTGTCTCTCCCCTAGCAACTCACTGTTTCCCATATGTGAAGAAGCGTATTGCAGTGATGTACCAGCACCACACAGACCTGAGTCCCATAGAGGTGGCCATTGATGAGATGAGTGGCAAGGTGGGGGAGCTGCGGGCACTGTGCTCGGCCAGCGAGGTGGACATGATACGCCTGCAGCTCAAGCTCCAGGGCAGCATCAGTGTACAGGTATGTGTGCGTATATGTGTGTGTGTGCGTGTATGTTGTGTGTGTTCATGTGCGTGTGTGTGCGTGTATATCGTGTGTTTGTGTGTGCATGTGAGTGTGTGTGTACATGTGTGTGTGCGTGTATGTTGTGTGTGTGTGTGTGTCATGTCTGTGAGGTGAGAGGGGGTAGTTTGTGTGTTTCTATGTGGGTGAGTGTTTGTGCTGTGTGTGTCTGTGGGGGGGGGGGGGGTGTAGATGCACGTGTACATGTGTGTGGAAGAGAGAGAGAGAAAGACGAAAAGACAGTGCATGCATATTACAAGTATATCATATATGTGTGTCTGTACCCAAGACATTTTCCCACATATACTGTGCATGTGTCTAATTCACTTTTGAAATGTTACTTTGGTCTTTTTATATAACCACAGGTAAATGCTGGTCCGTTAGCTTATGCTAGAGCATTCCTTGATGACAGCTGCCAAAAGAAATATCCTGACAACAAAGTTAAACAGCTCAAAGAGGTCTTCAGGTATGACTGTGGTTGTGTTCAGTAGTAATTCACTTTGATCAACAGGTAGACAGAGGAGAGTTTTCTTTAAATCACAGAATGGCAGTTGATAGTTAATAGGGAGAGCTAGTTGTTAAAACGTTGTAAATACATATGTAAATACTTTTGCGCAGGCAATTTGTGGACGCCTGTGGTCAAGGTCTGGGTGTGAATGAGCGTCTGATAAAAGAGGACCAGCAGGAGTATCATGATGAGATGAAGGCCAACTACAGGGACCTGACCCGAGAGCTGTCGGCCATCATGCACGAACAGGTCAGCCAAGGGCTCATCCTTAGCTCAGACAGTGTATAACTGACATTCATCAACACACTCAGACTCCAGACACTTAATTTACTACTCACTCTATTTGGTAACACTTTATTTGAAGGTGACTACATAATAGTGACACGAGCCTGTCATAAACTGACATAAACTTGATTAAGGACACTTAACTTATGATTATGATTAACTTATGACATTTATGACGTTTATGACTGTTGTCTTTAAGTGTCTGTGTCCCAAACAGAGTCAGCTTCACATTATAAAAAACAAATTACACATAATGGCAACAGTCATAAACATGAATGGAGTGTCATTAATCTTCATGACACAGGTCATGTCATGGTTCTGACAGGATTATATTTCTTATGTAGAAATAAATAGAAATAAAGTGTTACCCTCTATTCATCCTGTTGAATTGGTCATTGTGTTGGGTTGCACTAGATACTCTCTTTGCTTGGAGGGAGTTTTGTTTCTGGTTGCATTCATACACACACCAGTCACACACACACACACCTTAATAAACTGCAGTGCCGTTAACACTAATTTAAAGGTGTACCAGGCAACATATTTTACCTACATATTTCCCCTATGGTTGCAGATTTTTTCATGTACAAGTACATTGTGATTTGTTTGTTAACCAAAGAATAGGATCCAGCGATGATTATTTTATTATAGTTATGCTGACTGACAAGGCTATAAATGCCATTTCAGTAAGATTCAGTTTTGTTTGACATTGCGGTGCTATCTATAAAAATGCAAGTGTTATAACTGCATGAAGAGGGTGCCGAGAGAGCCTTCATTCACCACGTAATGAGCCATTTAATTATCAGAGTGTCTAGGAAGCTGGAAAATTAACCTGAAAACAACATAAAGTCCTGCCTGGTGTGCCTTTAATAATGCCTCATTCTTACTGTATACTGTATGATCATTTGAATGCACACTTCACACTTACTGTGTACTTTATGCATTATGCTATTATCATTTAAAGGTAGGCTTATGGCTGTAGATGCCGCTTAAATGTGCATAAATGCTGCTTTGCAAAAAAAGTGTTTTATATGTGATGTCAAAGGAAGTCAAGGTTGTCAGTAGCCTAGGTTACAACATGGCTGCTGATGGTGTCAGTAGCCTATGTTGCAACATGGCTGATGGTGTCAGTAGCCAAGGTGACAACGTGGCTGCTGATGGAGTCAGTAGCCTAGGTTACAACATGGCTGCTGATGGTGTCAGTAGCCTATGTTGCAACATGGTTGATGGTGTCAGTAGCCAAGGTGACAACATGGCTACTGATGGAGTCAGTAGCCTAGGTTACAACATGGCTGCTGATGGTGTCAGTAGCCTAGGTTACAACATGGCTGATGGTGTCAGTTGTCTAGGTTACAACATGGCTGGCTGCCTGCCTGCGCTTATTAATGCTCTCTCTCTTTTATTTCCCATGGGCTTTCCTTCACAGATTGGATGGTAATAGTGCTTTTTATTTTGGCATCTTGTCTGGTTTGTGTTTGTGTGTGTGTGTCACCTTTAAGTCCTGTATGCTTTGCTTTGCCTGAATGGCTATTTTCTGCTCCCAGATGTTTTTTTTTGAAAGATCATCACATTTTTTTCTGACACCTGACCTCATATTGTTAATACTTTTCCTATCTTTTCTGTTCCTCACTTGTCTGTTTCTCGTGCACTTTTCTCTCTCATCTTCTGTCTCCCACTCACCAATTCAGATTTTCCCAGTCGAGGACGGGGTGACTAAAAACGCTCTCTCTGATTCGCTGCACATCTTCAACGCCATCAGTGGCACTCCTGGTGGTGCCACCCTCCATGGCCTGCCCATTGCCACCTCCACTGTGTGAGACCTTTCAAGTTTGACCTCTGACCTCCTCAGAGCAACAGAGAACAAAAGAAAAAGGGACACACACTTTACTGGACGGGAGGCACAAAAAGACTGTAATGAAGGTCAATGAGATGAAGAAACAAAGATTACAGACCAACCAGAGGAGAGAAGGATCTAAAGGATAGTATTAAGAATTTATTTCTCTCAGTGATGTAGACTCTCAGCTGCAACAGATTGAAACCATATATAGTTACTGTACAAGTGAAAATGAAGGGCAATTCTCATAGTCCCCCCCTCCTCCCTCAGTTAGCCTGGGTGGCCCATGTGAACTGTGATTGACCTCGTCTCCTCAGTGACAAGAGCCTGGTCTGGAATAGTGCACCTTGGACAGAGCTCCCCATTGGTCAGAAACGCAAAGCGTGTGACCATGTGACCAGGAGGGTAAATGTTCCCAAGGCGAGACGTTTGTTTGTCTTGATGCGTTTGTACGTCTCTTCACTATTTCCTGTGGAGACACCAGACTGGCTTTCACCCCAGCAACGGGAAAGGACATTGTGGTACATGATAACAGGGGGTGATCCCACCCGCCCCCTCCGGATTTCTCCAGTTGCCTCTCACCTGTATGTGGAGCTGGTTTGAGATTTCAACTGCACTTTCACCATTCTAGTCATGTAGTCATTCAAGTCTAGTCATCTTATGAAACTGCTCATCATGTGGGTTCTATGCTATGTTGTTTCAGGTTGTAATCAATGTTGCAGATGTCATATGTGCAGTACAGTAAAGTCTGACTTACTATTCTTGGTGTCTCTCCATGAGAACCTCTATCCATCTCCTTCTCAGATTAAGGACTTTCCTACTTTCTGATATCCTGCACGTTGAAATTTTTTTGTTTTTGTTTTACAAGCAGAGAGAGAAAATACGCTCAATGCCAAGGAACTGTTTTTTACACCTGTTTTCTATTTCTAACAGGAGAGGAGTGCAATATTTTAAGTGTGTGTGTGTCTCTGTGTGTGTGTGTCTGTGTGAGCCTTGTAGGCCTTGCTTCGCTCAGTTTCATGTTCTTTTGAACGTCATCTCTCTTGCCAAAGCGGGAGACAAATGGATCTGTAGCAGAGGACTATAGAGTCAGGCCACAGGGACAGTGGATTTTTATACCCTTACAACAATAGTGAACTGTAAATGTCAAACAGAATTCATTTTTTATATTTGAAGTGTCAGATAGGTTTTTATATTTACTTACAGAATGTTATTCTTCTGACTGGTGTTACATAAAATAATGATGTCCTCTAATACTTCTGTTCCAATAAAGTTAAGTATTATCACAGTGGTGTTTTCCTCAAGTGTCTTTGTGCCTTGTATATTTACAGTTATGTGTGCACCATTATGGGATGCTTAATAATGCAACATTGTCAATGTGAAACTTTAAAGGTCAACAAACCTGGACCTAAATAGATTGGGGCTCACGTCATTGTGTTTGGTGGGCAAAATAACCTTTAACAACAGAAATATGTATTTCAGATGCCAACAATGTTTTCATATTTGCTAGGACTGAAATTATTCCATGTTGTCTCGGGGAGATAGAGAATCAAAGTCAAAATCTTCATTCCTAGTAGCTCCTCAGTGATCTTGACAGAATCTCTACTGTGACTGTATGTGTGACATCATCTCTACTGTGCCTGTATGTGTCTCTCTTTTCTCCCCAGTCTTGATCATCTCTACTGTGCCTGTAGAATCAAAATCTTCTTATTCCTTGTCACTCCTCTAAGATCTTGAAATCATCTCTACTGTGACTATGTGTGCTCTCTTGTCATGAGAATCAAATTCTTTTCATTCCTAGCCACTCCTCTGAGATCCTGGCAGGTGCTATAAATTATTCTGCAGACGTGTCATTCACAGAATAACAAAACGTTTCAGTCATTAAAAGTCCACTGGATAATAATCACAGGTCATAGAACTCCTTTTAATAGCCGGCAGCTCTGTGTACTTTGATTTATGGACAGTCTTTGCCGATCATGTGGTTTATTTGCCTATTGAGCACAATCAAACATTTGTTTGTCAAGTCATTTGAAGTCATAATCTTTGCTATAAGACAATTAGTTTGATCAGTGAACAAGCGCATGGTTGCCTTATTTTGTATATTCTAATGTCTACATTATATACTGACATTAGTGAGGGAGAGCAAGACTCTCATGTGTACTGCATCGTACAGTATATAAGGAGGTACTGTGTATGCAACATGTGCTATATCTTAACATGTGAGATGCAGTGTATATATGTTATATTCGTGCATTATGTAAATATCACGTAATATTTGTATGTAATATTTGAGGAAAATGCAGTCAAAAATGCTACTGGTCTTTCATATCACAACAACCTCTGATCATCTCATTACATCTCTCTCTATTGCTTATTTTTGGTGAGAAACAGGTTGATCAGTTATCAGGCTGGGCCACTTGTTTGGGCCTAGTGTTTTGGTGTTTAGAGAGAATGACGGATGCTGACACTGGGAAAAGTTGCTGATTGTGTGTGTGTGTGTGTGACTATATGTGTGCCACAAACAACTCTGTAATCCTGGCCCCCTGTCAGTCAGACACACATGTACATACTGTATGCACACCCCCCCCAAACACACAGACACACACACACAGAACCACAGAGCGGAAGGGTTTGTAGGGGTGGGCTTTTCCAAACAGCAGCGAGGATCACTAAGCAATATTTTTTTATGTGAGTGTTTTGGTTTTTATATACCTACAGTATGGGGCTTACATTAAAAATACATTAAGTTTAGTTGTGTTTTTACTGATACAAGGACCTCTTTGAAGTAGTGTAGACTGTGGAGTAAAATAGTAGTTATGTAGTCATAGCATTTGAGAACACCACAGCTTAACTTAAATTTAAAGGAGAAATCCAGTGTGCATCAATTCAAAGCCCTGTTATGGTCGCCAACTGCTGTCAATAGGAAAAGAAACGAGACAATTTACAACATCGACCTAATAGTAAACTGACAGCTAACACTAAGTACATGGGACAGGAACTTACTTTCAAATGGCTTAGTTTCAAATGGCTATGCCCCATCCAGTTAACATTAGCTAGTTCGCATGTAAATGCTGGTTGAAACTAGTGACAGGTTCCTGTGATACAAGATTAAATCAGTATTCATGTTTATAGCTATTTCCTGATGGGTAGATAACTATCTGAGAACTGTAAAACTATTGGTTCTGCCTTCAATTTCTGTTTGCTGATGCTAAAAACATTAGTCTGGGAAACTGATATTGTATTTTACTGACATATTGCAGTAAAATACAATATTGAGTGGAGGTACTACAGCAGCCCTAGCCTGGCTAATTTAGAGCAGGCATATAAAATCAACATGTGGTTCATATGTGTAAACAACACTCTGATGCATATCCACATGAGGGAAGGAATCAGGACACCCAGAACACATTTTGTGTGTGTGAGTGTGTGTGTGTGTGTGTTTGGTAACAACCACATGCTGCATTAGCTCAGTTTTCCACATTCACTCTGACTCACTGTTCCATTGATGGCTGTGTTGTCAGCATGTTACTATTTGTGTTAATCAATTGTCTCAATGCTAGAGGTGTCTGTCTACCGTTCTGGTGATGCTGAGGGTAAGGTGTGGTGATCAGTGGTGATGAGTGGTGATCAGATAGTTAGTGATAAAGTTGTGGAGGAGTTGTGGGTTCAGCAGTAGACACGTGCTAATGGCTAAGCAATCATTCACATGCTATCTGTTTCCCAGGAACTGCTGGTGAGACACCCTGAGAACCTTATGAGAAGCAGGTTAGTTATTAATTAGTGCTCTGTATGCTTTTGATTCTGAAAGGTAGTTACTGCAATAAGATTTAACCATCCCCTAAATATTATTAATTAATATGCATGTGATTTCTTTTGAAATCAAAAAGGTCCTTTTGGTGTCTCTGTGGTTCATTTATTTTTGGTAAAGCATAGTGTAGAATGTATCAGTACACATATCAACAACAACATGTAAACAAAGTGTCATGACATATTTTGTCTTTTGTTTTATTGTTTAGGTACCATAAGTGAAGATTTATAATAAGGAATGCAAACAGAGACTCTTGCCTTTCCCTAGTGTGTGTTTCTCCAGTGGACATAATTTCACTTTACTGTTTTTTACTTTATTTGTAGTATCCAAGTAATTTATTCATAATTTAATAGCTCATTAATGATTAAATTAAATCATTTTTTTTTTTTTTTTTTACATTGTTAATTACTGATTAATATGGATGGAAGACATGTTGGATGTGTTTTGACCATGTTTATTCTCTGTGACAGAGCTCCTGCTCTGTTGAAAAGCCAGTCCTACGCACACACACACACACACACACACACACACACACACACACTCTTTTAACTCCCACATACACCTGCCTGTCCACGCTTACAAACATGATGGGCCTGTCATAAACTGTGAAGGCTGCACTTCACTGAAAGGGATGCTGGGAGCCATCCAGGTTTGAACACAGGTTATAAAAGTCCCCCCCTTCACTTCTCCTGACTGTCAGTGGTAATTTGCCTGCTACTTGAGAGTGTACATGTGTGAGTGTCAGACACAGCAAGTAAGAGAGCACTACCAGTAGTATCAACATTGTTAGTCATCCAGTGTGTCTGTGTGAATCTGTGTGTCTTGTTAATAATACCACTAAAAGGAAACTCAGTGCTGCCTCAGGACTAAACAGAAATCATGGCAGGTGAGTTGGGCTTGGGTTTATCACCTATTAATGCAATATTATCACCCTGTGCATTTTTGAAATTACCTCAACATTTCTGTTCAGTATAGTTTCAAAGTTGGGTATAGTGCCTCTTGAAAATGTACATTTCTAAAGGTGTCATAGTTTCAAAGAATTAAAAGAAGTAAAAAAAAGTGCTATAGTGTAATCGTTTGTATGGTCGGTATTTTGGATAATCCTTTTGAATGCAATTGAATGAAACTTGCTGCAAACTGTCTATATTGTTGTGGACTTTTCTATGGGTAATTTCCTTGGTGTAACTGGAAGTGCATTAAAAGTGTACACATTTAAATGAGTAAATTAGACATGTGATATATCTATGAATTTATGAATTGCATCAAGAGTGTTGAGATTGTAACCTCTGAGATAAGATGCTAATTTTAGGAAATGTTTACTTTTTGAGGTACTGAATCAAGTATTTGTGTCCTGTTTCCTCTACAGACAAAGAGATGGGAGTAGAGAGGAAGAAGAAGAAAAGTGTAAGAGACTACTCTGCAAGCACACTACTCTACTGTACTTCACACTACTCTACTTTGCAAGCATACTACTCTACTGTACTCCACACTACTCTACTCTGCAAGCACACTCCTCTACTCTGCAAGCACACTAATCTACAGTACTCCACACTACTCTACTCTGCAAGCACACTAATCTACAGTACTCCACACTACTCTACTCTGCAAGCACACTAATCTACAGTACTCCACACTACTCTACTCTGCAAGCACACTGCTCCACTTCTCTACTCCACCTTGCAAACACACTTCTCTACTCTTTACTCTACACTTTGCAAGCACACACTCTACTCTCTCACACACTATACTCTATACTATACACTATACTCTACTCTACTTTGATACTCAGTTTTACCTGAATAAAGATTATACTGTAAAAATACAAAATATAAAAAATACAAAATATAAGATATAAAAATCTTATTTCACTGTAAAGCACTCAAACTTGTGTCTTACAACACCCCTTAACGCTGCTCAGAAATCACAGGAAATGATCATCACTTGGGGCTTATTGCTTTATGAAAAAACATTAACTGCTTTCTGAACAGACAATAATGCAACTCTCTCTGCCTCTCTCTGTCTGAACAGGCGGAGCTCTGTGGTTACCCCATCAGTATTTTCTTCATTGTGGTAAATGAGTTCTGTGAAAGGTTCTCTTACTATGGCATGCGAGGTAAACTTCATCAACATTTCCTCACACTTTTTCAAACACCAATGATCTGTTTTCATTGCTACAGCATCTACACTTCTTCATGATTTCATCACTCTCTCTCTCTCTCTCTCTCTTTCTCTCTACATGCCTCAGCTGTGCTGGTGTTGTACTTCACATACTTTTTGAAGTGGGATGACAACACCGCCATCTCCATCTACCACACCTTTGTGGCTCTGTGCTACCTGACACCCATCCTG
Organism: Tenualosa thibaudeaui; assembly: GCA_027481765.1. Classification (NCBI taxonomy): domain Eukaryota; kingdom Metazoa; phylum Chordata; class Actinopteri; order Clupeiformes; family Clupeidae; genus Tenualosa; species Tenualosa thibaudeaui. The sequence continues at coordinate 9,850,583 of JAIFZK010000022.1, forward strand.
GGGGCCATCATTGCTGACTCCTGGCTGGGCAAGTTCAAGTGAGTTCAGTCTTGCCACTGCTGGTTTTCACATTATCTTGTTCAGCTCAGACCCTCCATCTTTGAAGTAAAAGACTATACACAATTCTGTTTAGCTAAAAGGTACAATTAGTGATTCTAGACAAAGATTTTTAATAGATAGATAGATAGATAGATAGATAGATAGATAGATAGATAGATAGATAGATAGATAGGTTTGAACACAGGTTATAAAAGTCCCCCCCTTCACTTCTCCTGACTGTCAGTGGTAATTTGCCTGCTACTTGAGAGTGTACATGTGTGAGTGTCAGACACAGCAAGTAAGAGAGCACTACCATGTGAAAGGAGCAGTGTGGAAATTTACAGAAAGACGCAATATTTGAGCACAACTGCCAATGACATTAAATGTCCTCTTTCTCTGTTCTGGAAGAAATGTGTTGACTTGTTGACTTGTCATTGTGTGGCCCAATGAGAGCCACTGAGTCTCGTTTGTAACACTCTGTGTTACAGAGCCAGGGCAGAGTGTTTGTTTTGTGTACACACACAGACAGTGTATTGGAATAAAGTCATGGACTTTACCTTTAAAGGAGCGATATAGCTGTGTGTGAAGGTGTTTACATAACCAAGGTGGTTTATGACATATGGTTGTCATGTCAAAAGCTTTGAAATATCAGTGTGTGTGAATTGCCATGTATCTCTCAGCTAATATCTGCTCCTGACTCAGCAGCCAAGAACTGTAAAACTAGCAGTATAAAAGTATATTCAACGAACACAGCAATTTCTTTCTTCATCAAAACAGGTTGGACTTTGAGCAGTGTAACGTGCTGTTTAACAGGGTTAACAGTCTTCAAGCTGTATCTCAACCTGTCATGAAAGACATTGCAATTGCCATCACAGAGCTTGGAAGTGCAGTGTACTGTAACAGTGTGGACAGTCAGGAGTTAATCATATTGGTCACTGTCACAAAACAACCATTTTGTAATAAATCTTGAAAAAAAATGGATTTTGCTTCTCAGAGAAATAGATGCAGCTTGGTTCTTTACACACAGATGTGTTTGTGTGTAAATATTCACTATGTACACTGGCACTGACTGCACAATTTATTATTATTATTAGTATTATTATTATTACTTTATTTAACTAGGATTATCTTTCACAAGAGGAATAACTAGGAATATCTTTCACAAGAGTGTCCTGGACTGGATGAGGAATAACACAGACAACACAAATACAAAGACAAACATTCAAGACAATTCAAGACAATTGGTCTCATCAAAGCAAAATGAATGCTGACTGTGGTGCTAGTGTCTGTGCATGTGTCTAAAACTCTTTTTGTGTGTGCTCTTCCTCACCAGAACAATTGTCTATCTGTCCATTGTGTACACTATTGGTCAGGGTGTCTTGGCCGTCAGCGCCATTCACGACATCACTGACTACAACCGAGATGGCATACCTGACGACCCAACTTTCCATGTGTGAGTTTGACTTTCCGTTCTCTTAACAGACCATTTCAAGAGAGTCTGATTATTAGCGTCATACCTGTTTCCATTTTAACATTCCATATGTAAGGGATAACATTCTGCGATAACATTCTAAACATTCTCTTGAATCACTCTGAAGAGAGTTATTCATCATAATACAGATTTCATATTACCTGCCTACATTGATCATAATGTAGCAGAAGTATTTTATGAACAAAACAGAACTGTCAAGTATTGCTTTTATTTTCATTGTTGAAACAAAAGATTCTATAGCAGGGCCCCCTAGAATGTTTGGTTGAAATGGTCTATATTGGCAAAGATCACACCAGGTTGCACACTGTTGAATGAAAAATTGAGGATTTGTTCTATTTATCTGAAGAAGTTGCATGAACAATTGTACAAAATATTTCAATAATACCATGCTTGCTTCTGTTTTGTCACATAGTGAAATGGGGTCAACTCTGTAAATGGTGTAAATGCTGACATGAAATCCTTTATATAATTGCATGTGGCAAATGTGAATTTGAACTCTCTTTCTGTGTTTATCTAACATGTTTATGTGTTTTCTGTTTCCTGCTTCCCAGGGCCCTGTCAATGGTGGGACTCGCACTCATTGCTTTGGGTACAGGAGGCATCAAGCCCTGTGTGTCTGCTTTTGGTGGAGATCAGTTTGATGAAAGCCAGGTTAGACCATATCTCTGAGAGGGATATTACAATTTAGCTACTTAGTAATGACCTTAATACCATGCAGGATATAGTTTTAATCTTTAACCTATAATCTTATATTATGAATTGGTTGTTTTCAATCCATCCAGCTTTTTGCAGTCTTCTTAGGCCATGTTCACACATATCTAGATATTTTATTAGTACATATTTTATATCCATTATATCCATACGATATCATGTATTGTTTACACAATTTTTTAACACCCTCAAAAATGGAGATATTTTCAAATGCTGGGTTCTGTGGATACGGATAAATGCAATTAAAAGAAGAAACAGATAAAAAATATCCATTTATAAATATTTCTAGATATGTGTAAACAAGCCTTTAGTCTACACTAAATTTGTTGTGCCATGGCATATCACCTCATTGTTAAGGTCAAATAGACCTTAATCAGCATAGAATGATGATGGCATAAAAACTAAGTATCTGCGTGTGTGTGTGTGGTGTAGGAGAAACAGAGGAGCACATTCTTCTCCATCTTCTACTTGTCAATCAATGCAGGAAGTCTTCTCTCTACAATTATCACTCCAGTTCTCAGAGGTGAGTATGTCTGTGTCTGTGTGTGTGTGTGTGTGTGCGCGCGCACGCACCCACGCACGCATGCATGTGTGTGTATGTATGGCTTCGAATTTAGAATTCCCAAGTGCACATGTCTCTGTTCTGCTTTAGAAAGTCTTACATAAGTCATGCATTTGTACTTATTGTGTGTGTGTGTGTTTTGTTTTCAGCTCAGGAATGTGGAATCCACATCAAAGAGAAGTGCTATGCTTTGGCCTTTGGAGTTCCTGCTGCTCTCATGCTGGTTGCCCTCAGTGAGTGTCCACCCAGATACATACACAGACACACACACACACACACACACACACACACACACACACACTTGCGCATAGTAACATCCTTATATCCTTATATATTTTTTCTTATTAAATTACATAAAAATCGCTAAAACCACTGTTTGTGTGTGTGTGTGTGTGTGTGTCTATAGTTGTCTTCATCGTGGGGAGCAGCATGTATATCAAGGTTGCCCCCAAGGGAAACATAATGCTGGAGGTCTGCAAGTGCATTGGGGTAAGCCTGACTGCTAGCAAACAAAGTCTCTTCATACGGGACAAACTAGATTATCCACTGGAAAGTACATGAAGAAAATCGTCTCTTCTCTCTTAAAGGACAACTCTGGGTTTTTTCCACCCATAGCCCTGTTGTTTGAGGTCAGTGGGTGCTGTCAACTGGAACAAGAACAAGAAAATTCAGTAAAACACAGATCAAATATTAAACCGGTGGCTATGGCTAACCTATTAGAGCATGTTAAGCTGAAACTGAAACTGATTTAACTTGCCCCTATTGGTCAGCTGTAGCTGCCAGGTGCGCTGTGTACTGTCTATGTTGTACCAATGTTGTACCAGTGTTTTTTGTTCTTTTTCCTACTGACAGCACTGGGTAACGTAAAACAATGCTGCAATGGGGTGAAAATGGTCAGAGTTTAAATATAAAGGATGGTTAAGTTAAACTTAAGTATAAGATAAAGTCGTCGCTCCACTCTTAAGATAACAAAATAAATCATTCCGTAGGGCTACTGATCTCTGATCAGGTACAGCAGTGAAGACGTGGAAGAGAGAATGTCGTGATGTGTTCTGAACTGAGTTGTTCTTGTGACGTAGTGTGTTGTGTTCTTGCTCTGTGCCCCTCTGACTGTAGTTCGCCATCAAGAACCGCTTCAAGCACAGGAGCAAACAGTACCCCATGAGAGCGCACTGGATGGACTGGGCAGAGGAAAAATATGAAGTATGTCTGAGAAGGAGAGTAGAATCTCTCTCTCTCACACATACACACACTTGTCTATTCTTTTCTTACACACACACACAATCTATTTATACATGCATGTACACACACATATCCACACACACACACACACACACACACAATCTCTTCTCTATTTGTACATGGACTTGAGCTCAATCAGTGCTGGCTATCCCACATACACAAACATACACATAAACACACACTTCTTTGTTTACACATATGCACTGTGTTGACATGCATTAAGTTATTGTGACGTTACAAGTGTTTTTCTCTCAGAGTGATTTGTTGGAGTAGCAGAAAGTAAGTAAATGTGCCTTTTTGTCCACAGAAACTGTTGATCGCACAGGTCAAGATGGTGTTGAAGGTGTTGTTCCTCTACATCCCCCTGCCTATGTTCTGGGCTCTGTTCGACCAGCAGGTGTGTCTGTGTGTGTGTGTGTGTGTGTGTGTGTGTGTGTGTGTGTGTGTGTGTGTGTGTGTGTGTGTGTGTGTGTGTGTGTGTGTGTGTGTGTGAGAGAGAGAGAGACAGAGAGAAAGAGAGAGAGGGCATTAGTGGGAGAAACAAGACAGTGAATGACTGAATGATAATGTGTTATAATCTCCCCCTCCTCTCTCTCAGGGTTCCAGGTGGACTCTTCAGGCCACTACTATGGATGGAGACTTTGTAAGTTTCCCTCCAAATCCATCCAAGTACTCACCGAAGACTAGACATGCCATCCACACTAATAATAATTATAATTCACACACAGGACCACTAGACTAACCACAGCCAATCAGGTGTCTTTGAGTCTAACTCCTGTTTTTGTTTCCTGTTTCTAGGGTCTACTTGTTATTCAGCCTGATCAGATGCAGGTAAGCAATGAGGGACACAGCTGGTTACAGTAGTTCACATGTATGTAGTTTATATCCAAATGTGGCCCAAATCACTGAACTAATGAAAAACTATTTTCAAAACTATTCCAAAACTAACCCTTCTTTCTCTCATCTTCCATCCTTCCCCATCATAATTTTCTCTCTCTCTCTCTCACACACACACATACACACATACACACACACACACACACCATTTTCTTTCTGTCTCCTTCTCCTTATCTCCCTGTCTAGATGATGAACCCCATTATGATCCTAATCATGGTGCCTATTGTGGACAGTGTGGTTTATCCGCTTATTAAGAAGTGTGGACTCAACTTCACGTGAGTACTAGCAGCAGATTCACCCTGGTTCACCATACATGAACTGATGTGAAGTCAGTCAGCAAATCATTTACAATTCATTTGAAGTCTAGTGGATGCCACCATAGCTACTTTATAAGCAGGTTATAGTAAAAACTAAATCAACTAATGTCACCGTCCACTGAATGGGAGTCAAATGGCCTTTGATGTAAGGTGACCCTTAAGGGTCAGTGGCCACCCTATAAGGTTTTTTTGGACTGTTCCAAAGATTAGACAAAGATCTGTGCAATACATTTCACTGCAGGCCCTGGAGAATGTCATTGATATTGTGAGTGAACTGCAGTGCATGTGTACTGTTATTAAGTTTGTGTGTGTGTGTTTGTGTGTGTGTGTGTGTGTGTGTGGTCCACAGGCCCCTTAAAAGGATGACAGTAGGCATGCTAATGGCTGGATTGGCCTTTGCTGCTGCTGGTATTGTTCAGCTGCAGATAGATGTAAGACACATACTTATCACAACTGCAAGAAAAAACACACACACGCACACACACACACACACACATATACGCATGCTCAAACACAAACATCATCATCATCATATCCCTCTTTAATGTTCTGTTTCATTCTCCTCTTCAGAACACTCTGCCTACATTCCCCACCTCCAGCCAAAGCCAAGTCAGGCTTCTCAATGTGCAGAACAAACAGGTCACCGCCAAGATCAACAACGATGACTACATCCTTAAAGCTTACGCCGTGAGTTCTCACATCATACAGTTCCCCACTGACAATACAGCACACACACACACACACAGGATCCCAAATTCTGTCCAAACATCTACGCCTTTCACGTGAGCCACTGTGGTGCAAAGTGGCTATTGTGTCTTTATGACATTTTTGGTGCACATGGGGACCCTGGTTTGAATTCATTTCTCAATCCCACCATATTTATCCCCCTGTCTCTCTCCCACTCATTGCCTGTCACTCTATACAATCTAATCTGGGAAAAAATACAGTGTGTTTCTACAGTATGACTTTATGTGTATGGAATGTGTATGTGTTTTACACATATTTATAACACCAGTCTGACCTCCTCAGGGCATGGAGAACTACCTGACCATAGAGAATAGCAGCGTTAGCCTGGCAGTGGAATCAGCAGCACCTATGAACGTTGACTTGTATCAAGAAATGCGACAGACAATTTTCCTTTTCCCCACTTTCTCAGAAACAGTAAGTACAATTAAACAAACAAACAAACTACTACTACTAGCAGGGTGGCCAAACTACATTAATTGCACATCTGTCACAGTGATTTTGAACACTGGCATGGACACATGCCAGTTTTCAGTTGAAAAGATCATTTGCTCCAAAAAATGGCCATCTGAGTTAGTGTAACATGCTTGCCAATAGTATCATTAAGCACTGTAGCAGGTAGGCACTGTATATATGCTGAAGTATTAAATGTCCATATTTGTGCTTGCACTGTCTTTACTAACCATGATGAAGGCAAAAAAAGCAAGATCTTTTGCACAGAGTGAGTGAACACGTTTGGCTGAACTTGTCCAAGTAACAGAGCTATGACTTGCCAACATAAATAAGCATAGATTTAACCACTGGAAGTCACAGCAGGTTTAACAGGTGAATATTTTTCCTAGAGTTGAGAGACTAATGCTATATCTCCATGTTATCTCTTGTCAGGTGAATGATACTATGTCCAAACCTGAGGAAGGAAAGAATGCCATCAGGTCAGTAAGTTTTTAGAATGCTAATTTTAGTGTCTCTAAATGGCATGTGACCTTCTTTTGGATCTCTGTCATAGTGACTTTGGGTACACTTACAAGAGATGCCATTCTGTGTGTGAATCTCTTCCTGTAAAAACAAACAAACAAACAAACAAAACTTTTTGATCATCATTTGGTCATCAACATGAACAGCTAGTATTGTCTTCAGAGTTAGTATTAGCTAGTATTAGTAGCCATTTACAGGACATATAGTGCTCGTCATCAAGACAGTTTCCATTCAGCTCATACTCAATGCTTGTATTTCAGGAAAGGAAAAATATGCTTTAGCTTTGGGAGCCTCGTTAAAATGTTAGGACCATCATTATTCTACCAACAAAAGTTGGGGTTACTCTGCCACAATTGTTTATGGTTTAACAATAGCAAAAAATATTAATTATTTTTACCTAACATGATGCCCCTAACACTAGCATAGTGAGCCTTAAAAGCAGTTTAGTTTGGAATGCATCAGATTATTAGGAATTTTGCTCCCCAGTAAACGTTCCAATTTGTTATCATTTTGCAATGTACTTTTGGGCCATTTCACACCGGATTTCTCCTTTAGAATTCAGTGCAAGATTATCCCATCTGCGTTTGTTGTATTTTGAAAGTTTTGTTTGTATTTTGTCCAACCTCTGTCATCCTTATGGATATGCTTTACCTTTTGTTTGTTTTCTGACCTTTTGTTTACACATAAACAGTTTTTGCCAACTCAAATAATTTTTTTTAAACACCCTCCAAAGTGGAGATATTTTCAAATGCTGAATTCTGTGGATATGTGTAAATGCAATAATAAAAAAAATTATCCATTTATAAATATACCTAGATATGTGTATGTCAAACTTGTTATCATGCAACCTCTGTAATCCTTATCAGACAGAACACAAAATGACAAGTCAATCAAACGTAGGATTGTTCAGAATTCAAGGCTATGAACCGGTTCATGTAACAAAAATGAACCAAATGATTGACATTTCGCTAGGAACTTGATTGACATTTCGCTAGGCTACCTGAATAAAACCACCATCGCCTGATAAAATATAATGGTTTCTTTTGGTAAGCTTTCTACTTGCAGTAATTTTTAAGGACAGAAATACCTAGGCCTACTAGACAGTTGTATGAGAGAAGCACGATTAAAGTACAGTGAGAATGTTGCTAGTTACAGATATTTGCACAAACCCAAAATGAGTGATTGCATGCATGTAGTGCACATTTTCATGCATGAGATTTAGAATGATTAATTTTGAATCATTTATTTGTTAATTTATTTATATATTCTTTTTTTTCTTATTTCTTCTTAAACGAGATCAACATGTTAATAAAGTGCTGCTTTGCGGAAAGGATTCAACATATTTTCATGGTGGAAATGCGGCCCCATAATTATGCGTAGTTAAAACAATTGGCCTGTTGTTGGCTGGCAGGCAAACGAACAAGACCATTTGTTGTTGGCACATGTCAAAAAATTTGCCGACCCCTAATTGAGTTAGCACATCCCCCTCTACCAAAAGTATCTAAAGGTATCAGAAATCCTCAATTGTATGTCTATGAAATGAAGTAGTAGGATGGAAACATATTATTGTCCATTACAGTTATTTCTTTATATTGTTTTAGGTTTGTGAATGCCTGGAGCAAGACACTTTTTGTGTCATGGAGTGGGGGTGACCTTGGAAACATTGAACCCAATTCAGTTTCTGAATACACCTTGGTACCTCATGGGAAGTAAGTAGGTCATCTCATCTTACGTCTCAGTTCACTAGTATACTACTAAAAGACAGGGCAACTGATGTAGTTTGGTCCTCATATTGCAGCAATAAATGGTGGTGTAGAGTAAGTGATTGTGTAAGTGAGTGAGTGAGTGAGTGAGTGAGTAAGTGAGTGGAATGTAGTGGAGTGAGTCTGTGAAAGGAGTGAGGGAGTGAAGGGAGTCTGGGAATTATATTCAAGGTGTTCAGTTATATGCAACAGGACATTTCAGAGCTTGAAGACGTTTCACCTTTCATCCAAAAGGCTTCTTCAGTTCTGGCCTGGTGATGGGAAGACCAGGAGATTTAACTGTGGGTGTAACTGTGATTAGTGACTCACTAACTCATACTAATCCACTAACACAATCTACTCAACTTACTTGGTAACATGTGACAACACTCTCTGGATCCTGTGATCATAATGACCACTCCAAATTCACACATTGACTTATGCTAATTATGTCAATGGGTGACTCATGTGACCCACTGTCACATGATGAGAGGTGTGGTCTACTGCTATTAGTTAGTGAGTTACCAAATGAGTTGAGTAGATTGTGTTAGTGGATTAGTATGAATTAGTGAGTGAGTTACCGAGTGAGTGAGTGAGTGAAGTGTAGTAGATGAGTAGGTGAATAAGATTGAGTAAGTGAGTTAGTGAGTGAGAGAGTTACAGAGTGAGTGGAGTAGATTGTGTTAGTGGATTAGTGTGAGTTAGTGAGTGAGTTACCAAGTGAGTTGAGTAGATTGTGTTAGTGGATTAGTGTGAATTAGTGAGTGAGTTACAGAGTGAGTGGAGTAGATTGTGTTAGTGGATTAGTGTGAATTAGTGAGTGAGTTACCGAGTGAGTTGAGGGAGTGAGTGGGTGAATTAGATTGAGTAAGTGAGTTAGTGAGTGAGAGAGTTACAGAGTGAGTGGAGTGGGTGAGTGGAATGTAGTGGACTGAGCGAGTGCCGTGGAGTGGAGTGAGTGGGTGAATTAGATTGTGTGATTGGATTTGTGCGAGTGAGTGGATTAGTGTGAGTTAGCACCTTACATATATATAGCACTTTTTAAAGCCCCAGAGCGCATTACAGTATTATACATTATACATTTTAGCACCAATTAATCACCATTAATCACCAAGTAATATAATAAGTTGAATACTGTATGCATGCCTGTGGTCATTTCATGATCTCAGCCCATCACTCTCTCTCTCTCACTCTCCCACCTTCCTGCTTGCTGTCTATTGTCCTATTAATAAAGGCTAGAAAGACCCTTAAATAAATCCTTTAAAAAACATACTGCAATGTTTATCTTATGTATTTCTCTTCTCTTCTTAGTGTGGAGTTTACCATAAAGGATCAAGTGCAGGAATGTGTATACAGCCAAATCCTGAAGTTTGGCAGTGCTGCCACCTACATCATCCCCAGTACATTCAGCTTTGGTGGTGGTAAAGTAAGTCACCTTTGCACAGGACTACTAAGACTCTTCTACTGAACTACATCACTAATACTCATTGCCCTGTCCCAAACACCATGTACATCATCACCAGCTTTCCAAAATTGGTCCTAGATACAAACTTATACACATGTCTCAACATTCTCAGTTATCAGTAGCCTATTACAAACCACTGAACATATTTGTAATGATAAGATTGAAAAGTACTGAGTTTCAGTTCCAAGTAATAAGTATAATTATTTGCTGGTAAAAAATCTGAGAGAAATTAATGTGAAATTAGAAAGTTAGACTAATTTGGCAAGGAAGATTAGTGCTGTGTTCAGAACTATTTATTATATATATATGTTTTTATCATGTACAACAGTGGATGTCCAGCTTTCATCACAGCCTGGGAATTTTTAGGATCCTCAACTTCTTGTTTCTGCAGGAATGTCTAGATACAATCAACAAGTCTGTGGAGATGAAGCCCAACAGCATCCACATGGCCTGGCAGCTGCCTCAGTACTTCCTCATGACGGCAGGAGAGGTGGTGTTCTCCGTCACTGGCCTGGAGTTCTCCTACTCACAGGTAGGGGGAGACAAAGAGTTTAAAAAAGGCTTTTGCGCCACACATTGCCATACATTTGCTGCCTCATAGATTTGTGCATGCAAGGTCATGATAGTACAAAAAGGTTAAAACTTATTTTTCTACCTATCTAACTTTTAACATAACTTTGTGATGACATATGGATTTACGCTATTTATACAATAAACAAATGATTGTGAATGAATTTTGAATATGTACAGTTCCTTAAAAACTGAGGTAATAATTTACAGTAATTTGCAACTAATTTGACCAAACAAGCATGCTAATATTCCATAAAATGTTTATGGGATTACCTGATATCAATGTTTATTATTCAATGTTATATCTCCCTTCAGGCTCCAAGCAACATGAAGTCTGTTCTGCAAGCTGGCTGGCTGTTGACTGTAGCCGTGGGCAACATCATTGTGTTGATTATAGCAGAGGCAGCTCAACTTGAAGAAAAGGTAATGTTGAGTGTAACTCACTCTACTTCCTCCTTTGGTTTCATTTAATCATTTGTCAAATGATTCAAAATTGATTTGAATCGTGATTAATCTCATAAAATTATGAAGTTAATCTCAATTAATGGCAAAATAACATGTACTCACATACATTTCTATGGAAAATGTCAGCTTTGAACATCACAGCATAGCATTTTAATTTCTTAACTGTAGCCTATGCTTGCATGTTCATGTCAGTTATAACAAGGATCTGCTTCTTCTAGGCTATAGACAATTTTACAGAATATGATTCACGAATATTTGAAATTTGGGTTTTGATTTTAGGCCTAGGCTTATATTCTTTACAAAATAATGATATTTCAGACATTTATTAGGCATATGTGCAAAAATTAGTTGAAGAAATAACAGACAAGCCTATTTTTTGCTTAAATGTAACGGCTGCAAGCTACACTTTCACTTCAAAGATCAAAGAGGAAGTAGTTTTACTCCTGACAGTTCAGTCAGGCTCTCTGGAAATTGCTAGGCTACCTACACATCTTTCTCCTTCTCAACAGTGGGCTGAGTACATCCTCTTTGCCTCCCTGCTGGTGGCAGTCTGCATAATCTTCTCTGTCATGGCCTACTTCTACAAGTATGAGGATCCGGCTGAAATTGAGGCCCAATTCTTGGAGAAGGAACCAGAAGACAAGAACGAGAAGAAGAAGAAGAGAGGATCGCAGAGCAGCAACAGCAGCAGCAGCAGCAGCGAAGATGGCGAGGGCGACAGAGACACCAAACAGACCAAGATTTAAAGCCTCCTCCAACCTCCCTTCATCCTCCTCCTCATTCTTCTCCATTCTTCTTCTCTTCCTCCTGCTCCTCATTCACTTCCTGCTGTTCAGTCTTCTCACGTGTGCAGTCTAGTTTGACTGGGTGGTCAAGAGAAGTTGCCCTGGAAAAGAGATCCATGAAAAGGGGTTGCAGGACGGGCTGCTGCCCCCTAGTGTTGTAGTGTGGATCATACTGACAACAATTTGCCATACGGTTCTTTCATGGCTTAATAATAAACAAATATTAATGCCTTGGTAAAGAGCAAGTGCTATTTGTCAAATTGAATATGATGAACTGATATTACCCATCAACAGTGAAGGTCAGTTTATGAAACAGACATGGTGAAGATCTTAGGTTAATTTGGAGTTTGGGAAGTTGAACAGCAAGCACTGCTGAGTTTAAGGGTGTCAGGGCTGATTTATGATGTTGCAAAACTCAGACTCTCCAAATCCCATCACTGTGGGCTAGCAATTGTTTAATTTAATTGAATATTGTAAATGTTTTGTAATGACAATATTGTACAATAATTTTGCTTTTGTTTGTTTTTTCCAGTTTCTTAATTGCATACCATTGTCAAGGGCATATGTGTAACCAATCCAACATCTTGTATGTATATGGCAGTGTTATTGGTTGGTTATTATTTTGCAGTTATTATTGTATTTTATACTGTTTACCAGACCAAAAAGTACAGCTTGAAATGCCTGAAGGCAAAGGATTTTGTGCTGCGAGCAAGCGCTTCAAATAAAGGCTACAACTCAGATATGCTTTCATATTATTTGTGTCATCAGTTCTCTTACTTACTCCTCTTCATCCCCTATGGGACATAAGGCTTCTATGAGTGCTTTCAATCACATGCAATCAATAGCAAGTCATGCTTCTCCATCGTCATCAGGTCACCATGTCATACATATTCACATGAAGCCTGGCTAACACAGTTGGTAGAGCATGAGATTCTTAATCACAGGGTCCTGGGTTCAAAACTCAGATTCTCACTCATGCCACTTCAAAACTGAAACTTTCTTGGCACAGTGCAGCAACCACCATCTGCGAGAGGGAGGGGGTCTCCAGCACATCCTTGAAAGGGAGGCCTCGGGGAGCCCACGGCACTGGAGAATGTGGAATTCAATCGCGCTACATGCTTTTTTGCATGCTAAGCGAGCGCTCTACCATTTGAGCTAATTCCCCATTCTGTACATAAGCGCATGAAGTCTGGATAGCTCAGTTGGTAGAGTATCAGGCTTCTAAGTTGATGGTCCAGGATTCAGACCCCAGCCCAGGTGCTTTCATTCTGCCCCTCAAAACCTGATTAAAGACAAAACACCCTCTGCATCCTGTCATCCTCAAAAAAATAAAAAAAAAACATAGCCACAAATGTGTGGCCTGGCTTGACGCAAACTATGGGCTGTGCTTCTCAGCATGCTTTTAACACTGACCTTTCCAGGTAAACATTGATACTTACAAAGCATCCAGATACATTTCCACCACACCTACACAAGTTCCCTTAGAGCTTTTTGGAGACGCCAGGGATTGAACCTGGGACCTCATACTTGCAAAGCATGTGCTCTACCACAGAGCTACATCCCCTCCAACTGGAGTCAGTGGGCAGAAATTTACCAACTGGTGGCTCATTGAGGATTCATGGCCTTTGGTCTTACGTACTGAAATAGAATGAGGTGTCTTAAGTCAAGACGGCCAAATGCAAATGTTTGTGCCTGAGGAGAGCACAAGGCGCCTTTTGCGCTCGTCTTTCTATGTAAATGTTGAACCTAACAAACTCGCACTTCACACTCCACACTATTAGTCTAAATATTTCTGCACAATGTTACAGAAATATGCCATTATAAATTATGAAAAAAAAACGTGAAGGTAAAAGTTGAAGTATGATTTATTCTGTCTGAAGGCCAACATCACAAACTGAGGCTAGAATCCCAAGATCTAGCTCCTGAACAAAATTCATGTCCTTTTAAACACACCTGGGTTCCCAAAATTTATTGGCACAGTAAGGAATGGAGTGTGATTTTCATGAAGTGCATGAAGTTTCATGAAGTGCACAGTGTGAAGTGTGGAGTGTGCGTGGTGTGTGGAGTGCGGAGTGTGAGGATGGAACGTGGAGTGTGCGTAGGGTTTGTGGAGTGCAGAGTGTGAGAATGGAGTGAGGACTGCGAAGTGTGTGGAGTGCGAGGATGGAACGTGGAGTGGACGTGGTGTTTGTGGAGTGTGAGGATGGAACGTGGAGTGTATGTGGTGTTTGTGGAGTGTGAGGATGGAATGTGGAGTGTACGTGGTGTTTGTGGAGTGTGAGGATGGAATGTGGAGTGTACGTGGTGTTTGTGGAGTGTGAGGATGGAACGTGGAGTGTGCATGGTGTTTGTGGAGTGTGAAGATGGAGTGTGGAGTATGTGTGGTGTATGGAGTGTAGCATGTAGTGGACTTAGTCCCAGGTCACTTTTGGCAGTCAGTTTAAGATTAATAGATAATTACTGTAAATGGAATCTTCTGAGATTAATAGATAATTACTGTAAATGGAATCTTCTGGAACTTCTCTTGAAATGGAAGAACTTCAGCGGAATTCTTGACTCTCACAGCACCATCTCTGGCTGGCACCAGTATTGCCTACATCAGAGGTTTTCAAAGTGGGGGCCAGTGGGTCCGTACCAAGTTGGAGGGAAAAGTAACAGCAAATAAATAATTGAATAAATAAAATTGTAAAAATATTCCCATTTGTTCTAAAAATGTATTAATAATAATCTGTCGTATATCAGAACATTACTATTATTTTTATTATCCATAATCTCTTTCTAATTTGGTTGACATTCAAACACATCCAGTCATGATTACATAAACAAAGCCTTGGTGACAGAGTCTTTTGCACCTGTTAGCTAGCCAGCTAGTTCTGCTAAAATTGATAAACTTTTGAAGAGCAGCCTAATAACCCACCTAACTAAACATCTGATGCAATTGCAAGAACTCAGAACAATTGGCTAAGAACAAAGAATGGATATATGTGCACCAAATGTGAAATCCTCTCTAATGAATCCTTAAAAACGTCCAAAATCCAACACCATTTGAATCAGAAACAAAAACTTGGTAGACTTTTTAAAACGAAAGGAAGACATTTGACCAGGCAGCTAGCAACATTTTGTAGTGCTTATGATATTAGCACTAGCTCATTCATTTCTGAACAGATTTTCATCATTTTTGTACCAAATGAAAGTACATGAAGCCTTCTAACAAAAAGATTTAGTCTGAAACGTGCCTGAGCTCCCTTTGAATTAATGCCACCATCTAGTGAACAGGAGCAATATTCCATGTAATGGAAGGTGCTTAAAATCAGTACAATTTGGCAATGTGTGCACACTGTGGGGTGAGGACTAGTTTAAGGTGTAACCATAACTCAGTATGGAGACCTATGAATGTTCTTGAGTAAATTGGAATGCATGGGGAGTACTAAGTTTCTTATTCAGTTTGTGTTTGTGTGCGTATGTCTGTGCGTGTGGGTTTGTGTGTGGTGTGCGTGTATGTGTGTGTGTATGTGCATTCTACAGGTCCCTGAAAAGGATGACCATTGGCATGCTAAAGACTGGAATAGCATTCGCTGCTGTTGGTATTATTCAGCTCCAGATAGATGTAAGACACACACTTAACACACACACAGGGGATTCTTGTTCTTGATAGAACAAGAAAATTGGATACAACATAAACTGAATGGCGAACTGGCAGCTAACATAAACTGAATGGGGCACAGGACGTCCAGGGTTATGGACTGAATCACACCAGATTTTTACTTCCAGACTTCTTTTGAGGGCCCTTCTATGGAACCTGTTTCTGCCTAAATGCAGAATTTTTAGGAAAAAAACAAACCAACAAAAAAAGATAACCTCACTAATATGAACCAGCCCAGAACGAATCTTTTCTCCCCCAGATAAACACTGCCATTGATTGGTGAGCACACGCCCCTTCACATCCCTCTGTCTCTGTCTTCTCTAGAGCATGATTAATGCCCCCCAGCTCATTCCAGAGCCAACTCAATCTCTTCAACATGCAGAACAAGGTGATCGAGGCCCAGATTGAAGTGCGCAGTGCGCTGTATACACTTCAGGCCTACAGTGTGAGTACACACAAACACACACACAAACACACAGACAGACAATGCTATTCTATTAGGCACCAAACAAATGTGTGTGTGTGTGTGTGTGTGTTGGTAACTGTGACTGTTTGTGAGTGGGTATAGAGACACGTGCACAGTGAAAATATGAGGCTGGTCAGTCTGGCACTGCAAATGTGGGGTACGCTTGGTTACCTGCTGGTTTTGTTGTGCTTTGAGAACAGAGCCTGCACAGCCTCCAGAAAGGCATCAGATGTGGCTCACTACACGGTGTCAGCTAGACAACTTTGACAAGCGGCAGGCAAGCGTATTGGAAGCAGTTCCATAAAATTAAAAATGGAGTCTGGCAGCAGCAACTGCACCGAATTCATTAGTGTCAAAACCAAAGGGCAAGATGATTTTTGTCCCCAGGGGCACATAATTCCGCAATCCAACCCAGATCTTGTGTAATAGCTAATGCTAACTTTATCCTCTCCAGGGTATGGAGGGATAAAGGCACCCCAACAGACAAGATATTGGTTGGGGTGCCTGTGGACTCAAACCCACCTCAAAATGTTGTTGTGGAACAAAAAAGGCGATAGTTTTTACATTCTCAGTAGTACCGTTGCTGAATTGGTAAGCACAAACAAACACACTACCGTACCAACTGAAAATTCTGAAGACAGCATTTATCAAAATGTCAATCTCAACCATGGCGTCATCATGAACGATCAGAAAATAGGGCTTTAAGTGTAAAAAAAGTGTGCATAGTGCCTTATATTGTCAAAAGAGGAAACACATTCAGAATAGTTATGATGTCACTGAAAACTGTTATAATGCATTGTGATACACCAGGTTCAGCTTTTTCTTATGTTTAACATACAATAACTGCAGTCATGACTATTTTTGAATGGTTATTCATACAAGTAAATAATATACAAATATATTTGGTCTTTCAAATAGTATATGGTAGTTACTTTTACTATCAGGCAATTCCATGTGATCCATGTGACCAAGAGAAAAAAAACAAGACTAATCTCATTTAAAATTTTTATTAAAATTAAATGAACACGGAAAAAAATGTACATTTTGATAAAAAGGCAAGGCAATTTCAGTAATGGCCATTCAAGTGACGTAATTATTTTTAAATATTCATCTCTTTCTCTTCTTATTTTACTAACAATATCTACACACCCACTCGCCATCTGTACACAGTGACTCATTTATGCAAAAAGGAAAAAAAAGGAAAAAAAGAAAAAACAAACAAACAAAAAAAAAAAACAAAACGGTCCATCGTTTCTCTTTAAACCTCTGTAAAACTGAGCCTATATACAGATTTATACATGAATTCAAAAACACAGCGCCCCCTCTCCCCCTGGATGACTTGTCCGCTCAATGCAGGTTACCTGAGTTTTCAGTGAGAATGCTGCAGTCTCCATAGCATAAGGGGGTGGCATAGTCCATGCGCTCACGCAATCAAGCACACACACTCACTGGAGACACACTCATGCAGTTCTATCCTCGCTGAACCAGGCATGCTCTCAAAGGCTTGGTGGTGTGTGTGTGTGTGTGTGTGTGTGTGTGTTCATCTGAGTTTATTTCCTGAATGGGAGCATGTGACATGTTTTTTTTCTAGTGTGAATTACACACAGTTTAAAAGCTGTATTTATCTTTATGCTCATTACACGGCCAACCACACTCTCTCTCTCTCTCTCACACTCACACACACACACACGTTCAATTGGTTCTGTGAGCACAAGCAGTGTGGGCAAAGATATAATTTTCCTGCTCTTTAACTCACACTCACACCCACACACTTTCAAACTAGAAGAATGAAGGACAGAAAAAGCTAGTGAGGGTCTGACGTTTCTTTCTCAGCGACTGAGTCACCAGCAGTCGCCCCCCAGAGTGGCTTGAATGACTCAGCTGGGATCTCAGTTGTTAAATTTAGAGAGGGGTGGTGTGATGCAGTGATGGACAGGTCCTGAACACCAATCAGGGACGAGAGGAGGATGATGTTCTTGGCCTAGAAAACCTGCAAGGAGGAGTTGACATACATGAAAATAAATGCAGACAGACAGACTTTGTGTGTGTGTATGCGTGTGTGTTTATATGCAAACGTTTCTACCCCCGCCCCCATGTGAGTGAGTGTGTGTGTGTGTGTGTGTGTGTGTGTGTGTGTATGTATACATGTGTGTGTGCATGCTCTCACCTCTGCAGCCTCTGAATGAGCTGTGTCACCATGGCGTCTGAGATTCCGGGACATGCTTCCTCAGCCAAGAAGATGGCCGCCCTAAGCTCCTCCAGAGACTCAGGCTTCACAGCAGATGCGTCCCCACTGTCCTGCAGCTGTGTTTCAGAACACATACACACACACACAAACACTGAATGTGTATGTTTGGTTGAGAGTGGGAGAGATGTGGGCTGTACAACAGATGTGCCTTCTCTCCTCTGACTGGGCATTCAGTCTATATATGTGCTTTGTGTGTGTGTATGTGTGTGTGAGAGAGAGAGAGAGAGAGAGGGAGTGTGAGAGAAAGACAGGAGGGCGACAGACTACATACACCTGTGTAACAGCTAAGGGGTTTCACCCATCAATCACAAAGATCTGAAAGGGCTGACCTCTTGAGGTACAGCCAGAGACAATTCTAAGTGATCTTTGGTGCTGTGCCAAACTCAAATAAGTCAGTGACACTCATTGAATTTCTTAAGATCAAGGAAGAAGTTCACATTGGAGGTTACAGCTACTACCATCATCGAGCAACGCAAACTCTCTACCTAATCATTTAAAGCACAATTTAAATGGAAACATGCCATAAACAGAGCCACTCATTTTTAAGCCGAAACTCATTTTTAAGAGCTACAATGCAGATATCTGCCTTATGTGATCACCTGACAGTGGTGCTTCATGTCATGGTGACATGGCCTCACCCACTTGAAATGTGCACAAAACATCAATCCATGCATGCAATTCCTCAATTTGAAGGAAGGATAAAGGACATGACCCCTCGCTGTCCTCGGCTCTGTTAGGGATAACGGCCTTCGAGGTGTCCCAATATAGGGGATTAATGGAGGAGGAGGGAGCAGAAAACAGCCTGACGCCAAACCCAATACTCCGCTATATCAGGACAGCTCCAAGGCCGTTATCCCGCTTATCACCCGGCTGCCAGAATTATTTTTATATTTATGTAATTCTTTTCTTTAAGCAGTAATCTACAAAAAACCCCGCTGGTTTGTGCTTCATAGGAAAGCATATCTGCATATCTCCTTGCTGTTGTTATAGTTACCACTCTGAAGAGCACTGGAATGGAACAGTGATTAAACTTTTATTAACTAGATATGTCACAGGTGTCCCGTCATCGGAGAATAACAGACACCGTGTCAGCCAATCAGAAAACAGCATCTCATTTCTCTGGGTGACAATATTTGGGATAATTGTAATATGAATATGGAATATGGAACTCCCCCATATCTCCAAGGACATCATACAAGATTGTTATGGTTTTATTCCCTAAAAAGGCATATCCTTTTGCATATTTGTCATGGAGTTGGATGTTCTGAAGCCCAGGTGCATAAGGTTATGACCCACTTGCTGATATGTGAGCACTACTCATATGTGAGCCTCCTCATCAGCCACTGCAGTCGTGTCCTTCAAGGGAGGACAGGGAACGATGATGCCATCAGTGGGTAAAAGATGAATGTAAGTGGCTTCAGCTCCTTTCTCTTTCTCCCTCTCTCTCTGTCCTTCTTTTCCTCCCTCCCTCTCTCCCCCTTACTTTCTCTCCATCTCTCTGCAGGCCATTGCCCCCACCCACCAATCTCTCCATCCATTAAACTCCTCCTCCTACACTGCCATCCTTCACAGAGGATTAGTGTGTGTTTGTGTGTGCGCGAGTGTGTGTGTGCGTTCATGTGTGTGTGCACGAGAGTGTGTGTGTGAAAATAGGGAGGGGGTGGAACTGTCCGTAATTATCAGCTTCCTTTAAGCATTCTTGAAGATAGAAGGACCTTCTTAACGCCACACTCCCAAAGCAAGTGCCTGGGCACATAGGTCCAGTGAGCTGCCTGCTAAAAAAAATGGATCAGTTCCATTGGGACTGAGCAGGGGGCTTTATGCTGCCTAAAAGCAGATGTGATACAGTGAAGGCCAGCTGTGCTGTACGGAGTCTTGTTTCCTTGTAAGAACTGCTAACAGCATTAGGAATAAATCCTTTTCATTTATGCAAATGTCTGACACTGGTAGAGAGCTGTGCGTGTCTAGAACTGCTAACGTTACGCCACTGACGTGGAACCAGAGCTCTGATTGCTGCTGAACTTCAACTTCCATAGTTTAACACACTATCCATCAAGGCGATTTCTGTATTCTGGAACATTTTATTCTAGTCAACAAAGCAGTCTTCATAGGGGCATACATTCTACCGCTGGATAGAACTTGGCTGATCATTCCGCAATGAGATGACAGTTGATGTTCTAAATGATGATGATAATGTCCCCCCTGAACCCCCCAAAGGCTTAACTGGCATGAATCAGTCAACAGGAGGCACTGGAGTCTTTGAGGGTTGAGTGTGTGTGGGGGGGCGTGTGTCAGGGTTCCCACACATGCGTCAAACTGGTTGTACATGCATCAGTTTTAAGGGGTACACAAAACAGATCTGGGAATGGGTTCTCTGCATAAAGATAAAATGGGGAAAAAAATAAAATCTTACACTCAGACTATCCCCAATACAACCCAATTGCTTCTTCATGCACCATATGTGGTCACATTTTGTGTGGCATTTTGTTTATTCATGCAAAAATATGAATTGTTATAGCAAGAGGTCTGTGATGCAGGGTGTACTCAGGGTACTCAGTAGGACTCGAAGTGTACCAGGGTGTACAGGACAGTTTGGGAACTACTGTATTAAAGCAGGCAATTAAGGCTTCTGTATCAGGAGTAATTATCAGACTCCTGAAAGCGAATGGTGTGCTGTAGTGTGCACAGTTACAAAGACCTACACAGGCAAGGTGGGCTTACCTCAACAAAAACAGGAGATATGATGGTGGACAAAGATTGAGACATGGGCCTTTTGGAAACATTCTGGAGAATGAAGGAGATAGAGACAGAGAGAGAGAAAGACAGACAGACAGAGAGACAGAAAGAGAGAGAGGGAAAAAGGAATAACAGAAAAATGAGACACATTCATCTTTAATGTGTCCTAGGTAGATGTACACTTTTTGATGCAAATTACAAGAATAAAGTCAAATTAACAGAATAAATGTTTTAACAAGCTACTCTCCTTGCTAGATATGCATACAAATCTCTACGTCTATATTTCTCTTCTAATATTTGAAAACACAACAGCATCTGCCAATCTCCCTCTCTGTCATTCTGTATCTCATTCACCTCTTCCTCAGAAGCCCCTGCCTGGCTGGCTCCGTTTGGCAGCTTGCTGGGATCCTTCTCTCGAATGGTGAAGATCCAGTCATCACTCCCAAAGCCACTGCCTCCTGACGCCTGGCCGTCCTGCTCCCTGGACGTACACACACACACACACACACACACAGATATGAGTACACACACGTGTAGAAACACACACACACATATACACATGCATGCTACACATAAGCAGGCTGCGTTTTAAACCTGTCCTACTTAATTCTACACCTAAAACCAATGAAACTGAAGTTCCACAACACTGTAAAGTTGACCGCCTGAATTTTTGACATGTTTTTAGACGCAGATTTTTTTTTAATATACGTACCTAACATGTTACAAAGCCAAACATACATTTCACTTTACAGGGTCTTTAACACACTTTTATTTAGAACCCACCACCTGTGATCCCAAAACACACTTAGAAAACACATGTAAACAGGCGGTGATGACAACATGGTGTGTCGAGTAGTTTAGGACTATTAAGTGAAACCCAGCTGGTGTTGGCGTTGGTGTGTGTGTGTATGTAACTATGTGTGTGGGTAGGAGGGTGAAGGAGAGGCAAACATACGAGTCCGACTCATCCGAGCTGGACTCCTCTCTGGACTGCTCGGCTTTCCAGCGCTTGTATCGGTCAATCAGTTCCGTCAGGTAGGAGGTCTTCTTTGCGTGGCGAACTATCAGCTTATGCTTCAGAAGCTCTTTGGCTGTGGGCCTCTGAGAGACAGACAGAGAAACAGTGAGAGTGTGTGTGTTTATGTACTTTATGTACATGTGTATGTGTGTGAGAGAGAGAGTGAGAAAGAGAGAGAGAGTGTGTGTATACATGCGGGTGACTGAGTAAAAGAAAAACAGACAGAATTAGGAGAGTTCAAACTGTAATGGAAAAAGAAACCAACTATGTATATGTCTGACTAAGACTACAAACCACAAATGTTTCCAATTCTGCATCTCATCTGCGAAGCACTGTGCTAATCTGTACTGAGTGAACAAATGTCACATTACAACTGCATGTATTTATATCTGCCTGTGTGCATCATATTTATGTCTACAGAGCTACAGCACACTTACAAAACTGGGTTCCTTATTGAGGCAGGCCTCCACAAACTCCTTGAGGGGCTTGCTGTAGTTGCCCTCCAGTGTAGGGGGGTTGTTTTTGGGGATGAGGAACAGCACCTTCATGGGGTGCAGGTCCGAGTGTGGGGGCTCCCCTTTGGCCAGCTCAATGGCTGTAATGCCCAGCGACCAGATGTCTGCCTGGAGGTGCAACACACAGGCATCAGATACTGTATGCATACACCACACACACACACACATTCCCACTCTGTCACAAGAAAAGACACAGAACATTCTCCCTCATTAATAAAACCACATATGTACATACGTTCTCTGTCTGTCACACATACACACATGAAACCACAACTTATGTGCTTACAGTTGTGCTTCAAATAAAATGGTCACACACAAACAAAAGACCAAACAACTGTAAGTAAACCTACAAATCTGATTTAGAAACAAATAAAACATTGGAAAAGATAGTATAAAATGCAGCTAACCTCTCCATCGACCTCCCTCTATTTCTCTCTGTCTGACACACACACACACACACAGTCTTACCTTGGAGTCATAGGCTGACTGTTTGATGACCTCTGGGGCCATCCAGAAGGGCGTGCCCACAAAGGTGTTCCTCTTGATCTGCGTGTCGGTCAGCTGACCCGCCACTCCGAAGTCGGCCAGCTTTACCTCACCCTGCTCCGACAAAAGCACGTTCGCCGCTGCCAAGCACCAAACACAGGAAGGGGGTCAGGCTCACACACACAGGCATGTAACACTGGGTTGTTTTAAGGTCTCCACTAGGGCTCAAGATTAGCACCCGCCAAGTGCCAGTGGCATGTAGATTTCTATTTTGGTGAGGGGATTATGACAGCGACAGAACACTAGTGTGCTTTAACAATGGCTATCGATAATAATCTCATGTTCAAAAACGTCTTTGACTTCACGGTCGTTAGGGCGTGCTGTAATGACTTGGCCCGCTTTATCAGTTAAGCCCAGCAAATTATTGCAGAAGTTGTCCGTGCACCAAAAGTTGTGACATCTAGAGAGGCTATTTCCATGAGCGACAACGTTCAGTGTAAAGCAGTTTATTCCACCCACCAGAAAGCTAGCGAGAAAGAAAAAAACGTGTACACAGTCATGGCCTAAAAGGGGAAAGCACAGTGATGGAGGTCTTGGCTGCGTTTTTGTATTTGTTGTTGTTTGCCATCTGTTGTCCTCCATACATCAGACTACAAAAGCAATGGAGTCACTGCAGCAAGGGAGTGATATGATGCAGGAGGATCCATCTAAGAGGGTGTGTTTGTGTGCATTACCTTTAATATCTCTGTGTATCTTCTTCTCAGAATGTAGGTACTCCAACCCCTTAAGGATCTCTCTGAGGATCGTGGCAATCTGTGTCTCATCCAGTGCCCCAGGCTCCATCTGAAAGCGTACATGTACACACACACACACATTAGAGGTAAATGTCCATCTAAAGATCCATGCACACATACACACTCACATTCTTTCTTTCTCAGACACACAAATGCACAACAAAGCTGATCAGCTTAAACTAAACACACACACACACACACAAATACATACACACGCACACACACAAACAATTCTCTCACTTTCCCTTTTCCCACATTAAGAAACATTACAATCTTCTTGACCTAAACATGTACACAAGCACATACACACCGTCCTCCCCTCAGTCAACTCTCAGTGGCTGCATACTTCCAGGTCTTAGATGGGGATCACACTGGCTCAGTAGCTGTACATTTCTCCATTCTTTGCTATAGTCTGGCAGCAGAATGAATAGGTGACACTGCTAGTTAACTAGCTAGCACTGCACTAGTGATATGATAACAGTGCTAACTGTTCCTTCAGTTTCCACTGTTAAACACTGTTCATCCATGAAACTTAAAGGATAAGTCCAGAAAAAATCAACCAACAGCCCTGTTGTTCAAGGTCACCGAGTGCTGTCAGTAGGAAGAAGAGTGAGAAAATTTCATACAACGTAGACCAAATAGCGAAACGAAAGCTAACAGTAACTGATAAGGCTAAGGATCCTTTGAGGTATTTTCAGGTTGTTAAAAGTTAAAAGCTTAAGTTGACTGATGTTTATCAGATGCCTTTATGCAAACAAACATGAACTAGCAATATTCAGTTTAAGAAACCAACCCAGGTCAGCCAATAGTCAGGGATGTTATTTCTGCTCAAACAGACTTGTACTGTCCCAAATTGTGTGGGACATCCCAAATTATGAGTGATTTTGATTTGTCCCATCATGGCTCCAGTCCCATTTTCCAATCACAGTGTCAAACCCATTTCATATTTCCATCCTCTTGGTTATTTTTGCCGTTTTCAACTCACAATGGTTTGATAAAGTCAGATAATGTTGAATCTGCCTATTGCTAAGGTCTAAGCTACTACGACTTCCAGTGTGATCCTTCCATTAGCAAGGCTGCCGGGAGTCTAAAGTGGTCATGGCCAGACACGCCAAGGCAAACACCACCTGTGCCAATCTCAGCAGGCACCTTTAACACACACACACACACACGCACACACACACACACACACACACACACACACACACACACACACACACACACACACACGCACACACACACACACACACACACACACACACACACACACACACACACGCGCGCACACACTCTCGCACGTACGCGCACTTAGGCTAATCATCTTTGGCCAAGGTGCATCACAGGCAGCCAGGTAGACTTTTGCAAGATGGTAACCCTCCACTTATTTTGTATTACATCAAAGGTGGAATCCAGAATTATGGCGAATGAATGCTGGTATTTACACTCAACACCCAGCCAATGAAATGAGAACCCAGTCCGCATTTCAATGTTCTGAAATAATCCCCTAATAATCTGTCAATCAAACTGGTTTTAAAAGTTTATCGTTCCTCTCTTGCCCAAACTAAGCACAAATGATGTGCACACACCTAACAAGCAACAAGACGGAAGTAAAGACAAGGCTGTTGGCTTCAGTGAGGGGCACAGTGGATTACAATTACGATGTGGATGACTTTCATCTAACTTACCCTCTTGGCTGTTTAAACATTACAAAACAATACTGTACCAATATGGAGAGCATAAGGAGAGGCAAATGTGTTTAATACTTCATTTCTCAATTCCCCATTAATTATATACCAATTAACAATTCAAATTAGTTGAACTTAATTACAGAATAAGTTCTGTCTATTAATATTTGCTGATAATTTGCGGCTTTTTAATTACCTCCATCATGCCTATCTGTCATATTTGTATGACAGATTTGGTGCGTAATTAGTAATAAAAATCTATCTATCCATCAATTTGTGTTTTGTGCTTGTCAAGGTCAGAGCTCTTGGCCTTGTCGTGTGTGGTTGTGTGTGTGTGTGTGTGTGTGTGTGTGTGTGTGTGTGTGTGAATGTGCACGTGCGTGCGTGCATCATACCAGGTCCAAGGCAGAGCCACCGCCCAGGTACTCCATGATGATCCATAGCTTTGTGTCCTGGAATGGGAAGGAGAGGGGAAAAGATGAGTGGATGAATGGAGGGATCACAAAGGGAAAAAGGAAGAACTGTGACAGTAGTCAGAGATGAAGCATAGGACTCAGGGGTGGGGGGTGGGGCTGAATTGCTCTGACTTGATGGCTTGACAAAAAGGAACACACAGAAACACACATTTTTTTTTAGTCCTGGTCAGGGCTGTGGTGTGGGTGTTAGAGCTACTTCTAATCCGAGTTTAATTTGGGATTAACTGCAGTTGAGAGGGTGGGAAACCCAGAATTGGGTTACATACTTCCTCTCTCACATGACACGCTTAAAAGAGGGCTGTGTGTGTGTGTGTGTCTGGGTATGAGTGCATTTTACTTTGAAATTCTTTCCTAAACAGCCTACCACATGAAAATGGCCTCTCAAGATACTCCAATATTTCCACCATGAACAAATTCAATCTCTCTCTCACTACCACAGACCCATAAAGACCTTAGCCTGACTGCTCTCTATCTCTGTCTCGCGTATACATGCACTCACTCACCCTCTCTCTCTCATCCAAATGAATGATTCATTCTCTGACCTGCATTCAGTGGAGAAGTCATAGCAGACCCCCCACCAGCTAGCACTAGGAGTGCCTCACAGCTACAACAGCCAGCAGCCACAGGATGCTGATGCAATGCTTACTCATTCGCACACACACACACACACACACACACACACACACACACACACACACACACACACACACACACACACAAGCGCGCGCACGCACGCATACACACAGACCACACTCTCTCTCTCGCTCTCTCTCTCTCACACACACAACGGACAAGCATGTACATGCACACAAACACACATGCACTCACTCTCTCATTTACACACACACACACAAAATAGAACACATTATGTCAGCAGTTCAATTCACAACCAATATTTCAATTCACACTTCTCGCTCCATTCCAGCAGCACTCATGCATATAACAGCCAACTACTTTTAGATACACACTGACAGTCACTACAAGATTCAGCCTACAACGTGTGTGTGTGTAGACACGCCATGTTTACAAGGGAATTTCACCATCAAATGTGATATTTATTTACTCATTTTAATAATAAAACTAACAACAACTGAAGTTCCACCGTTCTGACACCACCCTTCTGTCTCACTACCTGGGAGCAACAGTAACCATAGTAACACCTATGAGTGCATGCAAAGCACTTTACCACAACTAAAACTTAATTAGAAAAGAAGCCACAACAGAAAAAAAGAAAAAAAAAATTCCAGGATATTACTGCTGCCACTGACAAGCCTCTCTGTCTGCAGTCTCATCAACACATAACTGCTGAATGGTTTGGGTTCAAAGACATAAAATCCTACAGCTGTTGGTGCAGGACAAAACAGCTGAGGCCCAGACTGAAAAGGATCGAAACAAACAAACAAATGAAAAAATAAATCAACAAGAAAGGCAAAGATCAGGGATCAGTCTGACTTTGCTCTGAAGCATAGCTGTGTTCTAAAGTACACAATGTAGGCCCAGATCAGAACGTTCTCTATAGGTGGACGGAATGCATGGACTAAACCACTACAAGTAGCCTATGCAGATTACAGATCCTTGTGTGTGTGTGCATGTGTTTGCATGTCCATATGTCTATGTCTGTGTGTCCATGTTTACTTGGA
Organism: Tenualosa thibaudeaui; assembly: GCA_027481765.1. Lineage (NCBI taxonomy): Eukaryota > Metazoa > Chordata > Actinopteri > Clupeiformes > Clupeidae > Tenualosa > Tenualosa thibaudeaui. Next base: position 9,878,296 of record JAIFZK010000022.1, read on the forward strand.
TAAATGGATAACTGTGTGTAAATGATCATTTGTGTGTGTATGCATGTTTGTGTAGGGGCACGAATGTATAGTCTACGTCTGTGTGTGTGTGTGTTTGTTGGAATAGCATACCACCCTAGTTAGGTGCATAGGTGGTAGCTTTTTGTGTGTCATCACCCTCTTTATGCCCATTATAAGGAGGGTTTTTTATGGGTGAATAGGGGAAAAGTTAAATAGATAGAGGGGAAAACAAATAGATATCCCCTTAAACATTCCCCAGCTGATTATGTACACTGAGACAATACTTTGTGTTTTGTGTAAATTTACTGAAATACTTTGTCCATACATGTACATGACCGGTGGTAGCGTAGTGGTTAAGGAACCTGGCTAGCGTGCTAGTAGCATGAAAAGTTGAGGGTTGAGGGTAAGTTGCTCTACGGGAGACTGGCCCTGAACAATTGATAGTTGACAAATTGTCACAAGTCACTTTGGATAAAAGCGTCTGCTAAATGCATAAAAAATAAAATAAAATAAAAAAAACATGAACCATTATTCACTGAAATATGTGATAATTTGCATACATTTTAGGGGGGCTTACAGTGCACCTCTACCAACAAAACAATTTTTTGTGAAATGTATATATGAATTGAATGTTCACATGGACAATTTTGGGATGCCCTAATAGTCCCATGGGTGTACATTGAAAATCAATGCATTTCAATACAATGCAAATACTATGGAGGACTATGTACTGTCCATGAGTGGAAGAAGGTGGGACTTGTCTCTGTGCAAATCACATCTACAAGGTGTAGGCTTCCAGAACTGAGGCTTTCAATGGGTATAAAAAGATGCATAAAACATAAATTTACAAATCCTGCCCTGAATGCAATGCTGTCACATATTTTCTAAATCTAGGGTGGCACACCTTGCCAAAAAACACAATGGGACTTACTGCTCTTGTGTGGTACTACTGGGCCAAATTTTGGGGTCTGTCTGAAGGACTGTGTGTGTGTGTTAGGAGGAGCTGTTAATGCACCAGACATTAGTGTAGTAGTCACTGGGGTCTAAGTGAAATAAGAGATGAATGTGAGAGTTTATCTGTGTCTATAGCAAACCTCTGGGACACCAGAGTCCCTAGCCATCTACTGATCTGCTCCATCCAATCTATTTCCATCAATGTGTGTCTGTGTGTGTGTGTGTGTGTGTGCCTGCATCTATGTATGTGTCTGTCTGTCCGCCTGCATCTCTGCGTCTGTCTGAGTGTGTGTGTGTGTGTGTGTGTGTGTGTGAGAGATAACCCAGTTTTTTAGTCTCTGCAAAAAAAATGCCATCTGAAAACCCACAGCAGTGCCGTGAGTTAAACCCTTCCCCATCACCAGCCCAAATGGAACACCAAAGGGATTAAGGAGGGATACCAGGATGGTGAGAACACAGGACACCGCGCACACACACACACACACACACACACACACACACACACACACACACACACACACACACACACACACACACACACACACACACACACACACACACACACACACACACACACCACACTCTCTCTCACAATCGCATACACACAAACATACATACCCACACTTATGGTGTAACACAAACACAGGCACACATACTGTACTTATATTCTCAGACACACACACACGCATACAAGTTTTTGTTTTCAGCTTTGAGTTGAGGCTATACAATTACTGGCTGCAGGAGAGGACACGTGTCAGAAACATCAAGGATGTGGTATAAAAAAGGTGGTCAAAGGGGGGTAAAGTCTGGTTTATTTTCTAGGCAAGCAACGCAAATCCTAAAAGTCTACTCAGATACATGGACAATGCACTGTGTGTGTATTTTGGTGTTAATGTTGTATTTTGTCCACAAATACACATCATCTCTAGGAGCTCTATGTGTTTGCATGTGTGCACCTTACAGAGAGTAGGAACTGGTCCTTCCCCCCACTCCACCTGGGAAGAAACAGTGGGTCCAACTATGGAGTAACGGGAATTAAACTTAAAGAGCCAGGGCTCTGTGTGTATGTGTGCCTCCAAGCACAGAATTTTGATATCTGATTTGGTTTTTATCTGGTGCAATTTAGATTTGGTGCTGCTGCTGGCCGCTGGATAAATGTGCTATATAGATCTATCTTGGGTAAAAAAGACCAAAGTACAGAGAGAAGGAGATAGATAGAAAGATAGAGGGAGAGAGGGGAATGTCCAGAGGAAATGAGTACCTAGTAAATTAGAGTCACATCATGACTGAGTTTCTCCACTGAACACTGAAGCTGAACGTCATGCTGCTTTAGCCTGCCTGCGTGTGTGTGTGTGTGTGTGTTTCCATAGCTGTGGGGAAAAACAGAAACTCTCCACTATAGCCTCTTGATAATCACTATCGGCCTCTGGATAATGCACCCTCAAAACAGGTACACCAACACAGGTGTGTGTGTGTGTGTGTGTATGTGTGTATAAGACAGAAGGCAAGATATGCTCTGTGATATATGTCCCTGGTCATTATGTGTGTCACTAAGATGGAGTGTCTGAGATGACAGGTGTCAGAGACCGCAGTCTTTGCACATTCATTTCATTTCAAATATTCAGGCCTTCCTCAAAATAGCACACTGCAGCTCTCTGCACTACAGGGACTAAAGGCATTTTAGTCATATGCCAGCCTCTGTCAATGGTTCTTAAAATGGGTGTCAAATGTGTACATTTGGAGGGGAGGAGTGTGCTTAGAATAGTATATTTGAGTGTTTCTCACTGAAACCATTTGGCAATAAGTTGATGATTGATGAACTCTGAAGGCGAGGACTGTGTGTGTGTGTGTGTCTCAAAGTATGCCATTTTTGGGGGGATACTTAGTTGTTTCTTATGCAATTGATAACTCTGGCCAGAAATCAACACAAAAAGAAGCAATTAATCACATAAACAACATTACTGTGGCCAATCAGCATTTCTCAGTGCCAGTGTTGCCAGGGAGGTGGGGGGCGGGACACTCGGGCTAAAGCTCGTCCTCGCTTTCAAGGAGGGAGTGTTGGGTGGGGTGGGATGGGGGTGGTTGCTATTCATTTGGGAAGTCTGATACATCACACATCACAAAACAAGCAATTCATCATGTAGAAACTCATTAGTGTTCACAAATGAAGTTCTCAAAGTAAGTGTCTGCCCAGAGGCTGTGTGATGGCAGTGGTGTGATACTGGAACCATTTTAAAAGACTCTGCAAACCCTCTGCCATTAGGACTGGGGGCCACTTGGAGACATTACTACACCCGCCCCTCCCCCCACCATTATAGCATTGCCCAACTCCAACTATAGCTACCTAGCGGGCCACACACTCACTTCTAGGTAGGAGTCATTGTATTTGGTCGGGAGTATTCATTTGGAGTCATTGTAAACAGCAACAAGTAAAATAGCATAGTATCATATCATTGTAGTATTGAAAGTCTAGATTTTTCTAAATGAGGCTTCTCGGAGCCAGTCTCTGCTCGAAGGCTGTGTGATGATAGTGGTGTGGGAAGGCAATGGGTCAGCTGAGCTAACTCACTTTCAGGTAGGAGCCGTAATATTTGGTGACGAAAGGGCTGTCGCACTGGCTGAGCACGGTGATTTCCTGCTGGATGTCCTCAATCTCGTCCTCAGCCTCCTCCAGATCGATGATCTTAATGGCCACCACCTTCTGGGTGCGATTGTCGATGCCTTTGAAGACCTCACCGAACGAGCCCTTGCCAATGCGCTCCAATTTAGTAAAGAGCTCCTCTGGATCGGCCCTGAGACTCTGCACACATTGAAGTGATAGAGAGAGGGAGAGAGGGAGGGAGAGGGAGGGAGAGAGAGAGAGAGAGAGAGAGGGAGAGAGGGATGTAGAAGACTTAATGACCAATCTTGAGACAATTACTGCAAACCAAATAAGTTCCAAATGTATTACATGCCTAAACTAGAAACACTGAGACAGATCACAGTTCAGACCCAAAGAGAGGGATAGAAAGACAAACAGAGAGAAAGAAGACACACGCAGAGGGCAGAAGGAGAGAGACGGAGAGAGATAGGGAGAAAAGGACAGGGAGACACAGAGTTGAATGACTTCCTAATTGTATCAACTAATGCGCTTCATTCGTGCAACTTGTTTGTGAACAGACGACCCATCCAGAGACAAACTTTCACCTCAACATGAGGTTTAGCTATAGCATATGCACATCAGGTTCAGGTTCAGGCATCTGATAGTGTTGGGCCTGTTAATGCCTTTGGCAAAGATTTAAGTGGTATGCACAGCTCGGCAGATGTCTGCAGACTTCTGTCGGCTCATCTGCAGCCAATTCAACATGTCTGTGGCAAGAGAGCCATTGGCGGCAGCAGCTGTCAATCAATCCTGTGATCAGTTCTTTGAAGTCTTAGAGTGGAGAGTGGAGGGCCACTCTTTGATTTTGTTACACTTTGTGCAAAGAGTCTGGACACTCTCAACAGACATACATACACAGTGTGGGTGGGCACTTTGTTTGAACTTTAAACCTATTGGTTCTGCCTTCAATTTCTGTTCGCCAACTGGATACTGAAGTTTAATCAAGGAAACCAAAGCCTTTGGAGACTACCCTGACTAGTGCTGTAGCGAAGCTGAACTCTGCTCGGTTTGAAGCACACTATTAACATAAACAATATCATACAGATACTCTAAAGGTGCTGGCAACCCTTAAGGACAGTGAGCGCTGCAGTCAGAAATCTCAGTTTTGTGGAAGATGAACTACATGCTTACAAATTCCTGTACACAAACGTGGAATCTGTTGTGTTCCACTTTGTATTTATATATATTTTCAGTTGTCTAGGCCTAAAATAAACATTTATAAACACTCATTAATTCATGGTTTTAAATAGAAACTGACCAATATATTTCAAAGACCAAGTGTGTGTGGGTCTGTAGACAGCAGCACATCTGGAGAGGTTGTGTGTGTCACCAGCAAGACTAAGGACATTTTAAGAGAGAAGTGGAGTGTCTACCCAGCGCTCTCCACACAGATCCTTTTTTTCAACACGCTAACGCTATGCTACGCTACACTGCACTTCCTTCTCCAGCTCATGTAAGCTAATTCAAAGACTATTTTGACATGTTTTCAGTGTGGTGTCAAACTCATCAGAAAAGGAGGAGAAATCCGGTGTGAATCAATCCACAGCCCTGTTGCTCGAGGGTACCAAGTGCTGTCAGGAGGGAAAAACAACCAGTTTCTGTGCCCTAACTGATTAATGTGAACAACAGGGTTATGATTTGATTTACACTGGATTTCCCCTTTAAACCTATTCATTTGATTTCAGATTCTACCACCGCTTTAAAAAAATGATGCACAAAAGAACTCATCAGCTATGGCTTATGAGTTTATGGTAGGGATGGGCCATACTGTTTATTGCTAGTTTAATCCCTATTGCCTGCCTGCCTGCATTTAAGTCATGCATTCACCACAATCACTAGGTAGCATCGTTTACCAGATGCTTTTAGGCAAAGTGACTTATGGGTAATGTGAGGGAGGCGTATATTTCATCAGTGGTGGTGCATCACGGGAACTGACCCCAGTCATCTCAAAAACACTGCTAGGGCTTTGTGCTTGAACGGCTGGCCTGGTTGCACCACGGTAATGTCTGTAGCACTCTACCAGCCCAGGGGAGTTGTGGGAAGCTGAACTTCCTTTTCAAACATGGATGTCCCAAGAGTGGAATCACAATCAAAGACTTGACAGACAGAGTGTATGTGATGGAGTGAGAGAGAGAGAGAGAGAGAGAGAGAGAGAGAGAGAGAGAGCGCAGGCCGTCAACGGAGACAAACCCACTAGAGAAAAAGGGGAAAAAAAGATGTAGCTAAACACATCTGACGCATCCAGCTCTAATATCTCACACTGATAAATCAAAGCATCAGGAGTGTGTGAGGTGGAATTTCAAGCACACGATAATTGTATTACCGCCCTCCAACACACACACACACACACACACACACACAAAAAAAAGCACTTTTGATATAAGCGAAAACAAAGACTGCCTGTGGAGATCCACTCCATAAATATCTGGCAATGGCCTGCAGGAGGAAGTGAGGTACTCCAAAATATTACATTATTAAAGCGAGATAAAAAGCACAGCACCATCCAGGCGTGCTGTTGGATTTACCTTTCCTCAACCAAAAACAAACATTTTTTTGGAGAGTGTGAATATGCAAGGCTGCTTCCTGACAAGAGTGCTTAGCAAGCCATCTGGGGTACAGAGAGTATACAAAACAATAAGTCCTAGCAGGGACCGTCTTTGTAGTCTTCCTGTTTCAGAACGGGTCTGTCTTGCTAATCTCACATCACATGAAGCACAGAATAGGATGAAGAAATGCACAAGCAAATCTGAAGTGCTGAATGAGTGAGTGAGTGAGTGTGTCTGTGTGTGTGTATGTGCATGTTAAAGACAGAGAAAGATAGAAAGAAAGAGAGAAAGAGAAAGAGAGAGAGAGAGAGAGAGAGAGAGAGAGAGTGTGTTTGTGTATGTTGGGTGACGAATGGAGGGTACAGCTGCAGATCCTATAGGGGCCTGATTGCCAATCTCTGTTCTGTCACCTGGAGATGAACTGACCCATCCTTCTCTCACGCACGCACACACACACACATGCATACACAGACAGACACACACACACACACACGCACACACACAATCTCTCTTGCCGTCACTCTCTCTTTTGCTCTCTCTCTTACACACACACACACACACACACGCTGTATAAGAGAGAAACAGGGCAGACCATGAATATTTCACTTAAGGAGATTTATTACGGCCTGTCCCCTTCCTCCTGCCCTCAAACTAACTAGCCTATAAAACCCGAGCTGGTGTTCCAGTCCTATGCACCCTCTAGAGGAGCACTGACTGACCTCTCCTGCACTGAGGTCAATAGGCCCTGACAGGTGTAACAACCTAACTAATTCCTTCAGAGCCAGGTTTTGATCCATACAGATGAGCATGTGTGTGTGCGTGTGTGTGCGCGCGTTCGTTTATGCATGTCCTTTACTTCTCGAACCATATGATGTGGCTCACATGATCTCTCACACACATACACAAACGACAAAAGGAACGACTCTGATCAGCACTTGTAGACTGATCCATCTGATCAATACTGGACATGGTCAGTACATTATGGGTGTTAGTATCAGTTCCTAGCCAATGACTATTTAACTCTCAGCAATGTGAAACAGACCTACGCAAGGCAAGACAAGTGTTTTTCTATATCACATTTCATACGCAGAGGCAGTGCAATATGCTTTACGAAAATATAACATTCAGTTAGTGAGCAGATGCAGAACAGTAGTCAGCTGGTCGAGCACTGCACAATACGCATGTTTGTAAAACTTCATTCTGACACCTTAAGAGGCATGCTAGTGAATGAAACTAGCACGCTAGGATTTTGGCTCAGTCGCAAGTGCGCTCGACTCCCAGTCACTGGTTCTGTAAGACAACTGAGGTTACACAGACATTACTTGAATTCTATTGGAATTCTGGAAATGCTCTGCATTGGGAACAAGCCTTTCTGGGTCCTAAATGTCAAAAGTACTCCACAATGTTCAAAAACATCCTAAATGTCAAAAGTACTCCACAATGACGTTGGAGCTGGTGTGCGGAGGCCCTAGTCCTACAGTCCTAACAGTCCTAACCATCCTGACATCCTACATTTCTGACAACCAGGGTTGATTATGTCATGTTGGGATCCAAAGGCCCAATGAGAGCTCCTCTGCTAGTATCGCCCTCATGAGAGGATCCCTGGGGTTTCCCAGAATTCCCTGCACTGAAAATGGAGAAAAATACATCTCTGAATCGTCCTACTCTAAAGTGCAATTCCCTGTTTATTTAATTAGAAGAACTAGAAGTGTGACCATCTGTGAGTCAATTTTTCAACACTAGGCCAACACCGAGGTGCCACCACAACTGTCGTGGCTACATCTCTGACATGCTCCTACACCCCCGTTGGCTGCCCCGAAGCCATCACCAGTCACAAGGCAATGGCGTGAACTGGGAGATGCGACCGAGTGACCCAGTTTCCCTATGGCGCTGTTGGATGGAAAGATGCCTCTAAATGCACGCCTCGCTTTTCTCCACAACCTCTCTCTCTGGCACACTTCCTCCTCCCCCATCGCCCATATGGCTTGAATGCTCTCTTACGCACACTTCTGCACCCTTTGATGCAGACGGCAGAGTGAGAGAGGCTGTCTGTTCCATGGAAATCAAGAGCGTTGACCCAACATGGCTCATGCATGCAGCCTATTACGTGCAACCACGGGTTGGTGGTGATGGTGTGTGTGTGTGTGTGTGTGTGTGTGTGTGTGTGTGGTTTCTGCACCAGCGAGCAAACTGCAGACTTCACTAAGTCACAGCCTATGGAGTAGCTGCCCTACAAGAAAGGCTGTGTGCTCCCCCACTGCCCCCAAGTGATGTGCTGCTGCTGTTGTTGTTGCCTGAAATTGTGCAGTTTGTGTAAATACAGGATGAGCTGCTGAAAAACTCTAAGGTCCACGCACCATTCCCAGTGTCCATTTGAAGTGGAAAACATGAAGGTGCAAGATTCATGTCAAACCTTGTCACTATTAGTGCGTATCTGACAAAAACCAGGAAGGAACTGATTCACCCCTGTGGGACTTGCCCATGTTTTTTTGCAGTTTTGTTTTTTTTTTTTTTAAAAAGAAGAAAGAAAAGAAACGGTTCTGTGATGTTCTGACCTCAACAAAGTCCTAATCAAAACATATTGCTTGCTAGCCCATAATAATGTCAATAATGCAAGAGCTGGTTTGTGTGAATTGAAGAGCTCTCATAGCAAGGGCCCAAGATGAGAAGCTTGTTAGCGGCTAATTGCTTGGATGGCAGGGATGTCTGCAAAGTGGGGGGTGGGGGGTTAGAGGGAGAGTGCAGACCTGCACACTCAGCTCCCGTGGGGTAAATCTCCTTAATGACACCCAGAAGAATCAATACGACTCGATGGGAGAGGCAAAGTGCTGTATTCTACTGGGGTCCTTCTTCATTTGCACCAACATGACGACTTTATGAGATTTTCTCACAAAAGAGAGGTCTGTGGTCTAGATGGTCTGACTGGAAAAAAATGAATGAGTATAAGAATGCATGAATAAATGCAGATTGGGATGGATGGGGGGTGGGGGTTATTTAAATACTCAGTGGATGACACTTATAGCTTAAAAAGCAAGACAGTAAAAATCTCACAACTGAACTCCCGAGTTCACAACATTCCCTGACATTGGAAAGTCTCAATTCACCTTCACACTAGCCTAACACTACATTGGTAGGACACGCCAGCATACACACAGCATAGGCCTGGGCTATTTGTGTTTGAGGTCTGCTGGCAAACAGAACACTGCGAGCTGAAAACTCATTAGATCCCCCAGCTAGTCTGCTGATGTTTGTGTCCCAACGTTAAACCTCGGCTCGCTGGAGATTTAAGTAGTGGCCAAAGCTCTTTCTGCGCCCGTGGTGGCAGCTTGGCCACCCCCCAGCCCAATGCCTCTTTCCAGGCATGGTTCTCCTCAGCTCTCTCTCTCTTTCTTTCTCTCCTCTCCCCGCCTGAGCCTTCACGCCCAAAGTATTTCAATCCCCGGCAACAGGAAGATGCACATGCACACACACGCACACACACACATTCAGATTCTCCTATCCAATCCACAGGCGCAGGGGTCATCAATGAGAGGACACCGAAGCCATGCTTTTAACAGAGTAACACAAGAGTCAGCTGTGACTTTTGCTGCCCCTAACTACGTCTGGAGAGAGGGTCACTCTAAAGGGAGTAAGCAATCCTCGAATCCTCATGTCATGGTGACAAATGAGGTTTTCATGTAGCCTCCTGAATTAAGCAATATGGATAGATGGAGCCATAAAGAAGAACTGATTGATGCCAAGTTGAAAATTTACACTAATTTACTGATGCATGGAGAGGGGCCACAACCAGATCCAATCCAAGAGTTGCCCTACCCCCATCGACACACTTCAAAAGAGGCATTACAATAAAGAAAGACTGATAGGACCTTTATATGGCCAAGAGTCTTACATGTCAATGGAGGGGTGGATCAATGGTAATAAACAGAAACCTTATACGGTATAAGAACGGGGTGGGTCGAACATTGCTGCCCTTTGACGAGGGAAAAGTTGGGGAAAGGGTCATTGTCAGGTGAATCAAATCCAGTCATCTGCATAATGACTAAGAAACTCTTGAAGACCCAGCTCTTCCAAGAACATCTCCTGGCTTGAATTTCTGAATAACAGGAATGCACTTAATCTCTTACTCTTAATCTCTCCCCATACTCCACTTATATTACACAATTCTACATTTTCAAATTAAAATACTGAAATTTTTATGTTAGCAATATGCACTCTTGAATGTTATCCTCTTTTGTAAGTCGCTTTGGATAAAAGCGTCCGCTAAATGAATAAATGTAAATGTATATAATTTTGGGTTCAAATCACGGCTGTGTGTGCCCTTGAGCAAGGCACTTAACCATAAGGTGGTCTAGGGGAGATCCTGAACTAATTGGTAGCTGACAAAAAGTAAGTCATCTGCTAAATGCATAAATATAAATATATACGACCCTTAGAGAGAGACCGTTCTTGACTAGACTAAAAAGACCGATACCTCAGCTCTTTTCAATAAGTCTAGGCCTTGCCTACAAGCCTCCTATGTCAATTTATCTCCAAATCCGTTTATCGCAGAATAATTCATAGCAACTGGAAACACCATACATCAAGTATCAGGGGTTGATACGATCTATTCTTAACTTTTCTGTAGTTAACTTACTTGAAAGAGCCCTAGTTTCTCATTCAGCTGGCACCTCGAGATATGCTTTGGCTGAGGGACTAGGGTACTCGAGAGGATGCTGTCTGTAACAAACACGCCTGGACAGCTGAAAATCACGTTACCCCTAGAGAGTCCACTGTTTTCCAAGAACGACGAGTTGTTTATTATCTACAAATTCAGTGCTTCAGTAGGTAACGTTAACTGGGAAGCATGTCGATGACTTCCGACATGACCAAGGTTTAAAGTCTAATACGGTATAATAGGTCTGTTTGCTGAATACATATTTTTTATATTGTTATATTAAATAAATGCACGGTCTTTGAGTGTGAGTTCACAGGATGCTGAACTCTTTTTCTGCACTTCCTACTGACCTTGTCTATTCATATGTTAGGCTACACACTTTAAAGGCACCAAAAATCACGATATTCACACGGTTGAAAAGAATGACCAAACAAGACAAAAGAAAATTTTGAAGTGCCTTCACACAAAATGTGATGTGGTTTGTTAAGCGTGCGAACTTACCTGCATCCCCGGCAAACTGCCTTGAACCGGGGAGTGAGCCATAGCGTCAGGGAACTTTAATAACTGAGACAGGTTGCTCTGAACCACTTAATTTATGAGAACGACTCCAAAGAGCTCCAAGGTCCGAAGATTTCCTTGTGGCGAGTACGAACGGCCCTTAGCTAACTTAGCTAACGTTAGTCAGTGCTGTTTATAAACATCCACCTGGTCCGAACTCCGGTAGTCAGCAAAATGCCTCATCGGAGGACCGCACTTCGGGCTTCTTTCCTGTGCTAACCATGCAAACAAACTTGTTTCAAGCCCAGTCCAAGCAAGGTATAATGAGATACTATCTGCTCAAATTATTAACTCCAAATTCCGTTTTCCCGATGCAAGCATGTATCCGCAGTAGACCGTTCTTTTGTCGCACTCATAATCTTTTTACAAGTGCACTGGCTTTACCGATGTAGCTAGCTTACAAACGTTAGCTAGCCAGCTACGTCCGCTATGTTTGGAAGCTAGAAAACTCGCTAGCTGGCAAGCTAAATTGTCAGCAGAGTTGCTTGGCTGTGATCCTTGCGCTAAAGGATTTCCCCAACAGAACACAGTATAGTACCGGGAACATTTGCACCGCGATTCCCCTCCGCTCTTTGGCCAAAACAGATTCAGTTGCCCTGCACTTTGCGACTACACGATTATAATATATCAAAACAAGCACACTGCCATTGGTCGCAACTAATAAGAATGTGTTGTCATCCTCATTTCGCTGCCTCGCTCTCCGCCATCTTGTCAACGCTGTCACTCGGGCATCAGGGCGGATCCGGACGCGGTATGGCACGCCTCGCACTGCAGGGGGAGCAACTGGTTCAGAAAACGGGCAGGAAAATTCTAGTGCATCCTTAATGAGGCTATTGTTTTTCTTAATTGCTGATCTTTCAACATCGGTTTTCCAACACTTAAGACTGAAAGTAAATTACTCTGACCAAAATGTAATTTTGTTTGTCAAATGTGATAGATGTTTAGATATTTAGACAAATTTCCAAATGCTATAATAAAACTTATGGTCAGATTTTTATTTCATTCATACACAATGTACAAAATACAAAAATGTACGTGATTTGGTACTGTGGGGAAGGCTGGAAGACCAGCAACTCAACAACTAGGTGAGCATGAAATGCTGTACTAGCATAGGCTACTAAGTCCGAAACATGGGACCTGAACTTTTGTAGCCTGTTAAGAGAATGTGTGCTCGTTTCACTAAATTGTGCGCTCATTTTATTTGGTCTATTATACCGAAATGTCAAACTAGCACAGTATTTAGCACACATTTTCTGTATAGGATAAAAACTATATCAGGTAGCCTACATCACATAGTAACCTAAGCTATGCCATTTCAGAAACATCCATTGTAGACCCACATCGAGATAGATAGTTTAAATCATCTGTATAGCAGTGATGTGCTATGCTATAAGAAGCCATGCAAGATAGCTAGGATTCAAATCCCTGTAAGATAGCTAGGATTCAAATCAACCGATGCCTACTGAGAAAATGGATGTTAATAAAAGGCCGCTGATAAGTCAAGCAGGATAAGGACCAAGGAAGGACTGAACAGTGAGGTTCCTGTTGTCCTCAAGGCTCAGACGAGTCCTTTAAGCACAGTGGCCCAAAGAAAAAAGTGTAATGAGACTATAGCTACGAGCTAACTATGAAATAAACCTTGAAGAGAGCTTATTAGTTCTCTTGACAGGCCAAATCGTAGAAAAATATATTCGTTTTATCAGATACCCGGCTACGTGTGGACAAGGCCTTAATATTGCTTGCATGCTTACTGTGTATATTTTTACTTCTCCATTCAGGTTATACAAACTGAGCAAATACAGAAGTGCTGTAAATTTAAAGCAATGGTGTGTAAATGATATATACATAAATGTAATATTATAATAAAAAAGTGTGTGTTTTCAAAGGCTTGCTTTTGAGATGTATTTATAATACTTTGAATACAGTGTTTCATTCTGCATGAGATATGAGACATGTGGTATTATGTGTGAGGAAGTAATGGATTTGTGAGTAAAGTTTTGAGAAAAAACACAGAAAATGTGAAAATGTGTGTAAGCAGCTCTAAATATATACAACTCTGTAACGATATTTGTTGTGGCATGGCCCAAAACAGCTGAGACCAAAACCCATAGGATAGGCAGAGTCTCCTGTGGTTTACTCTTGCAGAATGAGAATTTGAGGATCATAGGGCAAAATAAAAAGCACATTTAAAAGCACAATGTGAAATCTGATTTACAAAGGGAAGAAGGCTGTCAAATCAAAGCATATAAGAGAATGTGAGCGCCACCTAGAGTCAATCTGTGTGTCTGTGTATGTGTGTGTGAGAGAGAGACGTGTGTGTTTATGTTGTTTCAGCGTGATCAAGCTCTGTTTTAATATTTAAATTATATCTATATCAAGCTAAATTTTTCTATACAAGTTTCATATTATGTAGAAAAGCAAATGGCCTATTTTGTTTCTCTCTACAATCCCTTTTGAAATGTCAAAATTGAAGTCAATAGCCTTCTTTAAACTCTAGGTGGTGCTCTTGCATTAGTTACACTCCCCAAATTAATAGCATACTGTATGGCTGGTGGCCCTGTCAGTGGATGTGCTCCAAGCTTTTCACAGCAGTTTCACATGACCTCCACACCTTTGACCCCACCACCCCACCATGGAAATGAAAACCCCATGAAAAAGAAAGATGCCCATCACCTTGTGTGTAATTTCCCCTTTGCCAAAATATAGCTGTAAAACATGACATACACAGAGCTTAAAGTGATTACATATAGTGTGTGGCCAAAAAAATATATGCCGTCAACACCGTGAGAGAAATTTATTTGCCGTTCACCTATAATGTGTTTGTCCTAGCATTTGTCCTGCACTCATGAAGCAATAGTTGGGAGGCTTAGTGTAACTTTGCTCAGCTAAACTGACTGTGTCCCTTCTATATCAGTCTCATCTCCCGATCTGGAGGGAATGCCTTGGCTGAGCCGCGCAGTCAGATGCCTTTAGAGGCCGGTCCCTCTCTCTCCGCTCCTCACTCTCGCTCTGCTCAGGCACAGCGGCCGACCGCTGTGAGTGGAGAGACGTAATAATCCTCAAACAGCCCTCGCATTCCTCCAGAGGGGCTCTTCATCTTAAATCTGCTCAATTTTCTTCAAACAGCCACCCAGCCAGCCAGTCTCCCAGCCTGGCCCCCAAAGTGAGCAGATATTCCCATGATGGATGGATGGATGGATGGATGAATAGATGGGCATAGGATGAGTGATCTGAATCTATCCAATCTCTAATGCATTCCGTCACCTCTCTCTCTCTCTTCCCTCAAATATTCTTAATCTAATCTCGATTTTTCCATTTCTTAATCTTTCAGTTCTTGTTCTCATTCTGGAATTTATTGCCCCATTGCCCCCCCCCTTCTGGTTTTCTCTCTCTTTTAATGCTCTCACTTTCTCTTTCTCTCCCTCCTGCCCATCCAGTGGTCTAATCCATGGCCGTGGAATCATCTGTCTATGATGAATGTATAGGATTTGATTTTTTTTTTGACCCAGGCAAGGGCGTTATGTCAATCACTGGCTCTGTTTTCTCACGTTTCCCCAGAGCTCAGTGCTCAGTCTAAGGTTCTTACCTGACTAGACCGGCAAACATTGTTTGTTCTGTTCCTTTGTAACGCATGTGACAGGTTGGTGTGTCTGTGTATGTGTGTGAAGGGGTGTGCCAGGTTGCAAGTCATGCCTTTAGTAGAAGTGAAGGATACCTCACCTGAAATTAAACAGCACTGTACAGTTATCTCAGTCTTGTACATCTGTATGGTGCATATGAGTGTGTTTGTTGTGTCAGTCTGTGTGATAAATGCTTTAGATCTATGAACAACAATGTCCACTACATGAGAGTATCTCTCAGACTCTCTCAAACACTCCAGTTTTATTTTTCTTTTGTTTGTTTGTTCATTTTGTTTACCTATAGTCATATGTACACCAATTTTCTTACTTTTACAATCTTTCTTCCTCAACTGAAATGTGGATAGATACCCAGAACATTAAGGGAATATTCTGGTACATTTCAACCTATATTACTGTTGTTCGAGGTCAGTAAGTGCTGTTGGCAGAAAGAACAACTAGAAAATCTGGAACATATTAGACAGAATAATGAAGCAACAGTTAATGCTAACTGATAAGGGCAAGGAAGCTCCATTTCAGTTGCATTTCCCTTGGCCTGTGCAGTTAGTTAAGGGGCAAATCCCCTTTAAAGATGCTCTCTTGAAAGTTTGCTTAGAACATTAGTGAACAAATTGCAGTACAATAGTTAATAGATTTTATTTACTGATAGTTTATTGAGATGTTAATATTTACATCACTGGACAAATATTTACTAGACAACATAAGCTTGCTTACAAACCTTTATTTTGGGAGTGATCATTGTTTAAAACATTTAGATATAAAAACATGGTGGACATGCCAAAGAAATCAAAATGCCTTCA
This sequence comes from Tenualosa thibaudeaui, assembly GCA_027481765.1. Classification (NCBI taxonomy): domain Eukaryota; kingdom Metazoa; phylum Chordata; class Actinopteri; order Clupeiformes; family Clupeidae; genus Tenualosa; species Tenualosa thibaudeaui. Next base: position 9,894,087 of record JAIFZK010000022.1, read on the forward strand.
TACCATAGCAACGGTGACTGGCCAGTGTGTTCCTTCTACATCAAAGGGAAGACAAAAGACAAAAGAACAAGGGTGTGTTCGGCCCCGGTGTCAAAAGTCACCTTTGTAAGCGCTTGTCTTCAAGAGAACTTTTGTGCCTGATATCTGGATTGGATTTGTGATGGAGGGCACACCGTTGCCTTTTAGATTCGAACCCAGTGTCATGCGCTGTCTCAAAGTGAGATTGCCTGCAGGATCTCATACACTGTGTTGCAGTGTGTATGACAGGCCCAAATACAAGAAGAAGTCCACTATTTCTATAAGGTTCCATATTTATCTATGATCGTTGTTTATGCAGTACATGTTTAACAGTATAGCACTGAATTTGATATCAATTAAGCATTGATTATTTGTGTAATGATTATTCATGCTTTCTAAGTCAGAAATGAAGGTTGTGGTCTCGAAGGCATTGATTCAACTCTTGTGATAGAAGAAGAGATAAACCCATGGTTCCTGAGTAGTCATGATAATTATACAGTCATCATTGTACAATACATTATAGAATAATTGATTCAGTAATCACATGTAAAACAACAATATTCCTTAAAAACAGATACATGCACATAAGCAAGACATGCAGGACATGATTTTTTCATGTTACACTAAACAAGACCCATTGGATGACCAGAGGAACTATATCATATGAACTGTGCTGTCTTTGATTCCTGCACTATGGTATGTTCAAAAGACCCCTGCAGGGAAAGGCACACTGACCTCATCTGCTCAGATACACATCTGTGATGCTCCTATATATTGTTGAAGAACTACAAAAAAAGTACATTGTAGAGCCCACGGCCCCACATACTGGCCCAGAATTCCTCATGAGCATGAGACAAGACAGTAAAATGTAGAACTGTATAATAATGCAATGTTGGTTGTCATCCTAGACTGGTGTATTGGTCGAAGAATGCCTGTGTTAACTATCATACACAGTTTTGTCCTAATGTCTGTAACCTCCTCGGTTTCTTTTCAGATCGAATAACCCACATGTTATTCATCTTTTGCCGGGTTAAGGTCCCACTGCTCCAAAATGGCATCAGAAAGAGCCTAAATACTGTTATAGTAACATTTTCTTTGATTCAATAAATTAACAAAGCAACAAATTGCACTCATCATATTTAATGAGTTTACAGAAATGCCAGCTCTCTTTTGGATTTTCTGCAGATCAAAAGAGCAGTTTCATTGTATCTAAAAGCAGACCTTGCAACAGTAATAGAATTTACGTAGATTCATTAGCTGCGTATGTGTGTACGTATGTGTGTGTGTACGTGTTTGTGTGTGTGTGTGTTTGTGCTTGTGCTTGTGCTTGTATTTGTGCATGCAGGCACGCGTGTGTGTGTGTGTGTGTGTGTGTGTAGGTAAAACAAAAAACTGGCCTGTATCAGTGAATGCCACCCAGCTGTACATGCCATGAATCACAGTCAGCAGGCAGCGAGGACCCTAGCATCTCTCCCCACAATTAACGATCACGGCTGCTGCCAGAGGAAACTCTGGTGTGTTTAATTAGCTGTTGTAATGAAAGCTGACTACTGTGTAGGATGCAGCCTCCCCATCCATTGAGTAATATGAGACAGAGAGAGAGAGAGAGAAAGAGGTATATAAACCGAAATAGGATGATTGACTATAAGTCTGTTTTTATTGCTCAGAACATTTACCAAGACCACCATTAGATCCATATTAGACTTTTACACTCAAGCGATATTTAATTTAAACAAGCATGGAGTGACAGCAGCGAAATTCTTACCTGGGCTCCCTCTAAATAACAATGTACTGTATGTGTCTGTGTGTGCATGTGTCTGTGTGTGTGTGTGTGTGTCATATATTTGTCAAAAAGCTATTTACAACAGTGTGTGGCTGTTATGCAATCCTTGAACAAATAATTACTTTCAAACTTAGCTCCATTCACTGCAGAGTGTTTTTAAAAAGCTCTTAGAAATTGTGCTCTGTACACATACACACACAAACACAGAGAGAGGGGGAGAGAGAGAGAGTAGCCTGGCAGTCCTGTAAATCTTCGTTAGGGCCTCTCTGAGTACCGGAGGCTCATATTTTTGCCACTCATGAAAAGCTGAGGAAAAGGCCAGTTGTCACAGTGGTCTGCTCCTACCCCCCCAACCAACCACCCCCCATCTCTCCACTGCCACATCAGTCACTGACAGGAGAGCCCAGTTTAATTAAACGGCCCTGAGAAAAATGGGCTTTGGATGGGGAAGCCTCTTGTAGCCAGGCATGAGCTTGCCACAGGATTCCCAACCACTGCACTCATGTCACACTGAGCAGAGCATTGTTGAGTGTTGAACTGGACATAGAGATGGCTGATGCAAAGATGCTTGATTACAAACCATTGAGTCCTCACTGCATGCTCCAACACTCATCACAATAGGGATACTTGGGATACTTACACCATTGTATATAATGACCCCCCACCCGCACTCACAAAAATAGGATGTTGTAGTTGTTGGTGTTTGCACCTCTCACTTGAGTTCAACCCTCTCTGTGGTGCTTGACCTGTGTACTGGGAAAAATTAGAATAGCATTCATACAGCTATTACTGTAAAATGAAATATTCAAACTGAAGGCACATTTTTCCATTTGGTGTCATCATTACTGAATAGGCCTAGCTCACTTTAACAATGGATCCAATACATTTGTGAAAACATTAGAGGGTATCTCTTCTTTCATTTAGTGTCTGCTATCAGATTTACCTTCCTTCTAAAATGATAATGGAGACAATTTGTAATTCTGATTAATTGGCTGGTGAAAAGAAATTAGCCTTTTCAGAAATTAGTCACTTCGACTGCAATCATTTACAATACTTCACAAATGATTCTATAATTATTCTTATTAATCAGATTTCAAAATCCCCAAAGACAACCATCAATCAAAGCATCTGGTAAGATTTTTAAAAGGAAAAAGGTACAGCTTTGTTTTTGGTGATGTTTGTATATGTGATGATATGGGCTGTTTGGTCCCAGGATATATGTTGGTGTTCAAAATATCCTTGAAAGAATATCTCCTATACTGAGAGTCAGAACACAGGACTCTGTCCAGCCTGTAGTCTAAACACTGAGACTTGTGTGCGTGTGTGTGTACGCGCGCGTGTGTGTGTGTGTGTGTGTGTGTGTGTGTTTGTGTGTGTCTGTGTGGTCAGCCTTTGGGAGAGGCAGGTCACTGACCCGTGCTGGACAAACATCGGCCTCGTCTCCCCAAGGCCCCACACTGATTGGACAACACAGACAGAGGTGTGAGGAAGCCGATATCCATCCCGTTTGCTCTGCCACACCAGGTGCCACAATAAAGATGAATCCAGATGAATGATTTGGGTTGTGGACCTGCATTAATGCACGGGAGGGGGACTAGACATGCTCTGTGTATTCTCTGTATAAGATGTGATTTATTGTGCACATATTTGATGATGTCTTCCAGAAGTTTTGCTGCCTTTGTACACAGGGACACAACATTAGTCTCTGGATTCTGACAACTCATTCTGTTCTCTTTTGACTCATAATTTAACCCTGGATGGTAAGCATACTACTGTTGAATTTTGTTGCTTAATTTTTTTATTTTTTTTTACCTTTTTTTACTTTGCTTTTTTCTCCACTTCATATAGGGTGCAGTAATTATTTTCTCAGAATCTAACTTGCTCAGAATCTAACTTAATTGTGTCAGAGGGAGAGAGAACTGTGCTCCACATTCCATGAGATATGCATCGGTACACTGAGTAATGGGAAAGACAAGGTTCCTTTCATGAGTCTGTCTTACAGTGATTCTGCCTGTTCTCTCACTAACTATTCTCTCAACATGCAATGGGCTAAGCCTGTGTAAATACAGTCAATGGTAAAGGCTGAACATATGGTAATCCATGAAAAGTTATGAAGCGTGGCACTGATGCATTGAAGGAGCAATTATGGAGCTCAGAATGCTTTAACACTTCTTTGTTTTGCTTTGTGCTTACAGTACCATGATTTGCATACTATCTTCTATCTGAACCACCATACAGGAGTGTTTTTGTTTCGTATTCAATTTAAACATTTGATTCTCAAATTTTGCTGAGTCATATTGAAATGTTTTGAGAGAAAAACAAATCGATTTAAACAAACAAGCAAATAGATTCTATTCTAACTAAGGTGGAATTCCTGCTGATAAAAGGACGCTTGTGAACTAACCCTAAACCTATATTCTAGGTTGGAATATTTATTTGGAAACGCCTTTGCAACAGACAGTCACAAAAGCAATACGGTTCATATAGACTAACTGCCATTTTAAAGCCATCACATGAAAAGATGGATTAATCCAAGGAGATTACCTGGCTAGTCTACCTGCCACATGATAACCACCTGATCCAATAATCAATAAATCATTTAGAGGGGGCATAGAAGGGAAAAATGTAATGAAAGAGTGGTGGGTTATCACCCCACTACAGGTATCCCCTCATGAAGATCTTCATGTGATCCATCCATAATTCCCTCACTGCCGCCATTTGTCCATATGTTGGGTAACTGATAGTTGCATAATGGTCAGCATTATAGCAGGTGCATGATTACAATTTACATTGTTTTTCATTTAAAAAAAAATCTCTTGGCATTTGGCATTTTTGTGAAGACATCCACAAGAGAGAGAGAGACAGAGAGAGAGAGAGACTTCTATAATAGGGAGGAATCATTCTTTAACATGGTCTATACCTCATGACTTTCCTCAAAATATCTGTTCCAGTGAGTCTTCCAAATGTGTTCCACTGAGTCCAAGTTTGACATACCTTTGCTGAATGCAAATGCTTTTATTGATACAAATCTGTATAGGCAAATATGGGTATGTATTAGTGCTGTAATTATTGAAGTAAAAAGTATAAAAGTAACAATTAAAGTTAGTTTCAAAGGTCAGCGTTAATGGGGTCACACTAGCAGATGAAAACCATGTGAAGTACAAGGGATACCTCTGGACTTTGCAGCTCCCCCTGTATGTAACACAGAGATCACCTGTCCTTAGAAATGCCAACGCACACTGAACAGATCCGCCAGGGTCAGAGGAAATGAATTCGAACACTGGTGAAGTGAAATCATTTCCTGGGATCATCACTGTGGGGTCTGCCAGATTTGACTCCCAGTTGAGAGTCTCATTAGACTAAAGCACAGTTGTCTTTAACATTATATTTTTGACACCAAAAAAAAAAGTTGAGGTTTTGGAGGTTGAGTTACTCCATCAGGGAGAATAATTTATATCCCAGTGGGTAATTACAGAGTAGTAGAATTCATAATGAGCTTTTAGTGGTAAGGGGGGACACCCCCAGAGGACCGGAGCCCATAGACCCAACTTTATTACCTGAATGACTGAATGATTTTAAGTGTCTATTGTAAAGCGGGTGGATGTTGCCCTGTGAAAAAAGCAAAACAGGTATTACACAAACTTGTTGTTGTTTGCTTCCACTTTTGTTCCTTGTTGTGTTAGAATGGGATTGTTAAGATCTGCATGATGCAGTCACCAGTAAAAATATTTTTCTGTTTGGTGTATGTATCCTATGGATTCTCATGGCCAAGAGCTTTAATTATGAGTTGCACCACAGCTTCACTCAGGCAGGTGCTCGCATGTGCACGCACACACACACACACACACACACACACACACGCACACACACACAGATACACACATACACACACACACACACTCTCTCTCTCTCTCCCTCTTTCTCACAACACAATCTTTCTCTCATACATACACACACACACACACACACACACACACACATATACACACGCAATTTCTTACACACACACCTTCACTCATGTCAATGCTGACATTTAACTGCCCCCTCCCAAAGGACCCCAAGAGTATAATGGCATCTCCAGCCTATGGATTACTGATTACTGGTGCTGTTTGCATGCACATCTTGCTGTCTTTAATAAATGCTTACGCAAATAAATACTTAAAAATAATATTTCCTAAGGAGATCAGCAATTACAGTGATAATCACCAGTGAGGTGAGACTGTTTGGATGACTGTTGACTGAATTACATACAAAAATATATATTTACAGAATTTGTGTAAATGAAAAGATGCATGCATGCATGATATACATATGTGCATGAAAAGTGTATGAAATATGAAATGTCAGTTGCTAATGATCATGGTGAAATAAGCATGGATCAGCACATTCAAGGTATCTAATTCCACAGGTACACAGGAGAAATGTTTGAGTATACAATTACATCCTTTCTGTGGGGGACAGTTGTGGTCTGAGGGGCTGGTGAGGTGTCTACATTCTCCACAGACTCTTATCGAGCACAATGGGTCTTCTTCACCTTGCCCTGTATCTTCTAGACAGGTGTGGATAAATCAGGGATGGCTCACTAAAAATTGTGTCCACATGTGGCTTGAGACTTTCAGCCCCCCTGGTTGTGTTAATGTGTGACTTACCCTCTTGTTTCATGTGTCAAAACGTCAATTTCAGATTTGCGCCAGGGCTGAGACTTAACACTCGTCACTCTCATTCACTCACTCTTCTCATATCTCTCTCTCTTTCTCTTGCTCTCCTCCACCCTCCTGGTTGGCGGCAAATGGAGTTATTGCCTTCTCCTCACACACACCATCTCTCTGGCTGGGCGCTGATAAGGGTCTGACTGCTTTGTAGCCGAATCAATATGGACATCAAAGTCCCTGAAGTGCAAGGGCCCTGAAAAATCCTATGACTCTCTCACTTGAGGCACCACTGTCTGTTTGCCTGCTGGAACACATAACACACATTTTTGAGACCACACAAGGAAATAGGATTGTTTCACATGTGACTTTGGCACAGCAGATTGAAGAGTTGTACTTCTCCTTTGGGGGATGGTGTAGAGGTCAAGTTTAATCCATCTACACAATTATGAATCTAGTGTGATTTTCTGTAAATACATGGTAGTTTCACATCTTCCGTCATGCTATGAGATTATTTTAGGCCTGAACTATCAGCATATGACTAAATAAACTTTGACTTGGATTCAAGGAGAGCTAAGTAGTTTGTGACCCTCATACAAAAGTGATCTTATCTTATGCAAATCAGGTATTTTTAACTATGGAGCTCTCCTTACAGTCACAGATTTTGTAACTTACACCAATGTCCAAAATTTATATTTACATCTACATTTATGCATTTAGCAGATGCTTTTATTAAAAGCAACTTACAAAAAGAGGATTAGCAATCAAGCTACATAGCAGAAACCGAGAATACCACTAGCGGGCAGCAGGTTTCCAGAGGGTGAGGGTGCAGGAGGAGTAAAGGGTGGAGGGAGTAGGGAAGTACAGGGTAGGAGGGTACAGGGTGCTAAGACAACATGTAGATTTGTTTACAGACAAAAGAATAGTGTTATTGTTGACTAACAAGGTCATAAACACGTGATGTATTCAGTTACCGTGGGAGCCATGGCATCTTGGAAGCATGGCATCACAGTCAATTTTTCTGAGACCATGTGGGGGAAGCCGAGGGAGCCTTCATTTCCTCTGTAATGAGCCATTTACAACTACAACTATGTAACTACAAAGCAGGTAAATTAACCTTTAACAGTGTATCTTTATGGAGAAATGATGAATGCATAGGCTTGTTTCCATTGAGCGAGTTTTGGGTACAATGGGTACAACGGTCCTTCCAGCCTCTAACTCCATTACAAAATTCGCTCTAAACAATTCTGCTCACACAGTCTGTCAGTCACAGCACATTTCAGCTGTATCAGCTCCATCTTAAACACAGTTACCCAGGAACTAGGCTACTAACTCACAAGAAGTGCATGAGGATTAGACATGGATTACAGAGTCAAGAGGAGATAAATATTATTTGGATAAATGGGAGATAAATAACCTATCATGTGCTAAATTACCATTTTGTTAATTTCCGGATTTCATTTTCGAGAAGTAAGCCAAGGACCAAAGTATAACAGACTAACTAAGTCCCAAACAATACGGTGACAAATGTTTTTTGTTTAACTGAAGAGTAGGCTTCTATTTCTTGAGTAGAAAATGGCATGTCATGTAATAACATAACATGGAGTAGAAACAAACTAAGGTAATGCAAGCAGCCTAATCAGGTCAGCACCTTGCTGAGGCTAGTTCAATGCAGTGATGATTTTATTTCAAAATCCATTTGCTGTAGGCTATACACCTGCAGATTCAGACACATAACCACAAGTCTGTCCCTTCAGCTTTTATGTAGTTGGCTGGAGCTATTTAGCTCTGTCCAACTTAAATGACCTTCTCACTTGAATTTAACATTAAACAAACGCCAGCAAGATTGAATTTATAGTGTTGATGACTCCACAATTTAAAACACAACAAAAATAGGCTACTGTTGTTCCCAGTAGACCAATCTCGCTTGTTACACAGCAAGCAAGCCTGCACAGACCCCTTTCAGGCTCACTTTTGGCCAACGTGGGTGGCCCTCGCAGGTCCCATGATTTTGCTCATTGGCAAAGGACTGGCCCTGCAGTACTGGCCCCGAATGGGCAGCCTTCACTTAGCCCTAATATCCCTAACTAGGCCTGCACTGGCCCTAAATGGGCTTCTAGAGTGTGGGACCTGTATGGGCTCTCTAGGGTTAGTTGCAAGTGTGGTTGTGCCCACAGAGACCCCGTGTTAAGCCCAAAGACATGGGCCTCATCAGGGCAAGCATGCAACGGGCCCGTTTAGGCTTGGTTTGGGCTGGCCCTAGCCCACACTACCAGAAAGAAATTTGCATGGGCACTGCAAGGGCGTGTTTGCTGGGACTAGACTGTGTCATATCTAAAAAATGTCATCCTCACCGAGTTACTACCCACTAAGACGTTTGTTTTAAGGCTACTTGGAGTACATACCCCAAGGCAGGTACTTGTTTGGTTCCTGAAATGACCCGGAAAGTTGTCCTTTCGGGCTGGCCTGGTCAAATTGAGAGATGCTCGGACCATGAAGGTCCAGCAAAATTACCCAGAAATTCTGATAGTGAAACGGCCCTCATCTAGGCTATCTGGACTATGAGTGCTGCTGTAACACACAATAAATGCCTTCAGGCAGCATTAAACTGGATATTTAGCATTTGTGTGTGTGAAATGGATGCATATATATATTTAATATCCGTATGTGTTGCAGATAGCGCCATTCAAATTAATTAAAATGCTTTTTTTTATGACAAGGATTTTGCAGAGACAGAGGCTTTGTTATGTCAGTGTTCACATGCTTTACAAACATTCTGATGTCTTCACTATCAACTTCAGTTTTTACTAAAGGACAACCTGTAGATGTTTAGTTCAGCCACACAGTACTATACAGCACATCCAAATAAAAATAAACTCACAAACAAAACAATGAACCCTGGAGAAAAACTCTGGACCTCCTGAGACATGATGACCTTCTCACCAAGAAAAAAAACCCCTGACCATTCACATTCCATTTGCCATTGCCAGGTTTTATTCCCTATCAATTAATTTTCTCTCGGGGTAATTAACACAGTCTACAGCATCGTATTTCACAGGGGCCCCTAAACCCCCCCCACCCCACCCTTTCAGTTGCACGGGCTGGTAAAATATGAGGTGGATATTTGTGCCTGACAGAGGGCTATTCGTGGTGTTGGTGAACGCCTCATTAACTGCCACTGCTTGTGTGTGGCTGGCCGAGAGAGGGGTGGAGCTCCCATGCAGATTTATGGTGTCAATCAAGACCAGCACTAATGAGGGTGGAGAGGAACCTTATGAGATTTAAACTCCATTCTGTCCCTATGGACTATAAAAGCTATCAAAAACGGTTACTCAGTGTGCGATTCAAACTCCACTTTGTCCCATGCACCAAAGCCATCGTCAAAACTGTACATAAATGAGCTTGAACTCTTTGTCATGTATTGAATCCATCAAAACTGTGTGCTTAAAAAAGAGCTTTAAAATTAAAACATCTTCTCTGTCTCTTGTGCACCAGTGTGAGCAATATGATATGCCAATGAGCAATTAGCAATTAATAAATGCATCAAGGGAATTTTAAAGCACAAAATGGAGAGATAGATAAGGTCAGGCTTGTGTGTGTTTGTGTGTGTGTGTGTGTTTGGGGGGGGGGGGGGTATGCATAAGTGTATGGGATGATGGGATGCACACAGTATGGATGGACGGTGAAGATAACAGGCATTTAGACCAGGGAGTGGGGGAAGTGTGTGTGTGTGTGTGTGTGTCTCAGAGACCCACTCTTCTGATGCAAACACATAGGCTCCACCCTCACCCTCCACCTTGGAAAAATTAGTAAATAACCACATCAGTCTATTGAAACATTGATGAATACTACCATCAATCCACAACGGCTACGTGATAATGGAGGATATGTCGAATTACCATAGCAAGAGAAATGAGTGTGCATATGCAAATTTGCACATAGGTCTGTGTCCCTGTATACAAACATATGTGTGTACATGTGCATGTATATTTGTGTGTGTGTAGGGGCAGGCACACACACGTGTGTGTGTCAAGCTCCCTTGTCTAGTGTGTATGTGTGTGTGTGTGTGTGTGTGTGTGTACGGGCAGGCACACACCCATGTGCATGTATCAAGCTCCCTTGTCTAGTGTGTATGTGTGTGTGTGTGTGTGTGTGTGTGTACGGGCAGGCACACACCCATGTGCATGTATCAAGCTCCCTTGTCTAGTGTGTGTGTGTGTGTGTGTGGGTGCATGTGCACTCCCACCACCTTCTCTAGATCAGATAGACCACAATAGAAGCAGACATTTTGGCATTAATGACAGGGACCCTCTGTGTTGTGTAACATATACCCATTCTGTCTGTTCTGAACACCGCTGTCAAATCCTTCAGCAAACAGCACTCAGAGACCAATCCACGGCCTTCTCAGTCAGATGCTAAACAAGAGTAAAGAGAGAACTCTCTCCATTGCTAGAGAGCAGAGAGGTGTTCTGAGAATGGTCTGGGCGTTCCTAGTCGGAACCATTCAATGCTTCTGTCATTTTTTTCTATCAGTGTAGAGTACTACAGACCTGACTCTGATTTAAATGTTGATATAATACAGAATCTAGTTGATAGATTCTATTGGAAATACAGAATCTAGAGTGTAACTAAAGCAAATTTGGTCACCAAAATAATTTTGTTAGTTAATTGAACACCATGGGCAACACCTTAGCACAAACACTGAGTCAACCCGATGCCCACATATGACATACGATAACTATACAAGCTATGGTAGGTCGTAAAAATGGATGAGTCAGCTCAATGCTTGTACAAGGACACAATAGAGTTTCTGAATGACACTGCTCATTGTTTAGCTATGCACTTTGAGCTTTGCGTGTCTTTTAAATTACAGTCACTTGCATGTATAAACACAGTTGCAGTTTCACCATGCTATGGAAACCCATGGTAGATTCCATTAGACTTCAGAATTCTACTTCAACAAGAACATGCATTGCATGAATTTCAACATCTGCCTCAACCCTCTCTGATTACATCTCTCATCCTAATCTGCATCCACGCCAAAATTCTCATGACACAGGGATTATGGCGAATCACCATGGATCCCAGCTGTTTAATAGAGATTAGTTCATCCAATATTAAAAACAAAAATTAGATGATTAAAACACAATGAAATCAATCAGTTTGGACCCAGTCCATCACCTTGTTAATGAACTGTTAAAAATTTGAACAGGTTAATATATATAATTCAGTTCATCAACTGTATAGAAAATGTCATAGGCTATCTGAGTGATTAGTATGATAATCAGCACTGATGTTCCTAAATTAAAACCTATCCAGATGCAAATCATATTGGTCCTAAACTGTGTTTATGTTGAAACACGTTTCATTTTCATACATATCTTTAACTCATTCATAACAACTGTGCAGTACATCTGTTAAGACCAGCAAGTTCTGCAGAACTCCCCTGCCACAAACTCTGTTGACAATGGTTTGTGTGCCAATCACAGAGTATTTTCATATTTGGGAGAATTCCCCTCTGTCGTCCCACAGGCTGTTTAGCATTGGTGGCAGACCAAAACCAGTAGCCTACATCACGCCAGGGAGAAATCAATCAACATCAATAGAGCTGTCGATGTCTCCGTCAAAATCCTTTGGGGGAGAGGGCATTCAAAATGTCCATAATTCCCCCGAAATGACAACAGCCCAAAGTGGCTCAATCTGTGGAGACAGCGGGACCTTAAAGGTCACATGCAAATGATCATTTCTGAGCATCTGCCAAGCAAAAATGACATTGTTTGGGCCTGTGGCCAGAAAGCACAGAGAGAGAGGAAGAGAGAGGGGGGGGAGAGGGAGGAAGGGAGGGAGAGAAAAAAAACACAAGTATGTAAACAAATCAACAAACAACATGAAAGTCAGCTCATTAATAATTAATGCTCTGCCAGTGCAATGATGTTTCAATCTTCTATCCTAAATTCCCATCACACAGGTCAGGGATTTCTGGTTGTGAATACTGATTTCAGACAAAAGCATGGTGAACAGTTAAACAGAAAAAAACCCTCATAGACAGGGAGTTTATTAGCACTGAAAGCCAATCACAACACAAACTGAGGCCAGAGGGCTGGACCTTTACATACAGCTGTTTCGCATACACCTTATTAAGCAGTTCGCTGTCATTTCCCAAGAGGCAGAAGTGTTTTGACTAAATGCTGGTAATTAGAAGCATCAATTGTGCCTTCCCACAGAGTATCCACTGTATTTAAAGATTTTTTCAAAACAGTTGCAGCAAGCGTGTTTCCTTTTCATCCATGTTTATTGATCGGTATTTGAATGCTCTTTAATTCTCCTCCAGCCTCACAAATTGACAGTTTAGTGTCTCTTTATTGTCTTCCTTAATCTTCCTCAAAGAAGCAGCCCGGTCTTAAACACTTGGTTCATCTCATTTAAACCCACACCTCTCTAAAATGACTGTAGCAAATGAGTACTGGTGCTAAAAGTACTTTGGGGAAGAACAGCCTGATCTCATTGCAAGGTAGCAGCCAAATGATTTTTTAACAGGAGTGTGTTGTAGGCAGTTCTAAAGAGAAAATTTGCAAGCTGATAATACATAACATAACCTACTTCTGGAAGTCCTGTTGTGTTAGTTTCATGTAGAGCTGAGCAGTATCAAAAAACTATATGACAGTATTTTTTAGACTTATACATGGTTTCATGATATTTTACTTTTTTCATGCAGAATTCTCCACTGATTGAGAGAATAGTTACTGCATATTGGCTAAGAATAGCCTATCCTAAAATCATGAGTACTTATAGTAATTAGGAAGACATACTTTTAACACACATATGCTGAAAGGTTTCATCTAATTGTGCAAACTAATAAATCAATTACTTCTACATAAAGGAGGTGCGTGCGTTAATCCTGCCAGGCCCTAGACCTTTTGGTTGTTCATGAAAACTGGTGGATAAAAATGGACATTCCAATTTCTTTGTATAAATACACAGAGGGTAACTCTAAAAAAAGAATGGATTGTGATGTTTATTTAACATGTCAAGACTTCAAATCAGAGTTATGTTAGATTTAATGAACAGTGTGTGTATAATTTAATACAATTTCATAATTTAATATAGTGGCTATAACGCAGAAGGAAATAAGGAAATTACACATATTGTTTGTAAAATGGCACAAGCAGGTGGTCTGTTATTTTGACAGTGTGTTGCTCTATTCCCATCAGTTCAATAATTCATCAGCAGGAGGTGGTGAGACCCAGGGCCTGGTTCAGTTGGTCTGCTCTGCCTTAATGACACGTCCCTTGACTCAGGTCTGCACGGGGCACAGACATCTGGATGACCCCACTGTTGCCATGACGCAGGACGCCAGCCAACATGTGGATGAGCCAAAGGCCCTCTTCCCATGCAGCTCATTACTAGCAAACCCAGCAACAGTGAGAGTGGTTTATGATGGTGTTCTGGTCTGGGGTGGGCACAGTGGACACACACACACACACACACACACACACACATGCACACACACACACACACACACACACACACTGCCATAACTAGATGGAGGATGGAGATGACAAATATATTAGGAGTGCAATGATTCTCTCTCTCTTTCTTTCTCTGTCTGTCTGTCTTTCTGCCTCCTTCTCTCTCTCTCGCACACACACACACACAAGCACATGAGGGCACACATGCACTCACAGTAGTATATAACTTACGCATGCAGCCTTACAAGCATGCACTGCAGTGAACAAGCTCCAATCCTGCCTCAATCGGCTTAACGCCTCACCTGTAACTGAATCTCCCACTCATTCTCTCTGTTCTATTGTGTTCACATGTAAATCATGAGGTTATGGAGACACCACAAAGTCTGAATCACGAGGTTCTCCAGTTACAGTTTTTTTTTCTCTAAAGGCCTCTATTCACCTGTGGCCTCCTCCTACACCAACCTCCAAAAGCTATCTATCTCATTCCAGGTATTATACAAATTCTTGAAGAAAACTTTTTTCTTTCATTTTGTTTGTCACTGTGTATTGTCGCTATAAAAAAGTATGCGTACTGTTATTTTTATTATGCAAAATATAAAAAGCATACATTTATATTATGCGTGTGAGAAAATACTCTTGCACACACACACACACACACACACACACAGGGAGAGAAAGAGAGATTTAGAGGCAGAAAGAGAGAGAGAGAGAGACAGAGAGAAGGAGTTCTCATACATATTGTCTCACCCACACACAGAGATACACACTGAAAGAAAGGGCACCACCACAAGAATGAAAATTGTGTGTGTGTGTGTGTGTGTATGTGTGTGTGTGTGTGTGTGTGTGTGTGTAAGGGAGATGCTAATACTGGACACCCCATCCCCCACCCCTTTTCCCCAGTGGAATAGGCTCTGCCAGTCTTTCAGTCTCATAATTATAATAAATTTGACATTTCCCAGATAATATTGATTTCCTTATTTTAGCATTTCACCGTTGGTGACAGTCTGAAGCAGAAAGAAACAGCATTCTCATTGATCTAGGCCGCATTAATACAGCGTGTGTATGTGATCATTTTTATAAGGCCTTTTTACTGCATGTAAATCAATATTTCATACTTCCCAGCTGGGCAGGAGAAGGTGTCACATTCACGAAGGGAGAGCTGACACCTGCAATCCCTTCTTCCAGCATGGAAAGAGAGAGAAGGGGGGGCAGTCAAAGACAGAGAGAGAGAGAGAGAGGAGGGAAAAGAGAAAGAGATGGAGAGAGAGAGAGAGTTAGCTATCAGGTGGCCAAAACACACTATCTTATGCAGACTTAGTTATGTTTGGTGCAACATTATGCATGGCAATGGATTAACGATACATATTTCATGAACTTTAGCAAATTATTCATCAGGTGAAGTTTTATAATGCATTCTCCCGAAGCCAAGTGTTTTGTTTTGCGTTGTCAGTTACTTTGTGTTTACTTGAGTCACGGAGTCTGCTAGGGATGTCCAGTCAGACAAAGTATACGTACCGTACAATAAGTTGGCTCATTCTAAAATTCTATTACAAACCCTGACCTTCAAACAATTCAATTGTGCTATGAAATCAAATGATTGCTGTCTTAAGAAATAAAAGCAATGTCACAGTCTATGAGCCAAAGTTTGGCAAGAACAATACAAAATCGGAGTCTTTTAACAGTTTTTTATGGTTTCATCTGATTGTAGGCCCATTATTAGGACACCACAATGTAGGGATTGAAAGAATCAATTTCCTCAGCTATAACCTAATGAACCACTTGAGGATATCTGTATTTCAGTACGGTGAATCCAATTAAGCCGCAAGTTTTGGAAATGAAATGTAAAAACAACATTTTTGCAGATATTACATATAAAAAGACCAGTTAGCTGTTGAAATGTGTCATTGGAATGTGAACTGCAGCATTTAACATACAGATCTGTTTGTTTTTTTTCTCTTCATGCATCCTTCCTTACTTCTCATCTCTTTTGAATAAATAACCATATTCCCACATTTCTGACTGCTTAATGTTTTTATCTATCTTGTGACTATTTTGTTTAACACTCAACACCTTTGTTTTTGTTGTTTCCCTACTTGTGAACCAAAATATATTTATTATTAATACTTGTTACAAAGTGTTAGGCCTACACTTAAAAAAATGCAGCTGAAGTAAGGGAATGGCTCAAAGATCTTTTGGTCACACAGGTTGTTTTAAACTGTGCTATATAGATAAGTGGGCGAACTGGCTGTCGTTTCCTCTGTATTCTGTCATTCAAGTGGCTAGCTACAGAGAAGAGTATTGGGAGTAATCTGTTTATGTGTGATAGTTGGCAATGGTGTTATGTGGTAGTCAGAGAACACTGAAATGCATCTGCTGGGGAAGCTGACAAGTGGCAATTCACCCTGGTATTGTCAAGGCCTCAGGAGCTGTTTAAAAAGGCCCTGCAATAATAGAACACAGAAGCACTTCACAGCCATATCCCCATTGGTGGTGAAATATAACACGAATCAGTGGTGGCTGAGGAGATGTTTCTTTTGATGTTTTACATATAAGCAATTGAATATCGCAATTAAATAGGTTGTAAAGTAAAAGGTAGGCCTAGGCTATGCTTAAACATCATGTGTCTGCTGCTATTCCTTGGTTTCTTCGTTGGATACCAGTTCTGTAGTGTTCTCAGTTTTTCTGAGTATTGATGTAGCTAACGTAGCTGTATTGTCTTATCAGTTTGCATCTACCTGAAGGGGGTCATAAACCATCATGGGCAACTGTACTGTGTGTGTGTGTGTGTGTGTGTGTCTGTGTGTGTGTGTGTGTGTGTGTGAGAGAGAGAGTTTGTGTATGTATGTGTGTTTGTGAGAGAGATTGGAGTCAAATCACCCCACACTTTACATCTAGTTTTACATTCTATATTTTTATGCATATTTGAACACTTTCCAAATGAACCTTTTTGCTGCAAAAAGATTTTAGCGATGCTGGGGCAATATTGTAAAATAGCTATGCCAGCAATCACAGAATGGTCATATGAGCCTGGACAAACGCTTATCCTTTTGCAATTATCAGTACTGATGATTCTCAGCCTGTTTGACCTTTCTTTGTGTCCACCATGCATTTTGAAACTACACTGAAGATTAATACCGTGGCCAACAAACAGGGTTGCACTGGATTTCCAGTTCGCAAATAAGGATTTCTAAAAGTTCGGCAAGAGCAGTGTTGCTGAGCAGACAACAGTGCTGAGGCTTTTAGAAAAAAATTACATGAGATGCAGTATAGGTAAACGTGGGGGTCATCGGAGAATGCGTGCATCGTTCATCCGCAATTTAAATGTGATTGACTCAGATTAATTAACTATCATTGTCCGAATAACTTTGATGGTGATTAATTGCAACATTTGGATATTTTCTTTCTTTTCTTTTTTTTTCTTTAGGGAGGCATAGTGGTGAATTCTTTTTTGCGCGAGCATTGCTTTATTATAAAAACGGTATTTACCCCACCCCATCAAAAAGTAGAAAGACGGGATTTGTGGTGTAACAGAAATTCTTTGGATTTCTCATTAGTCAAGACTGGAAGACTTGGTAGTTCCTCTTAACTCAGACAATCCAAATAGGCTATGCTTCCTATCACGTTGCTTTAGACATTAAAATCACCTCGGAACCGACATGTAAAAAATATTTTATGGCCAATAATTCGATTTAAGCACATTGCAACAATTATTTTAAGCAAAAATACTTTGTTGCGATGAGGTACTTGAGAAAGGTTTGAGAAAGATTTATTTTCTAATTAATATCACACTGTGACTCCCGGAAAGCAAGTATAACTCTTCATTTGCACTTTGAACAGGAATCAATCCGATTCAAAATCAGAAACAAAATTAACTCTTAACTTAACTTAACTTAACTTAACTTAAATCTTCAGAGCATAACACACTCCATAAACAAGTAGAAAATAGTTTATTACTTGACAGCTTTATTAGCAAAACAAATATTTCTCTTTCATACATGGTACCTTGTCAACACATATTGCATTTCCAAAACGATTAAAACTTAGAAAATACAGTGTGATTTGATTAAGTCTCTCTGGCTTTACAGATTAGGTTCACTGTCAGAAACTTAGTTCAGGTAAGAAATTAAGACAGCATGTTTGTGGATTATGAATGTCCATGCAAAGGCAGTTTTATCATAAAACCTGTATCACAACAACAATACGATTAACTCATATTCACCAAATCTAGAAATGTAGAACAAACTCACAAATACTAACAAATTCTTTTAGTAGAACTCCACATTGTGCTCAGAGTTGAGCCAAACATGTATATTCTCGGCGAATCATATTTCATAAAATCTGTATGTAACCATACCTTGAAAAACTGGGCGGTTAGTGGTTATACATTTATAAAATATACATAGCTTTCTCTCGAAAGCTTCCCCTGGCCATCTCTTACACAGACGAAGACAGAGACATGTCAGTTGTTAACTGAACTCTAGAAGAATTAGAAATTGCCGCATAAACCTCTGGTTGTACAATTAAACATGTTTAGCACTATTAAGAGTTACATGTGAAAGTCATTGCTTGCTGTAACTGACTGCTGAACGAATCTTTATTGTAGATAACTGTAGCTGAACTGAATTTGTAGCCAAATCTCCATTGGTAATCTCTTGTACAAACATGCAAGAAATGGTTCGGTTTTTATGTTGAAAAACATAATAATTTCAAATGCCCAGTGTTATGCGCGAAACAATAAACCTAAAACTCTGAATTATTGGTCTCTTCTCCATATTTTTTCCCGCAACCATCACACTATCTGAAGAAATCACTTTAGTGGATGTTATCAAAAGTTGACATATTTTCCGCTGTAAATCTTTAGGTTGTCCGACCTGATTTCCAAATAATCTCAATAAATCCAGTTGAAATATTTAGAAGGGTAACGTATCCAGAAACAGTTTATCAATGATTGCCGGCGGGGGGACCAAGTCTTCAAGCTTTAGGTAGAAAATACGTTGCAATCCTTGCGTGCACAACGTGCGCAACTCGGGAAGCTTTCCCAAAAGTTTGGAGAGGTGATTTTGACTGTGGGGACTTGAGCTGTTAAACGTAACTTGATCTTTTAGGCAATTTAGAACTCTATTCTGTAGCTCCTCCACTTTTCTCGGCTCTTTCACTCCGTGTCTCTCTGCAGAAATAAAACATTTCATTAAGGGACATGCGCCATGAGGGAAATCAGGGTAAATGCGCACATAGACTGTAAAATTGGATACAATCAAGAGTGTAAGGTCAAATAGTTTATTTGGCTCACCTGTTACCATGGTGAGCGCAGCAATGCAGGAGAATGATGAGACGTCCAGATTCAGACTCTGCAGGTTGGCTGAAAACTCTACTATGGAGTCGATCCAGTCTCCAAAACCCCGAACACACTGCAGCCGATGCAGGACCACCCCATTACAAAAAATGAGTTTGCCCTCCATTGGATTGGATCTATAGAAAGAGAACACAACTTTTAGTAAGGTGATGCGCGCTTTTCATTAGCATTGGCAAACTGTTATAGGAGAGAAACATACAGGCATACCTGTATGCCAGGCGCAGAACAAAGAGCTCCAAAAACGCCGATTCAAAAAGGAGATCCTGATCCGTTTTAGGCAGATCAGAAAACCCAGGTATCTTTTCGGCCCAGCTTCGTATGATGCCCATGGACCCAGTCAGCAGGTCGTAGAACTGCTGAATGTGCTCCGTGTCATCCCCGGCAACGTGGTAGTCTGGGTTTGCTTGGAACTGGAATTTAATTAAAACGCGTTAAATGAGCCTTAAAATACGACCAGCAACATCTCTGTAGAAAGCCTACCGAGACTAAAGGCACTAGATTTGTAGGACAGTTACACACATCCGTGCTTATTACTACCCTCACATGATAACCACAGGAGCTAGTCTTGTTCGGCATGTTGTGTTCACAATTATATGATCCTACTTATTCCAAAGAAACACCTATTTTGTGGGTCATACATCATTAACTCATAAATCATATCAAAATGTGAGTATTTATACGGCCATCTATTACGGTGCGTCCTCATTGCTTATTACAACATGTTATTGAAAGGAATTTTGCAAAAACATTTCCACTCACTCTTGAGTAGTCCAGTCGAGACATGGGCGGATTTGAATCCACGTGGGCCCTGACAAGTGCTGTGGCAAGACTGACAGGTGGCGATGTTGACTGATCCTGTGGAGTCTTCAATTTAGATGGCAGACGACCTCGGCGACCTTTTAAATTGGCAGTCCTAACAACTAGACAAAAAAAGAGTTGGATCAGTCCATTTTATTCGAGCTCTTTTAAATAGTAAATATGTTACTGAGTTTGTCATGTTCATGGATTATATATATATAAATTATGCATCAAATGGTGTACCTTCTTTAACCATCCCCACGACAAGACACTTCTGGAAACGACAGTACTGGCACCGATTCCTCCGTCGTTTATCAACAGGACAGTTTTTGTTGGCAAGACAGACGTACTTGGCGTTTTTCTGAACAGTCCTCTGCAAAAGAGAGCGAGTGAGTGGCTTTTGATATGCAATGAAACGCAACGCCAACGTGGAAAAAAAGTTGTCAAACACTTGTCCGGGCCAATTAGTGTGGCACGGTTCAAAATGGATAGTGTTAGTACTTCAGATTCTGATCTCCAACCCAAAGCTGCGTAATGCATTCAAGGGGCGGACAGAGCAGACATTCAGTAAATACAAATACGTGGGCAGTCATAATTTCTGCTCCCCTGGCGCTCTCTCCATCCCTCCTCCCATTGGAGCGCCGAGATGATTCTATCAGGATGGTGAAATAAAGAGCGCGTTTAATTTGACCCCAGGGAGTTCCGCTCGGTTGACCCAGTCACTCTGCTCAGCCCACACCAATCTCTCCCCCAAATTAAGATTTTGTCAAAAATTAAAAAAATACTTGACAAAAAAGCCCCTTAGTGCACATTCATTTAGGCAGTACTGCGTACATGCGGATAATGAAACTGCGGATTCATGGTTTATAGGCTATTCAAAACCTATTTAAATTATGAACTCATTGTTCCATATGCTCACAAGCCACACTCGGTGATGTTTGAAATTGTGTGCTTATATTTTTGACAATTCAGAGACATCACACTAGATTTTCTTGCAAACTAAAAACAGGTTCAGCTTACCTTGAAAAATCCCTTGCAGCCTTCGCATGTCCTCACCCCATAGTGCTGACAGGCAGCGTTGTCTCCGCACACTGCACACAGGCCTTCGGTGGAAGCAGGTGACCCCCTGGGCGGAGGCGATGGAACTTGTTCCATCAGATGGTGCCCGTGTCCCAGCGGTAGGGAGTGGTGAAAGCCAATTCCGTGCTGCTTTCGGAGGGCACCGGGAACGGAAAAGTTCTGCCCCTCCATCACACGGTGGCCCGCCGCGGAACTGTCGAATCGCATCGTGCAGCCAGACACGGGAGCACACGGCGATGCCTGTTTGAAGGAGAACAGTCGGGAGACAGCGCTTTTGCGCTGATGGTCCATCATATGTGAAGTCGCCATATAGTTTTGATGAAAGGTGTGGAGGGACCCCGTGTCGTCCCACCCATGATTTGTTGTGACTGGGAAGTTTGGCGGTGCCGAAAGACTTGGAGAGGATGATTTGTAGTACATGGTACCCGAGTGAGGGATCATTTCCTCTGATTGATGCGAAATGTGAGGTTGGGGATGGTATCCGTGTAAGGACATATCTTCGACTTTAATGGATAGCTGGTCCCCAGCGTGAGACATTTGGTAGAGGCAAGGGGGTTTGACCTCGTAACTGGAATTGTAGGTGTCCACGAAAGTACTAAAACTCGGGAGGGATGTGGTGGCTGAAATCTCAGCGTTAGTCAGGTCCATGCTAAACTTGACGAACTCGGGTGTCAGGAAGTCACAGCTGTACTCTCTGGTTGGCGGGTAGCTGTAGCTCTGGGATGCTGGACTTGCTCCTTGCGGTGATGACCCATACTGAGCCTGGACGCAGGGCATGGCTGTCAATGAGAGTAGGGAAGACGTCTGAGCAATATGGCACTAATTGTGTAGATAAAAAAGATGTGAACGTTTTGCACGTTTGAGGCTACTTTGCAACTGGTGCCTCGCCTACTGCTACCATAATACCATGCACACACGTCTCTGCGCAATTCTTTGTTTTAACAGCAAACAGACCGTAAGTGATTGGAGTAAACAAAGCACACTTGTAGCAAAAACATCATGACGCAGTTGACATTACGATTGTCATGCATATGGTGATCTGCGCAACAATCAACAAAAATGCTCATTTTTGTTCTATTTGTCTTTTATCACTCTTTTAAAATAATTTAATCAAGTATCTGTTCAGGACGTTTTCCTATGACTTGAAATCATCTGATATGGGCCAGCCATCACGAGTTGGACAATACAGCCATTTCCGTGAATCCTCTTATTCTCTTTAAATTCCACTTAATAATATTGCATTAACCTCACGTTATCTCAGTCTCCACGTAGCCTACTAGTTGCACTATACGGCCATCTTCTTTAAATTTCTGATTCACTGTACATTTCACAAAATTAAAATATTACATTCACCGTATGTAATCTATTAGTTTGCATGGATGAGGGAATATCTGTAGCAGTAAAACTTTTTAAGTTCAAAAACGTTAGGTAAAACGCCTCTTTTTGTGAGCATTCTGTTGCAACTGTGATCCACATCATGCTCCTGTAAGTAAGTTAGTGGTAACCATGTCTGTTTTTGTTAAAGACATATTCAACATACACCCGTGCAGCTGAAAATGCAAACTGAAACTTAGTAAATGAGCATTATATTTGAGCTAAAACTTGGGTACCTTCAGGTGTCAGCACCGCTCTTTATCCATACAGATGAGTGGTCAAATATTTATGTTTGTATCCTGGTCAGCGGACAATCTGGCGGTAAATCCTGAGTCCTGTGAGACTGAGTAAAAAAAAGAATAACTCCGTCGCCGGAGACTTTCTCTCGGTGCGCTCGGAGCGACTACTGGCAACCAAGCGCAATGTGCGCCTTTGTTTATCTGCTCTTGGAATGCCGCAGCCCACGTGCTGAAAAAAGGCTGGACGTCATCTTCGTCCATGACGCCACCACTCCAACTAACGGACCGCGTGTTCCTCTTTGCTCTGCCTCTGTAGCCTGCTACTATACAGAAAGTCTGGTCAGGCAGAGGAAGTGAGCGAAGTCACTATTTAATCAAAGGGTGTCTAGATCTCGCCAGTTGGGCTGTGCTTTACACCTTACAACGGTTTGCAAAGAAGAGGCACTTTTCGACTACCCTGCTCCTTGAAAGTCTCTGTAAGACTAACAAAACATAAACTCAGCAAGGCCTATGTAAAACGTAGATTTAAGACAACTAATTCTTAAAACAAAAATAACTAACAAACACACACACACACACAAACACATTGTGTAGGATAATGCTTAGATTAGGTCCCAGTAAGAGTCTAAACTGATGCGCACCGCTATCCATGTACTTTTGTTTCACTTCAAATAAACTACATCTATCGTTACCAGAGGACATTAACTTGATGTTAATGATTAACTTGTCTTGGCAATTAATTTGATATTTGATATCTACCCATTACGACCACTTGTAGCCTACTATAAAATTCATACTTATATATAGTCTAGTAATATAGAAGAAGAATATGCTTATCAGCTGCAAAGTCTTGTGCAAGATGTTGTCTACATGCAGAAGAAAAGACGGCGGAACGCACTAGGAGATTCCATAAAAATAGGCATCACCTGGGCAAAAGATACCCTAATAAAGAAACGTGCGCAGCTGAAACAGTGACACCAACTATAGTTCCTCTTTTAAAGGAAAGCTCTACCCTTCTCTTTTGAACTTGTGAGGCTCATTTCCTCATTGCAGACAGACATCGCTTGCTACTGCAGGCAGGGAATCCCACAGCAACAGTGGCATATTGTTTCAGCGCTTGCGAGGTGCGTCAGTAACAACGTCAGCAGTATTCAGCTCCATGACGCTAGATTCACCGCGCACTCCAACTTCTGACTATATCTCATCCAGACGACCATGCGTTCAGCCACCCTTTTCCATTTTCCACCGACAATAATTACATTATTAATGACAATTAGATTAAACACATATTTGACTACTACATCAAAGTGAGAATAGTGTTAAGCAGATTTATTTTTTCCATGTAGTTCCAGGGTGTTTTGTCTCTCTTTTGTCTTTGAGAAGGGTATTTTTTAACCACAGACATAGATTTCTCTAATGATTCACATGATATGCAGATAGTCGTGAACATGAGCCAGATAGAAAAAAAATGAACAGAAATTTGTACCATTACAACATGTTAATAAACTATATATTTCTGTATTTCCAATGCTGGTAACCTAATTGTATTAATACATATCGTATGTGATAACTTTGTGGGACTTTCCTTGGATGAACTGACTACTTCTCAAAAAGAAAATGTGGAACTGGAAAGATTATCTCAAGCTTTTCCTGAAGTGCGTCAAGGTTGGGCTAGGATAACGCCTAGGCTACACATGATTGGACAATACAGGAAAATTCACCCATTCTTATTTGTTCCCAGCCTTGCCCATCATTCACTTCCTGTCTTACTTCCTGGTACTAGGGTGGGGAAACATCGATACAGCTTTGGCGTTACATGTAACCATTAACGCACAGGATTTCACCTAAGCCACAGCGGCAGACACAAGTGGAGAGTAAGTAAAAATGATAATACGTCCTAAGGACCGAGAAAACCGTTAATACTACAGCTTTATGCCATTTAGATAACATTAAGTCAGTAAATGATACCTTTCTGGATAAGGGCCAACACGGTTATCGTTATCATGTATTCCAGCGTGGCTACACATGTAACAGCTAACATGGATTTGGGCTATTTCAGGTCACAGCTCAGCTGTTTATATCTAGCCTACTATCCTGTAGGTAGGCTTATACAAGTCAAGGTAACAAGGGAAGTAGAGAATAGTTGTAAACACTAGGTCATATCAGTTGTAATAACGTGGTTCCCATAGCCCAGTTGTTAAAGTAGCTGGTGTCAAAAGAAGGAGGAATTAATGACGTTAAACTAATGTTCACTGTATTCTTAGTAGGCTATAATAGGTGTTCGTGGTGGTTTTTAACCTAACCGTATCTCAGTCAGTGGTCTGATATGGCCAAGAGCATCATTGCACACTATCAAGTTTGCCAGGTAAATGATGACCGTACATCTAGCTTCAATTTCGCTCTCTTGTAAAGTACACTACATACAGTTCCAACAGAAATAAAACAGAAAGCGAATCATACACATCCGTAGGCTATGCTGACTTGTCCACGGAGACTATTACTGGCTGTAACCTTTATGCCTTGGACGCATGGCCGAACCCCTGTTCACGTGGACAAGGCATGATTTCGTGATGATTTTCATTGTAAGAATGACTCATAGGCTACTACTATTCCATGTCACTTACGCTTAACAGCTGATACCCCAGGAATGCAGCACAGGGCTGAATGAGTTAACCTCTGACCTAGACTGAATCTCTGGAGCTTTTCATTACACAGCCACACCCAGTCGCTGGAGAATTTGCGACCACCATTTCATTTTAATACACAAATTTATGTATGTTTTTTCCCTTAGTTCTGGTCTTTATTGCTGTATGTACAGATGTGTATGTATTTATGTGTGTGTGTGTGAGAGAGAGAGAAAGCACAAGCATTTTTCCTTAGAGTTTCTTGATTCAAATGTATTCTGAAACTGCAGGTGGCCTTGGTGCCACCTTGATGCAATCAGTTAGTCTGACTGAACAACATGATCAAGATGAGGAAGGGGGAAAAAATCCTGAAAAATTAACCTTGTCCTCTCTTGCCACTCATTTTCTTCTTCCTCAGAAATCAGAGAACCAGAGAGGTTGTCAAACATCACAAGTAGCACCTAATAAAAAAGTATAAACCTTATAAAAAAATTATTCCAGTGTCGAGGTCAGTCATCCATGAACTCCTCAGTAACCCAAGCATTGTGCACGTGGTAAAGTAAAGCATTTCTATTTTCGGTGCCTCTGTGCAAACAGCGGACAGTTATAAAGTTAGCCCAGCTCACTACAGCTCAGCACTCAGACGAGACTTCTGTCTGAGGACCAGCCAGCCTCTCTTTCTCTCTCTCTTGTTTGATTTCCACTTCACACCAACCTGATTGTATCCACCTGCCTTACAGGAACTGATGGCCTTCAGAAAAGCGGTGAAGGGGACCTTTATAGGGGGTGGGGCAGTAGCTGCCGTCTTTGGTGTGTCACAGCTGTTGGAATACAGAAAGAATCAGGTACCGTTTGTTGCCTTGCCTCTGTCTGTGTGTGTGTGTGTGTGTGTGTGTAAATTAATGTGAATCTAATGCAAGAAATAGAAACTGTCATGGTGAATGCTTTAAATGGTTGTCAGGATAATTCATCACGTCACAACAGTAAGATAAGAATTAAGGATTCTAGGTCTAGATGTTTATGAGAGTGTATCAAACTCGGTGTCCCGTAAAAAAATCTGATTTAGAATGTAAGCTGAGGCTACCCCTGAATATGAATTTGTCCAAAGTTACTTAGTTTGTGTGTTTGTCTGAAACTGGTATTTTGTGTGGAAATCACACTGTTACCAAATTACAGATATCAGTGTGTGATATTCCAGGTTTGTATATTGTTAGAGTGGGACACTCTTTCATTGTAAGTGCTGCAGTTCCTGAGCCAAAAGGAACTATTAGGCTAGTATATTATTACTATTTAATACTATTACTATTACTATTTAAACCCAGGCTATCCATGAACACTAGCCAACTAGCTGTTTTTGTTTTTTACAAATGTTCTGCAAACACAAAATGAATTAGAAACACAAAATGAATGCATGAATTAGAGGTGGAAAAACTATGCAAAATAGTGATGGTAAACACTGCATATTTAACTTCGTAAGTTATGTAAGGTTGTGTGTCAGACATGCAGAGTAAATGCTTCCTATGTGTTGGTAATTTTGACCTCTCCCTCAGGTACATGCCCTATCCTGACTGTGGAATGTGTTTTGTTTTTCTTCCCTGTATTTGTACACCTCCCTATCCACACACAGCACAAAATTCCTCATAGCAACTTTAGCCGTTTCCAGCCCTATTGGCTTTTCACTATTACTGTAACAGAGAAAAATGTACAAACCTATGCTAGCAACCTAGATTGTCCCAGCTACAGACAGCAGTATAAATGATATCAGTGAAATCAAGAGATGTATTATTGATCCAGAGCCAGATTTAGTGCACGTAGACATTGCACTCTTTCACTGTTGGCAAAAAGACAGTTGTTCTTATCATTTAGTTTTTTTTACGGTTTTTCTCATGACTAAGGTTGTTTATAGGTAACCTTCCACAGATTTCATGTTATTATATTTGCTAGGGAGAGAGGAATTTGTGTTTTTGTGTCATTCAAGCAAGATGCCCACATTCTTCTCAGGTGACATTTCGGTCTGAACATTACTTCGGTAACATGTTAAAGGTTGCAGTCCAACTCTTAGCTAAGAGAAGGCTTTACAGCATCCATTCCTCTCGAATGTCAGGACAATGCTGACAGGGGTGGTCAGTGTATAAGCACGTCAACATTATCATCATATTCCAGATTCAATGAAGCGCATAAACAGGTGATCAGAAGACTCACAGCTAATGGATAGACCCATTGCCTGTGTCTCAGCAGTGAGCTAGGAGCCTAATGAAGTGGCTGTGGTTATAAACTTATAAAGATGTCACACTAAGCCTCAATTACAGGAGATCTCTCAACACCCTGACATAAGGGAGACCGTCCCATTATGAATTTTATTTGTATTTAAGCAGGTAAGGACCCTGGGGACTTGCACACCTCGCCTTGTTTGGATTTTACTCCAAATAAGTTTAAGGTCAAGTAGATTAAGATAATCAACATGCCTTTCTGAGACAAATGATGAGGTTGAGGGGGTGGCGGTGGCGGTGGTGGTGGTGGGGGAGATTCTCTGAAGACAACAGGAAGCCTGATTTCATTTTCATCATTTATTCAAATCCACCAAAGCCCATTTCATCCATTATCCTTCATCTGCGGTCCCTGCGTCCACAACACAACTCCAGGGAACATGCACCAAAAAAAAAAAAACAACGTTCACAAGAATGCAATTACCTAGGAAACGCATCACTCCATCACTTATATATTTGGCAAATATTAGATAGATAGATAAATAGATAGATAAATACTTTTATTATCCTGTAGGATATTTTAGTATCCTTAAGCTTTAACAGCATGGCATACACATGACATACATACATTATAAATCTACAGAGGAAAATCCTATCATATAAGCAATTAAGGGCACTAAGTTGTTTAGTGTGGAAATAGTCTAGAATAGATAGATACTTTATTCATCCTGAAGGCATGACTGTTGCTTTTGGATAGGTTTTTTAGGCTGTGACTTAGTCAGTGGACTTTTTTGTTCACAGCAGTCATCTGTATATGCAGATATTTGAATTAATGTAATCCTGTTTGTTTGCCTTGTGTGTTGTTTGTCTGTGGATCTTGTTTCACATCATTCTTCCCTTCACAAGCCAAAATTGGTAAGAAAAAGTTTTCAGGGAAAAAAATAATCAACAGTAGTTTATAGTAAAAAAACATTAATCACCAATCATGCATGTTACCTAAAATCTTAGACATGTGATGCTAATTGAGAATATTTCCACACTCTGAAATAGGTGTGTGTGTGTGCATGGGTGTACCTGTGATTCCTCAGGGCAAGGACACAGGCACACAGAAACTTGAGTTTCTCAGTGGTGGCCGATACCCGATTTGCATTGAGACTCTCTGCCGCACTCAGCGTGATTGCGGGCTAGCCTGACTCTTAATTGACAACGGACAGTTTAAATATGCACGTCCTCAGAAATAGACACTAATTACGACATCTTGTTTGCGGTTACTGCCCAGATTGCAAATGTTTGAGTCCGCTCCAGAGAGATTTGCAAGTCAAATAGCCTCCAACCTGACTTCACGGCAGATTGATGAAATCATTTAGGGAGTTGAATGCTAAATTTGCAGAAGATTGAAAAAAGGGATGGTTTCATTATGGCTAAAAAATCCTCCACATGGCTTGTGCAGCAAATCGCGCATTGGCGTGCTGCTGTCTTCTGATTGTGTTCCCATTGCGTTAGTTTGGGCCTTTGTTAGTGGCGCTTGAGAAGACAACGTGAGTCGATGTGCAATTTGATCATTTACTCCTATTCACTTGCTTGTCTTAAGACAGCAGTGATGCCCCTCTCTGTCTTTCTCTCTTTCTATTCCTCTTTCTCTCTCTCTCTCTCACACACACACTGCAGAGAACTTTGCCACACTGTACCCACAGACCCTTGATGGTCACCTCTGTCATAATATTCTTTTAAGAATTGTTTTTTTAGATCAATAGGTAGATAGATAAATAGACAGATAGATAGACTCTTTATTGTCATTGATGTTTGCACAGCAGTGGAATTGGTTATGGATCACCTGACTGAAGTAGATCAAAAAAAGTGGTTGTTCTAGTTGTTCATTGTGAAGATCTTCTGGCTGTAATGATTTATGTAATAACAGGTGAATGGGTTCCATCAAACTGTCAACTGAGGTTCCTTTAGATGTATTGTTTTACTGTAGAATTACAGTCCAAAGAGTTTGCTCTGTGTAGGAAGCTTGACAAAGAGTCGGTCAAATTTGAAGTCAAGACTGATCAGTGACATTCTAACGCTACTATTTCTCATAATGTAGTGGTTGATCACACATGTGTTAATTAACTATTAGTGCATGACTTACTAATATCATAGTTGGGAATTGTATGGTCCCACCTTACAGCAAAACAAGGGGGTAAATTAAGGCAAAATGGGCATTTAATTCATATGTCTGAAACGCTTAATTCAGTTGGTAATTCACTATTTATAATAGTAACAAAGTGTAATTCTTACTGTGTGTTTTGTGTGTTTATATTATAAATAAGTGCTGTGTGTGTGTGTGTGTGTGTGTGTGTGTGTGTGTGTGCACGTGTGCATACGTGTATATGTGCCTCTGTATTTGTATTTGTGGAAATGCTGGGGAATGTGGTGTGTGTGTGTGTGTGTGTGAACTGACCCCTCAGAGTCGGCTGGCATATGTGGAGGCCCAAGGTGAGCTGAAGGTGCCATTTAAGGATGCCCTCCCTACTCGACAGGAGCAGCTGAACAGGCTCCGTGACACTCCTGAGTTTGATGTCCTCGTAGTGGGTGGGGGGGCCACTGGTGCAGGCTGTGCCTTAGACGCCGTCACACGCAGTGAGTTTACCCCTCCCTCTCCTCCTCTCTCTATTTTTCTTTGTTCTCTCGCTCTTTCTCTCTCTCTCCCTCTCTTTCCACTCTCTAACTCTTTCTCTGCCATTGCTCTTCTCTCATTCTATCTATTCTATCAACCTAAAACCTTCAATTGTTGTTTCAGCAGTTGCTATAATTTGACATTTATTCCAAACAAACATTGGTTCCTTTTTTCATGTTATGTCATTAAAAATACATGCATTGATTACTGATAAGATTCAGAAGAGAAGCAAACAGCAGTGAAGCTAGGCAATGCTGTATTGGCTCGCTTTCCTGAACCCACAGTCGCTCAGTGAAGTTGCCCAAGCCTCTGGCTTTCTCCTCGTGATGTTTGTCTCTCGGCTCTTGGTTCTGGTCGACCCAATAAAGGGGTCTCCTCCTCCCCAATGCAGTATGCATGGCCTGGTATTTCGCCTCATGCATATTAGAGGCGGCTAGATTAGACTGGAGATGACAGCAGACGCAGTCTAAATATTTGGGTTGTAAAGGAACCGAAATGCCATCGCTGCCACTCGTCGGCTTGCTCTCCTCTTCTCTTCTCTCGCTCTCTACTTTCACTTGTACTCCTCTATGTCTTTCCATCATTGTAGTTCTTTAGTTGTTGTGTTACATGTCTTTAACATGTCTTTTTAACCCCATTCCCCCTCTCTGACTATTTTGGCTATATGGTTACTTTAAACTGATCATTTTTAAACTTTCTCTCTTTTCTTTTTTTATTGTTGGTCATTTCTTTACCCTCCCTGTTTCATCCCTTTCTTTCTATTTCTATCTGTTTTTTCTCTTACTCTTTTTTTCTCACAATATTTTTCTTTCTTTGTCCTCTCTCTCTCTCTCTCCATTAGATCTGAAGACAGCTCTGGTGGAGAGGAGTGATTTCTCATCGGGTACAAGCAGCAGGAGCACCAAGCTGATTCATGGTGGCGTACGCTATCTGCAGAAAGCCATCATGAATCTAGATTATGAGCAGGTAACCCCCCCCCCCCCCCCAAAACAAAAAAACAAAAAAAACAAAGCAAAACATAATCTCCAGTGTCCATACACTCACCACTGCACACTCTGCATACCATCTTCTCACCTTATTTTGTGTGCTGTAGACATGTGTGGTCAGACATTTTGGAATTTGCGCATTCACTGTGCAAGAATATCAGCACAATAAGTTTTTCCACATGCAGTTCTACCAAAAGCATGATGTTGGTGTATGCGCTAAATGTTGTCATGGCAAAGTGGTCATTATCAGTGGGGACAAGTGTTTCAAGGCGTCTCGTCATCATGGCTGCAGATGTACTATTATATCATAGCCAGGTTTGTCATGTGTTGTTATTGTGATTCTCCCTGCAGTACATGATGGTGAAAGAGGCCCTGGAGGAGCGCTACAATCTGCTGGATATCGCCCCACACCTGTCAGCTCCGTTACCCATCATGCTCCCTGTTTACAAGTGAGAGCATTGCCGCACCATGTGATCATCTGCAGAAGCCATGCAGAGAGAGAGAGAGAGAGATGTAGATAGAGGAATGTAGCTTAGGCATTTGTGTCTGTGTTGTGTGTGTGTGTGTGTGTGTGTGTGTGGGGGGGGGGGGGTGGTAGTGTGTGTGTTTGTGTCTTTGTGTGTTTGGGTCAATGTGCACGTGCATGTGTGTGTGTATTTGTCTGTGTCCACAGTTCTACATATGTGCAGTTATACCTTGGTGTCCCCAGCCAGCTGCCAAACCATAGACATTATATCATTGTGTGACAGAATATCCCAGTGAGGGTGTAGCTACTTCAGCGTGCCCCATAGTGAACCTCTGCATATGCCACAAGTCGTAAGCCACCTCCACCTGCTCGAATGAAAAGATAATTTAAATAGCACTCCATATCTCTGATTGGCACCGGGTCCAAATGGCATCCTGGGGTGCCAGTGGCCTTCACAGGCCTCTACTCCTCTCTTCTTCTCCTCTCCACCTCCACATTTCACTCTGTGTTAGCAGGGAAGTCCAGCTGAGGACGACTAGTTGGCACATCACCATTGTTAATTAGCCATGGCATTTATTCTCCCATAATGATATTTTAAAAAGAAGTGGGGAGGACTTAGGGTCTCATTACACACTACCTCCACTCCTGTCATACCTCTCAGAGTGGTGGTCTTTAGTCAGACTAGTGGAATTCACTCAAACTGATACACTGGACTGTTTTGAGAGCACACCATATTTTGCAGGGGCCGTCATGCTTTAGTATCCACAGTACATTGTAATTTAGACTCTGTGTCCTCGTCTTGAGTATCCACTCTTTTACTACATACAGGGCAGTGTACAGTGAACAACCATACATAGATAAAGGGGTATACCCCACAGTCTTGTTGTTTGTGTGCCATTGGTAGGGAAAAGAACAAGAAAATGTTGTACAAAATAGACCGAATAACAAACCTCTAGCTAAATTATATAGTGATTGAATAGATCTTATGAACCTGTGTAAATCGTCAAGTAACAATTTTAATTTCTCTCAGTGTCTCAGTGTAGCCATGGCTGAACTATGGTTAAACACCTTTGTTCCAGAAGATCAGTTTCTGGAATTTTTCATGCTGTCTTGGACAGATTCCTATAGACTAAGATTAACCTACCTTGTTACAAGTATCTGAAACAATTTTGAAAATATTTTAAACTGTTTTGGAAACTATTACCATTTCTTTTTCCTTTGCAAATACTGGTGATGACTATAAGAACACTCCAAAGATACATTTTAATGCAAAGTGTACATGCGACACAGATGTTTTTAGTCTCTTCAGATAGCAAACGCACATTGGTGCCAAGTATGTATGAGGGAATGATGGAGTGGTTAGCACTATGGTTACAAAGTTGTAACAATTGTTCTCTAGCCGTTGAGTTGTCACCACTCCAAATGAACATCGGGTAAAGGTGGGGTAAGAGGTGTTGAGAAACATTAAAGTCGTTTATTATGGTAACGATTTTTAGCAGGTAAATTTGTCCAACCAAGCCAAAGACAAATAGAAATCCAGATATTTTTACAGTGTCCTAAGATAATAGCGAGCTAGTGAATTGTGAGGAGAACATTAATGAATATTCCATTTTTACAAATCCCTTTGTATTGCTTACACCTCTTAAACGTGACCATCCCATGCTCTAATGTGCAGGTGGTGGCAGCTACCTTACTACTGGGCCGGGATCAAGATGTACGACATTGTGGCGGGGTCCAAATGCCTGAAGAGCAGCTATGTCCTAAGCAAGAGCAAAGCCCTGGAGTTCTTCCCCATGCTGAAGAAAGACAAACTGGTCGGGGCCATCGTCTACTATGATGGTGAGTGTGCGAACATCTTTCATCTGAAGCAGGAGGAGAATAGCCAAGCTAGCACCACCTAGCACCTCTGCTCAGTATTGCATTTCACTTTCAAGTCAGGGTACTCTCCAAAGGCTCTGGTTTGCCTCGGAAAGATTTTTATGCTCAAGGTATGCTGAATACCGTCATATAATTCAGCATGCTATGTCTGTGCTTGATGATTTTTGTGTATGTTTTTCACTTCATTCTTTGCCTGCATTTGAATTTTCTTTTTTTCATTTGGTCATGATTCAGTATTAGAAGTACACACCACAACATTAGTGAGTGCATATTATAAAGGCCCATATCTCTGTGTGTGTTTGTCGTCTTAATGAGTGATAGTCACCGACTCGGCACTTTAGCACCCACACCCCCTTAGCAACCCTGCTAAAAAAAAGGCAAAAACAAACACAGACCCTGCTTCATAATCTCACATGGAAAACTACCACTGGCCATCTCACTCCAGACACACTGCCAGCATTGAGAGCCGACATCTGCGCCTGAGAAGCTCATGCTACACACACACACATATACATACACACAGAGGCGCGCACACACACACACTCACATGCATTCACACATAGGCACACACACACAAATAAACAGACACACAGTCTAACAAACACACACACAAACAAAAGCACGCACACACACACACACACACACACAGACACATACACACCCCTCCCCGGCTGGCACTAGGAACACCCACCATATGCTACTGGTTAGACCCAGTATGGAGAGAGCAAGGCGCTGTGCGGTGTTCCCCTTTACTCAAGGTCTCTAGCCCAGTGCCTGGAAGAGAGAACGCTCCAAGGGCCGAGCTGTCGGACCGCGTTTGGGTGCCGCCACCCGGAATCCTCCCTGGAGCAGAGGAACAGGGAAGAGGCTGGGAAAGGGACGGGAGGAGAAAGAGCAGTGAAGGTTCGGAGGGCACATGGCAGCCAACTGAGCAGCATCAGCAATTGCTCTGTGTGTGTGTGTGTATTTACAGTCATCAGAGACAGCAGTAGTGATGGCAACTGCCTTGTCTTGAGTGTGTGTGTGTGTGTGTGTGTGTGTGTGTGTGTGTGAGAGAGAGAGAGACAGACCATTAGGCAATGGTTCTGTTTTATTTCCATGTTTAAGAGGCTCGGAGTGTTTTGTCTTGAGGAGTAAGGGGCTTTTGCAACAGTGATGGGGTGACTTGGGTTGTGTGGGAAGAAAGGAAGTGGAAGCAAAGAGAGAGAACGACAGACAGACAGAGAGAGAGAGAGAACGACAGAGAGAGGGTGCGAAAAGGGAGCGATAAAGACAGAGAGAGAGACTGCAAAAAGAGAGAGAAAGCAGGACAGAAAGAGAGAGAGACTGCAAAAAGAGGGAGAAGGGGGACAGAGAGAGAGAGAGCGATAAAGAGAACAACGATAACAAGCAGGTCTGGAGATGAATAGCATCCATCTGCCCCTCAGTCCCTCCTTCCCTCTCTCCCTCCCACCTTTGCCTTCTATTTACCACTCCACCTCTTCTCTCACCTCCCTCATCATTCCATCCCTCTCTCTTTTTCTCTCCCTCCCTCCCACTCCTACCTTTCTCCTATCTCTCTCCTTCCCTCCCCTCTCCTTTCTCTCCCTCTCTCCCCTCCCTCTCTCCCTGGGGTTGTCAGACGGCTTTTCTCTCCAATTATTCAATCTGGGACAATCACGGCGGTGACATTTCAGTGTCTGACCTTCTGGGCTGCAGTCAGCCAGTCAGGCAGCCAGTCAGTCAGTCAGTCAGAGGGGGAGAGAGAGAGGAAGCCAGAGCAGGGAGACGGGAACTGGAGTCTGTATGAGAGGTCGTATGAGCTGCACTGAGCTATGCTGAGCTGTGGAGACGCTCAGACTGCTGCCTTTACTGCTCCTGCTAGAGTTGTGCTTTTCCTCCTGCTGCTGTCAGTAAAGCACAGCTCTCTCACAAAGCTCTGTCATGGTGTTTCTTTTTCTCTCTCTCTTTCTTTCTTTTTCTTTACACAGAAACTTTCTCACTCTTACTCTCTCTCTCACAACACTCATTTTCTCTCTGTCTATGTCTCTCTCTGTCTTACACACAAACACACTCAAACACAATCTTTGTCCCCCTCTTTCTCTCACCTCTCTCTCACACACACATACACACACACATACACACACACACACACACACACACACACTCATATTCTCTCTGTCCGTGTCTCTCCCTCTCTTACACTCAAACACAAGTTCTGTTCCCACCCCTCTCTCTTACTCTCTCTCTCTCTCTCACACATAAACACACACACACACACACACACACATTCTTTTATGCAGAGTGGGGCTTGTGCAGTTTTCTGTTCATTTAGCCAAACGCTTTAGC
>JAIFZK010000022.1:9935000-9962500 GCA_027481765.1 Tenualosa thibaudeaui
TAGCAGTCCTGTCAGATTGGTGGGTACTGATCCTCTGAGGCTTAAATCACCAATGCTGCATGTACTCTATGTGTTTTACTTTTCACATAGAAATTCATATGTAAATATGTATGTGCGCACAGTTTTTAATCAAACCTTTTCTGTCATTCACCACTTTGGAAGGGGGAGAATTTTCACACCCCACCTGCCCCCAGCATGCAAAAAATTTTTGGTACACATTAGTCTTGATTTATGATTAATTTTTCTTTCATAATGAAGCATTTAACCTTAACTGCCCATATGAGAACAACAAAGCCTGAGAACAAGCCCCACGGCTTGAGAATTGCAAGTGTAAGGATTACTTGTCAATATGTAATGTGCTATAATCCAAGTGTTTATATAAACAGGTCAGGTACGTAAACGCTTGTTGTTTGAGCATGCATACATATGACACAAGTGCAGGATGTGAAGCATCAAGTTAAAAGTGAGAATTTGAAAATAGCTTGTCATTGTTTTGTATTTTCCATTCTACTCCATATGCTAAGTAAATAAATAAATCTAAAACAAATAGTCTAATCTGTATGACCCTTAGTGTGTATATATTCATAAGGAACCATAGTTTCCAGTCCAGTGGAGTCGTTCTACTGTATTTGGATGACACCATTTGCAGTTCCTTGCTCTTTGTTGCTACTTTGTCTCTACTGCTACTAGTGCTGCCGCTACTTAGCAGTATTGAATGAATCACACTCAAGGGATGCCTTCAGATACCTTTCAAATAGCTACCTGTTTTTGTTGGGGCCTCGTCTCTTACTACATTTTTATTGCCTTTTCAATTTAGTGTCTCCATTATAACTGTCACTTAAATATAGTTTTTATATGTCTTGTTATCGGACGTCTATAAAGGCCCATAAAGATTGATCAACTCTTGTAGGGCTTAATGGAAGTATGTGTCAATAATCGTATATTGTGTTGTATATTGTGTTTGTTGGTGGCGGTGGACTCTGGAGTTTTCCTGTGTGAACACACAGGTGCCAGCATAAAGACAGGCAGACAGACAGAAAGCCAGACAGACAGACAAGTTTGTCAGGGAGTAGCGAGACTATTTGCATTGGTAACCTGTTGGAGTATCAGAGTGCTTTCTGCTCTCTCTCTCTCTCTCTCTCTCTTTATGTGTGTGGTGTGTGTATACATGTGTGCATGCCATGAATGCCACTTTGCGTGTATGTGTGTGTGTATGTGCAGGTGTGTAGATTAAAGAATGTGTGTGAGAGAGAGAGAGAGAGAGAAAGAGGGAAAAAGAGAGAGCATGTGTGTGTGTGTGTGAGCTGAATCTAAGCAAAGGCATATTAATTTCTTGTTCCCCAAAGAGCAACCTAATACTTTTACATGAATTTGGTTCTTAAGTCCATGGCAAGTATATTGTTAGTATATTCTTATGTTCTTAGTCCTTTATTTTGTCAGTGGAAAAAATCCACCCAAGCCTTCCCTTCTTCAAAGCAGCGAGGATAAAAGCGGAGTGAGAGGTGCAAAAGTTCGTTAAGTTCCTTGGTCTATTTTTGCAAGGGGGGGGGGGGGGTGGAAATCCCCCTTATGCAGACCAGAGTCGATCAAACACTGATACAGAAGATCATCAACGTTTATGTTGTGACGTTATGTGACACTATGACTTAAGCAGGCCGGAACTATTCTTTACTCATATTGTAATGCATTGTAACGTATTATGTTGCTCTCCCTTGGTCAGTATTCAAAGGTCTTTGTTTAAAGGGTCCTGTTATTTATTCTGTGTCTTGCTTTTCAGCAACTTAAAAGGCCCCCTGTCTGTGGTTCTGACTTCCTTAAGAGGCACATTAGAATGAGTCATTCGTTCCTTCAGTCGGTTACTTAACTGAGGCGTGCAGCGTGTGTGTTCGAGTATGAGGTTGGGGCATGAGGTTGTTATAAGCCAAACAGCCCCAGAATTAATATTGTATGTAATGTGATGATATATGCGTTTGTTGTTTTAGTTAGTTTATTTGTTTGTTTGTAAGAGGCATGAGACTCCTTTATGTGTGACTGTGTATGTGTGTGTGTGTGTGATTACTGTGTTATCTACTACTGTGTGTGGTGTGTCTGTGTGCATCTGAAGGAGGTTTGACAGCCATTGTGGTGGTGACAGATACAGGGGAATGTGGTCACCCTTGGGTCCGACGAGGGTCCGACCTGTAGGGGTAATGCTACCCCAGGGAAGGGATGGAAGTGTGAAGGAACTGGAGCAATAGAATGAAGGATTGAGAGAGTGAGAAGAGTGATGTCAAGATGACAGAGAGACCTTGCTTCTGGGGATCACTGGAGGAGTCTCTGCCGATGGATACAGTGAACAAGGCAGTGGATGAGGGTGATGTGCCACTTTACAGGATGTGAGAGTATATGTCTGTGTTCAAACATCTTTGCGTGTGTGTGTTCTTGCCTGTACGAGTGGGCTTTTCCTTGTTTACATCTGTGTGTGTGCATGCTAGCATGTGTGTGTATTGATGTGCATATTCCTGTTTTTCGTGTTAACGTTTGAGTGTGAGAGCGAGTGAGTGTGTGTTGAAGTGTGTGTGTGTGTGTGTGTGTATGTGTGTGTGGGGGGGAGCTGAGTGTGTCATTTACCCTGCAGTAGGGTTGAACAGACACAAGACAGGGTAAGAAGGACAGCAGAAAGGCAAGAGGGCACAAAGTATCTGTCACAACATATTACTGTTCCTGCTGCTCATTTGCCTGCTAAAAGGACCACTGCAGCATATTCAGTACGGTCAGACTGTCAGATGAAATGACGCTAATCTACAGTTCTACAGTAGTTTTGTTAAGGAAATCGACTGCAGCTCTTGTCTACTCCTCTGAGCATCAAAAGCATTTTATGACTTGTTTCATGCCTCACATTCAGCCACTCACTCATACACAGATGGTGATGACTGCCATGCAAAGTGCCAATTTGCACAAACCTGCAGTCTTGGATTCAGTGTCTTGCTCAGGGGTACTTCCAACATGCTCTGGACAAGCCAAGCTCACACTGGCATCGCAGAACTCTCCTACCCATTAAGTAGGGTAGGATGTTTTAGTAAATAAGTTGTAATACTTAGTATTGGGTAATTGAAAATAGTATGTTTGTGAATGTGAATACTTATGGTTATGATTAAGAACAGACTCATTACTCATTGGGTAAAGCATATAGTTATATTTCATCATAATATTATTATTTTATCTATTAATTTATTATTTTAAATACATTATTTTGAACCTCTTTTGAATGAATTGAAATGAGAGACTGATAGGAGGGAA
Source organism: Tenualosa thibaudeaui (assembly GCA_027481765.1). Taxonomy (NCBI): domain Eukaryota; kingdom Metazoa; phylum Chordata; class Actinopteri; order Clupeiformes; family Clupeidae; genus Tenualosa; species Tenualosa thibaudeaui. The sequence continues at coordinate 9,938,280 of JAIFZK010000022.1, forward strand.
AGTGGGAATTGGAATTGATGAAATTTGATCAATACCCAACCCTGCTTCTGAGCCACTCCTGTCGCCACAAGTTTTACAACACTCTCAGTCTCCAGTGCGGCCTGTTCCCTTAATGCTCCCTCTGCTCTCTCCCCGTGAGTGCAAGACTTCACTTCTGACCCCTTCAAAGCCAGTAGCTTGTTATAAATGTTTCACAAATGCCCTTTGGAAATGAGGCGCCACACACACACACACACACACACACACACACACACACACACTCCACTCCCCTCAGAAATATCAACTGGTGTGTTACACAGGGTTATTTTTTTATTGTCATTATTTCATTTCTTCAATTAGCAATTCAGTGTGAATAATTAATGCCAGGGATGTCCCAGGCACGCCAGAGCTGAGCCACACACCCGCAGTTGTGCCATTGCAGCTGAAGTCAAGAGTTTGACTTGGAATTTCTGTACATTTTGTACATTCCTGACTGGGGCATAATTTATGCCAGCTACTTCCTCCCAAGGAGTCTCCTTCAAGTCCTGAGTAGTTTCACTTAAGGGTAGTTGTCTACAGCGGCTTAACAGTAGCTTCATTCTCTTTGCACAGGCAGTGCTGTGCAGTATGTTAAGGTGATAGTTCATGCCTTCCATCATAGCCTTGTTGCTTGAGCTCACTAAGTGTTGTCGGTTGGAAGAGGATTGAGAGAATCAAGACTTGCTGCTGAATAGCGAACTTGCAGCTAACGCTAACTGAATGGGGCTTTTGGGAAAAAGAACTGAATGTGAGCATATAATCCCATTCAGTTACAGCTAGTTAACTAGATTAGATCAGATTTCTGGCCTGTGTTGTACCAGATTCTCTTGTTCTTCCTACTCGACAGCACTCGGTGAACACGAATAACAGGGCTGTGGTTGGAAGTACACCGGACTGTCACTTTAAGTCAACAGTGGCTTCTCTCACTCCCCATAAGTAGTGCAGTATGTTAAGTATAAGGCAGCTTATCACTCTGGCACAATGACACAGTGGATGGTAGATTCAGTTTTCCACAACATGAACCAAAGACAGCGGTGTCCAATTACACCTTGTACTGTAGGCTATGTGTGTCACACCCCAGGGTGTGATTTGTTGACTCAATGTTTGTTGCTGTCACATCAGGTGTAGATCTGTTGTCTGTGCTGAAGCTGGACCTTGTGTAAACTCAGCAGACGAGATGAGTTGGTAGGTGGAGTTGCCCTGGAGTTAGCCTCATGAGACAGTCTTAGTCAGTCTATTCATCCAACACCATCTCTGTTAAATTGCTTTGTTTGGATTAGATTGTGTTAGATCACATTCATCTATGTTAAAGTAGAAGACCAAGGAAAAGATTAAAAACATTGAGCATTACAACATACTTGCTCCATATTGCGCCTCATCACTTTCTTCTGTGGCACAGTAGCAAACCGAGTGAAAGGTTTAAAACTCATACTCAATACAATATGCTTGCTCCAACCCTTCACTGGAAGATTTCTGTGCTTCCTTCATCTCCTCAACCAAGTATATAACCTGATTAGTTAAATCACTTGTGTAAAGTATTCAGATAAAAAAGATACGTTGCCAACCTTTACTTTGTGTATAGCTTCTTACCTCTACGCCTAATAAAGAATACAAAATAGTAAACATTTTTTTCCCCAAACTATCTCTACCTTCAACAACACTGGGAGGACTATTTTCTCATGACTTTAGTCACACATGAGAAAACTGCTGTGTAACTTTTAACACTTGGTTAAAATGTCTCTCTTAAAATGTGGGTGTTATTCTGTGAAGGCAATGCGATCTTCATTCACTGCTGGAAACACCCAAGAGTACTTGAAATTAATGTTTGACCTCCCATTGTCTGTTGTTCAGGGAGCACAGGGCATTGGTTGCTCATGGGTGTGTTTGTGTGTGTGTGTCCTTTTCTGGTCATCAGTGAGGAGAGGAGATGTCTTAGCTGCCTGGAGTGGTATCAGACCACTGGTCACAGACCCCAACTCCAAGGATACCCAGTCAATCTGCCGCAATCACATTGTCAACGTCAGTGACAGCGGACTGATCACCATTGCTGGTTAGTGTTCTCATTTTTTGTCAATCTGTTGTCATGTTCTTTAAGCAGCTGTAGGAATGAATACCACATGCATTATTAGGAATTGTAAGAATTGAATGTCGCATCCAAACACAAACTATACAGCAATTAAATTCAATGTCACGTGTCCAGTGCAGTTATGACAAAAGACTGCAGAGTCCTGATTAATTTGCAACAGTTAACTCAGTACTGTGTGGCCCCCTCTCCAGGCGGTAAGTGGACTACGTACCGCTCCATGGCTGAGGAGACGCTGGATGCTGCAGTGAAGACCCACGGCTTGACGGCTGGGCCTAGCAGAACCATGGGCCTCACCCTGGAGGGGGGGCAGGACTGGACCCCCACCCTTTACATCCGCCTGGTGCAGGACTATGGGCTGGAGAACGAGGTGTGTACTCTTGCTACAGGAGGGTCACAGATGCTGAGAGACGCAGTGTTGTTCTTTAACCCAACCCACCGAATCAATCAAACCCATAGCTCTCTTATTGTACAATACCATGTGCTGATGGTAAGGCGGCAAACGGGAGGAGGTAAGAAAGGGTGGGTGATAGAGAGAAAAGAGAGAGAGAGTAAAAGAGACCTGTAGAGAGCTAGAACAAAAGGGGAAGAGAGAGCAGTTACGCCAATGGAAGAAGGGAGAAGAGATATGGAAGGAAGGGATGGGAATGACAGAATTTGGTACGTAGGCCAAACAGATTCCCCCAACCCATGTTGCAAGACTATCACTTTGGATAAAATCGTCTGCTAAATTAGTAAAGTGATGGCATGGTGGGCTCTCTTCCTGACGTGGAGTACACATCACTAAACAGTCAGTCTGGGTTCAGTCACAGTCACAGTGATGAATTCCATGTAAGAAATGCATCCTTGCATTGTGTGTAACCTGAGACGTCCCTCAAACACATCCCAGACTGTGCTTTACTCATCACAGGGTGCTGCACACACAAAGCGAGTCACCCATCCTGGGTAGATCCCACACGTGCCTCTGTCACCTGAGGGCATATTCCCACCCCTGATGAAGGGAGAGAGGGGTGTGAGAGATTCCTAGTTATAATGAATTGTAGAAATTAATCCACCCCAGGAAAGCATCTGTTAGCATCTGAAAGCATCTGAAAGTGTAAGAGCGGCACCACTGGCAACACACCGTTAGCATCAAACAAAGTGATCAACGCTAATTGAGTTATACATTGGACAGAGACCAGTAATAACAAAATCACTGTGTTGATTTCAGGGATAAAGGTGATATACTTGAATGTGTGCACTTCAACCAAACCATAAATCATAGATTACAGTAGAAACAATCATAATTATGTGCAGTGATACCAGAGAGGGTAAAAATGGAGCGGCAGGCACTTTGTTTTATTTTGGCAAGGGGGAGGGGCGGGGATACCCCATTATGCTGACCAAAGTCCAACCCTCATACGCTGATACAGAATATCATTGAAAAGTTTATTTTGTGACTTTATGCGACACTCCCACTTGTCCAGACCGGAATTATTCACATTTGCTCCAATTGTAACTTGGTCAGTATTCAATTACCTTTGGTGATATTGTATGTAACAGTGTAAGAGTGATACGGTGTGTAACAGTGAGTGCAGTAATGTTAGTCACACTACCTGCCCAACACACACTAAATCAAATTGAGCGTCATGCTTTACCACAAGCTAGAGACAACACCTAACCCAGAACCCCAGTCACCTAGCGACGGGGCTCTCTCTGCCCAATGGGGCCCCCGGCCTCAACTCATCTGGCCTGAGGCGGACGGACTGGGAGCATCCCATCGCGGCTGGTGGGGAGGCAGAGAGACGTGCCCTCGTTAGAGCAGAGGCCAGGGAGGGGTTGAGGTGGTGGTTAGGGGGGATGGGGTGAGGGGGTGGGGTGCTGGGCGTGGACGTTCCCCGCCACACTGCCGCTGTTTGCCAGCATATTTAAAAAGGTCAGCATGCAGATATTTCTGACAGCACTTGACCTTTTTGGCGAGAGACATAAAAAGAAAAAGGGGAGCAAAAACAGGAGTGAAAGGGAGAGAGAGGAAGAAAGGGTGGGAGATAGAGAGAAAAGAGAGAGAGAGAGTAAAAGAGACCTGGAGAAAACGAGAGATCGAGCAAAGGGGAAGAGAGAGCCAATGCAAGAAGGGGAAAGAGATAGGGAAGGAATAGAAGACCAAAAGAAAGGAACAGAGAGAGGGAGAGGAAAAGGGGAATTGAAAGAAAGACGAGTAAAGGGGTAGAAGGAGGAAGAGAGGGAGGCAGATCTGTTTGTTTTGTGGAGGACCCTAATGAGGTGTCACCAGGTGATCCCCCTACCTGCCCGCTTCCTCATGGGCAGAGGGAGTGACTGTGGCATTTCCAAGACTAAATGGACAGGGGAGGGCAGACAGATAGCTAGACAGACTGCACTGTATGCATTAGGCACATTTAGACACTATGGTGAGTGGTCCATAGGTAACCTGCGTTGTGTGGAATACAATTGGGTTCTGCTGATAAATGAAAAATGGCCACTCAAATTGCAGGAAAATAGTGAATTTCCATTTTAATTGTCATATTCTTCTGTTGAATGAACATCAGGGCTGTCCTCTGTCATGCCACAGGTGGCTCAGCACTTGGCAGCGACGTACGGAGGCAAGTCTTTCGACGTGGCTAAGATGGCACAGGTGACAGGGAAGAGATGGCCCATCGTCGGAAAGCGCCTGGTCTCCGAGTTCCCATACATCGAGAGTGAGGTGAGCTCAAAAACATGAAACAAAATCGTTGGCTTTGGGCATCTCCCAAGTCACAAGTGAACAGAATTTATATTCGCATTAGGCAATTGATGTGTGTTGGCAGGTGTTTCCAACTGAGGATTTCCTAAACTTAAATGCACTTTAAGACGGTGGATGGAAACCCGACTACTGACTCATAGGGCCAAATTTTAAATAATGGACAAAGAGTCAAGTCTCTCAGTATATTTTCTATGTGAACATACAGTACATGTGGCTGTCACGGCAGCACCTTTCCCTAAGTACTCAAAATCAGCCATCTGGTCTTGTGCTGTGCTGCAGGTTCTGTATGCCATAAAGGAGTATGCATGCACAGCCATTGATGTGATCGCCAGGCGCACTAGACTGGGCTTCCTGAACGTGCAGGCAGCAGACGAGGCACTTCCCCGAATCGTGGAGATCATGGCCAAGGAGCTGGGCTGGAGTGAGCAGAAGAGTCAGGTGACAAGTGACAAATGACAACAACAACAACAACAGGAGAAGCACACAATTTAGTATTTTTCTTAGTGCTCAAAGCGCTTTACAAAAGGGGAAGGGGACCTTGCAACAATCTCCACCAATGTGTTGTACCCAAAGGGCTGACCACACACCAGCTTCATGCGGAAAGTGAAGAAATCTATGGCCAGTTGTATTGGCTGTGTGTGTGCGTGTGTGTGTGTGTGCGTGTGTGTGTGTGTGTGTGTGTGTTTTCACGTGATCAGATGGAATGATCCAGGATGGGAATTTTGCCAGGACACTGGGGAACCCCTTATTCTTTGCAATGTGTTCCGGAATCTTTTATGACCTCAGTGAGGTCACATCTCACCCAGCCCTCGGAGTTGTTCCTTTTTCTTTAGGCCCCTGTCTAAACTGTGTGCTGTTCCTGGTCCAGTTTGTCAGGAAATATTTTCCTATAATGACCAGCGGACAATTATCCCTTACATAACCTCATTGGAATACTGCACCATGGCAAATTGATAGGGTCCTATTCCTTACAAAGTCTGTATGAAAAGTTACAGTGGATCCAAAATCTAATCAATCGATCAATCAGCACTTCTCTCAGGATGCATGACACTTAACACTGACAGAATTAAGCCTTTAGTGTAGATGCTGAGATTGACAGTCATTGCACTCAGTAGCTTTGCATACGGATTGATTTTGGCTCACAATTAAATGTGATTGTTGGCCTCACCTCAGTCGGTCACAATACCAAAGGCCTGTGACGCTGAATGACTGCCAAGTCGAGACCTGAAATGTTCTCTGAACTCAAATACACCAGCGATCTATTGTTCTTGTTCAGACTTAAAAATAGTCCACATAAATGAGGTGCTGTAAAGACAACAATTAAAGAACAACACTCCCATGGTTGTTTTCAGTAAGCTGAATGTATGCCCCATGTGCCTAATGGCTGCAAGGGGAAGGAGGGAGAGAGAGAGAAAGAAATTATTCTTTTCTTTCGACGTAGGGTACATTTCACTGCCTCCATTTCCTGTTTTGCTATAAATAGGCCTGGTTCTCGTTGCTCAGCTTTGATGGGGATTCAAGTTCTCAGGAGTTTTCTTAGCGGATGCACACAATACTGGGGAGAAGACACACCCACGCCTCAACACACACACACACACACACAAACATATACAGACGCACACAGTCACACACACACACACACACACACACACACACTTAGGCATGTACACAAACAGCTCTGTGTGGAAATAGTTCCCAAGGGGTCTCTCACATTACGTTATCCCCTTAAGCACTGGATCAGGCACAAACAGCAGTGCCTTAACACTGTCAGCTCAACTGCTACATGCTGATACGTGCACCAATAAAGCTAGTTAGCAAAGATTCTTTGTTACTTTATTATCTTTGGTAGTTAGTTCATTATATATTTGCTCTCACACGCACAAGTTATAGTAATAAAATAAACTCCATTATATTTATATGGAAAGATGTTTTGAAGCTAGTTTATATAATGTGGAAAGAAGGACCCTATGTATGCCATATATTCATGAAGACTCTTTAAAATGTTTTATTGTTTGTTTTTTTAGGGTGTTTTCACACTTGGACCCTTTCAGTCCTCAAAGCGTACTCAGACCGATGACTCTGCATTTTTTGCGCATATGTGAACGCTCCTACCGCACCCAGACCCCTTTAGAATAAACCATAGACTACCATAGACCATCTTGAGAGGTGGTCTCAGTAAAGTCAGTGGTACGGTTCAGTCACAACCGGCGCGTTGTGAACATAAAACGCTCCAGGTTCACTTTGCCTTTTTTCTAATCTATGTAGCTCTGGCACCTGGCATCCCATGGCCTACTTGGCTGTAGTCTGTGAAGGGTGTCTTTAGCCCTGGAGAGAGCCCAGTATTACATAATGTAGAACAGGCTCATCTGAGCTGTCTACTGCCTTAGAGTGTAACTTGCACCATTATTATGAGCTCTACCTAAGAACTCAACACCTTTGGGCTCATTGAGTCACTGACAGGAAATCAGCGCGGCCAGATCCGGGCCTGGGGTAAGCCAGTTCTGCGCCAGATCTGTGCAGAAAGCTGAGATCAACCTGAAAGCAAAGTGCGAGTGTGTGAGAGGGCGTGAGCGAGGAGAAGGAGCCAAAAAAACACTCGGGCTGTGTGACAGCATTTAGACGAGTGGCCAAGTTCCCCTCCGCCCTTTTGTCTGTGATATGACAACAAACCATTTAAAAGCAATCAGACACCACTCGTGTCCTGACCCTTTTTTTTCCTCCTTGCAACACATTGTGGGAAAGCAAGTGCACTGGAATGCACGGCATTTGATGAGAACTATCTGCAAAGAGATTTAAATCAGCACTTATAGTCGTTGGTCCTTAGTTTCTATTTTATAATTGGTGTTAGGTTAGGGTAATAGGGGTGGTGGTAGCGTAGCAGTAAAGGAACCTGGCTGGCGTGCAAGTAGCCTGAAAAGTTGTGGGTTCAAATCCCAGCTGCCAGCGTTGTGCCCCTGAGCAAGGCACTTAACCCTAAGTTGCTCTAGAGGAGACTAGCCCTGAACAAGTGATAGTTGACAAAATGTAAATCGCTTTGGATAAAAGTGTCTTATAAAATGTGTCTGATAAAATGTAAAATGTGTGTTACTGAAATTCAAAGACATAGGAACACATCAGTGGTCCAGTACTGGTGATGGGATTAAAGGATTTGTAAAGGATTTGGGTCCCTGTCCATACAAAGTCACAATTACATTGCTGTTGGTATCCCATCCTCAATGGTGCTGTACTGTGAATGCAGGACGAGCTGGAAGCAGCCAAGCAGTTCCTGTACCAAGAGATGGGCTACAAGGCCCGCTCTGAACAGCTGACCAAGACCTCTGAGATCTGTCTCAACGAACAGGAGGTCAACAGGTACAGGCCAATGTGTTTGTATTTGTGTATGTGTGTAGGGGTGGGGGAAGGGTTTTTAGAAAAAAAAAACAAACTTGAGTGCATGCTGATTGGGTACCTCTGATTGATTGCATATGACGAAGAATAATGACGTTTATTATTCACAAACAAATGCACAGTAATTTTCCAATTCCAGACCTCAAAAACGTCCTCACCCAAGCACTACATATGCTAGACATTTACTGTAAAATAGGCACACACACACACACTTTGTCTTTCTTGCTCCCTTTCTATCTCCCTTTCTATCTTTCACCTCAAAAACGTCCTCACCCAAGCACTACATATGCTACACATTTACCGTAAAATAAGCACACACAAACGCACACACATACACACACACACTTTGTCTTTCTTGCTCCCTTTCTATATGCCTTTGCCCACTCCTTGTCCGCTCTTGTGTCTCCTCCATCCTGTGACTGACAGGTATAAGAAACGTTTTCACCGCTTTGATAAGGAGAACAAAGGCTTCATCACCATACTGGATGTGCAGCAGGTGTTGGAGGTGAGCTAGTGCGGCCATACCTGGCCGTACTGTTTGGCCAGTATATCATGGCAAACTCCCTTTCTCGTATGTCTTTGAATGTGGCCATTAAGCCATCGTGTTTAAATCATAAAAATTAATGCAAGTAGGAAAAAAAGGTGCAGTAGCATTTTTAACTTGAAATGTTAGGATTTGCAGATTTAATAATAATATGTGTGTTTTAATTCTTCCATAGAAACTCAGCATGCAGATTGATGAGAATGCTCTCCACGAGATTCTCAGTGAGGTGGACTTAAATAAGAATGGACAGGTGGAGCTCAACGAGTTCCTGCAGGTGAGTGTGTGTGTGTGTGTGTACACTAAACAAATGTATTTTAATTAACAAAAATAGACAGAATTTTTACAAATTCTCTACAAAATTACAGAATTACAGACTGAGCCTTTAAGCTCAATCATTAGTGTCAGCACCCCTGTGAACAAGACCTCACCCCCTTTTTCCACTGCCAGGATGTTAAGTCGATCATTCCTAATGAGAATCGTGCAGTGAGTGAGAGGTTCATTTGCAGGTTGCCTTCAGTTTGGTGTGTGTGTGTGTGTGTGTGTGTGTGTGTGTGCACGCGTGAGAATAGACCTGTGGGAACGGCAGGATCATTTGCTTTTACGTGAGATTGTGGGTAGAAAAAAGGAATTGTTGAAGTAATGAGACACTATACTTCCACTTGTCGTGTCGCCACTCCAGTTAGATGACTATGTTGACTATATTTGTGTCATTTATTCCATTCATCAGCCAATCAGGAACACTCAAGGTGTTCAGGGTTCTGGTGTGCATGTAAAGAAACGCTAAATTGAATGTTTGAAACTCTCCAGAGAGACACTGAGAGAAAAGTGTTGGTCTTAGACTTCTGATGGGGAGGTTTCTGCAGTAACTCAGTAAAAGATCTTTATGTAGGTCTTTCAGGCTGAAAACAGTCACCAAGAGCAGTGGTGGAGATATTGCTAAATGTAGTTGCATGTTAGTTGGATATTAGTCCTTTTCAGAAGTAAATAGTACTTCTTATGGAAGCGTTGTCTTTGTCTCACAGAAATAAATACGATCTTTCTGAATTCTGATCTTTTCCCCAAAATCTTCCTTAGTAGGGAATGGCAGTAGAACATTTTAAGACAGTTTTTTAAGTGTGTGTTTGTGTGTGTGTGTGTGTGTGTGTGTGTGCTTGTGCCCTGTGAAGCAGACATTCAACCCTTCTCCTGTGTATATATATATATATGTGTATGTCTGTGTCCCTCAGCTCATGAGCGCGGTGAAGAAGGGTCAGGTGTCTGACAGCCGATTGGCCATCCTCATGAAGACAGCTGAGGAGGGACTGGACCAGAGAGGCCCCGTGTCCGTCGACCGCAGTGGGGGTGGGGTCTAAGCCCTGTGCTTTGACCTCTGGCCCCCAAAGCCATACTCCCTTTGACCCTCAGTCTCCGATCAAAGTGAAATTTTCAGGTTCAGAGAGTAAACATCCGCCTGCTGCCTTTGGTATTCTGTAGGAACCATCTACCATTCTGTAGGAACCACATTGGCACACCTAGGAAGAAGAGCCTGCATGGCATAACAAGTGCAGGGCAAAAATAAGTAAATAATAATTCCTTACTCTCTGACCTTGATTGGGTTCCTAGCTCGAGATTGGTCAGCTGCCTCCAACAACGGTCTTTAAGTAGGCCATCACAGTAACCAATGATTTCATTCAACCAATTATCTGCCTTCTCATGATCTCACTCTCATACATTCCACTTTTTTGTGCGCTACTTGCGACACTGACGCTAAGTCAAGTCAAACACAGTGATTGTGAATCTGTTTAGAACTTCATAATATATGCTTGTTTTTATATATTGGATTTTTGGGGAGTAATTTACCAAATGCTTCATTTATGCAATTGAGGCTGTTTTTTTTTTTGTTTTGTATGGGTTGTGTGTTATATTATCATAATTTTAATCACAGGGATCTGTGATGAAGGGCTAAAGGGTTTGCCTGTTCAGTCATCAGCATGATTAGTGTGTTGTGTATTGTTTTTTTTTTGCCTTCCTTCAAAACAAGCACAGGGACCCAGCTAGCAAACAGGGTCTCCCATCCCGTTCTGATTTGATAGAGAAGTGAAATATCCTAGATGACACAATAGACCTCCGAATCAGTGAGCCTTGTGACTTCTTTTGTGTTTCTACTTCTTTGTCTCTGTTTTGTCTTGGACGAGCCACTGTGCCATGCGCTTTAACTCGTTTGAATGAGGCCGTTTGTGCACTTCCCATGCTGATGAGTCACTCGGACTGCTGCCTTCTGTACTGTACTTTTCTGCTGTGCCATTTTATAAGCAATGTGGTATTCATATTAGGAAAACACTCCATGCAAAGAAAGAAGCCTCTGTTGTGGCTATGGTGTGGTTTACAGTACTTAAAAAGCCAACTTAAAGGAGAACTTCCCGTTCAGTTTGAACAGTTTCAGTAAAGTTTATAGGCTACAAACATCATTACCATTGTTTTCTTGGTGAAGTGTTGTTTTGCGATTATTGACACTTCCCTTTAAAAAGGAAACCTTGGAAAAAAATATCAAAGTAACGTTCTTTGGAAAGTTGTTTTTGGAAACTTGCTATAGGAAATCAAGGATATATTTTTTTTAAATCTTGAGATTAAAAAGGGACTAGTTTTGAAATATATTCAAGGTTTAGTTGTCACCAATGACAACCTCCTTGCATAGAGAATGGATGGCTTTGATATACTGAGGAGCTTGCACTCCAGCTCTGAGTCTGTTAAGTTTACATGGATAACTGCTTTACTCTAAACTCTTTATATATTTAATATATTGTAGTTAATACATTCTTCTTCCATATTGATCTATTGATTTATTTATTATTTCCCTCTGGCCTGTTTGGTCTAATGCTGTAAACAAATAGGACTAATAGATTATCATTTGTATTATAAGAGCTTTTGTTTCTGAACAGAAAAAAAATACTGTTTGATTACTTAGCACTCCTAAGATGGTATTTTATATTTCATAATGTGTTTGTAGAAGCTAGTTTTATGCGATTGATTAGCTTTCCATATTCCAAATCACACTGGCAGTGTTTGTGTAGTGTCTCAGTGTTGTCTGTGGGTGATACAGGGATCAAGTCTAGATTAATACAGGTGAGAAGGGATTGTATTAAATGTGCCTTCATTTCTGGTGGTCATGACTGTGTGGATGTACATATTGGCTGAATCCCAGTGTCTGATTTGATAGAACATACACCTGATTGTGAATCGACAGCTAACACTAACTGAACGGGGTACCAAAACTCACCAAAACTTACCAAAACCTAAAACAATAGGGCTATTGATTAATTCACACCGGATTTCCCTTTTAACTGGCAAGAATCTGATAATCATGAAGTTGATTTGTGGCTAGTAAGTCTTGGAGGGCTCAGCATTGAGGGGTAAGTGAAGACATTGGGATTCAGTCATAGACATCTGCATTCCACACTGCCTGTCAATCATTAACTGTCACTGATGCATGCAGAAAAGAACCAGTGACGTAGCTTTTTCTGTCAGGGATGCTGCTAGACACAAATAAATACTAATTATACAGAGAACTAATAAAACGAATAATATGAAAAACATTGTAACGCACACAACAATACTAATATCCTTATATGTATAGCTACTGTTGTATCATAAAAATGAAAGTCTATGTGATGGACCTACTGTATGTTGTTGTTTGGTTTAGTTTGGTTTGTATTAATTTTTATTTTAACTGATATTACTGTTTTAGTTGCTGGATTTGAGAATTGCACTGTGAAAACCTTAAAGTCACTGTCAACGGTCCAGACTCCCAACATTGGCGCACTGCTGCCATAGTTGAATGTAATTGTGGCCATTATATTTAGGGGGGAAAACACAACAGTCAGAAAGTTAACTGAGTACTTTTTCACCAAGAAAACATTTACATATATTAATCAAGTCTACCAACAATTCAATATCTTATACTGTAACTCCTCAAGGTTAATTTGGCCCATGAAAAAATACATATCGACCCTCATACTGAGCTATCCTCTTTGGAGATGAATCCTAATTGAGACACAACGACACCCTTTCCTCTGCTGTAAAATGAAGCACGTGTAAAAATGTGTATAGCATGTGGGATAGTTTGTTGCCATGACTATGAGGCATTGCAGGAGCTGTTGGGAGCCTGGGCCCCACATGCAGCAAAAGACACTCCTGGGTTTGATTGGCACCTGGAGGGCCGTGCCCATCCCTGAGGACTCGTGTCTTTGCCACTGAGATTGTAACTGGGACACAATGCCGAGACAGTCTTGGCTTGCAACACACGCAGCACACACACACACACATTCACACAGATTGCCAGTGGGACACAATGCCACGATTTGGCTTGCATCACACATACAAACACAGGCACAGCACATGCACACACACACACACACAGATTGTCACTGGGATACAATGCCGAGACAGGCAGGGCTTGTGAACTGGCATCTCAGTCTTGTCACAAGCAGGAAACCTCCTCGTCCGAGTGTCCTGCGTATGATTGTCTGCTGCCAATGGGTGTAATTTCATCTTAATCCAGATTGAAAGAGATTCATATTCTTTGAAGGGACTTGATGGGGATGGGAGAACAGATGGGGGTGGGGGGAAAGCAATGCATTGTAACATGATCTGGGAAGCTTATTAAAAAAGCAATGCAATTATATCATTAAATGTATCTGGTTGCTGAATGTACATTGTTCAGGTGTGGCCTTTGTTTCCTGTTAGTGTGGATGACAGGGAATGTGTGTGTGTGTGTGAAAAAGAGAGAGAGAAAAAAGATGGCTTGACAGCATGACAATGAATACTCACTGTACATACAGTGCTGTCATAGGCCTACTTATTATCTTTTTATGATCCTGTTTCCCTTGCCAGCTTCAAAACACTCCATTGTAGAAGCGCATGCAGTACGATCAGCTTGTGAGGGGTTTAGGCTAGTCCCTCTGTTGCATACCTGTATCTGATTGTTTTATTTAGAAAATAAAATATATAATTTATAATATTTTAATTTAGTTTATTAGTTTGTTGTTTGAATTTTTGAGTCTGTCTACATTCCCTTGTAAGTGACCTTGAGTTTGTTAAAGGCGCTACATAAATTTAACTTATTATTATTATGTATTGTTAGTCTGTGGATTTTCACCAAAGTCCTGCAGCTGATTATTCTGTTTTTCTTGAAAGCTATGAAACAGAACTCAATGATCTGTTTTTAAAAGAACATTCTCTAGAAGAAAAAAGGACACTGTACTAAAACCTAAAAGCATAGTACACAACGTTTAGCTGCTGTTTTATTCCAGCATGGCCATTGTGAATCTCCACATTGCTGTGGTTTAATTGTTTCAAGGTGCTGTTTTTTTACTGTTATTATTTGTGTACACTCTGTAAGACAGTACCACTTACAGTGAAATTGTTTGAATAACAGGAGCAATTTGATCGGCTTTTTAATTTATACATCTGATGCTAGAATAGATTAAAATAATTTTCATATGTATTATTTTCAATAGTAGCTAAAGAATATCCATGTCAATGTCTCACACACTCACTCACACACACACACCCACACCCACACACACACACACAGGCCATCACACAGAATGTTCCTGGCAACACCTCCTCTGTGATTACCTGAATGAAACTGATTTGCCACAAATCCAACCCCTAAGCTCGTGATAAATCTATTATGCTGTCATTTGCCTGATTTAATCAGCGCACGCATGACACAAAGGGGAGGTGTATAGGGTGCAGTGGTTGTGGGGGTACTGCATGGGCAAGACCTTACACACACACACACACACACACACACACCAAAGAAAGAAAGGTTCATTAATGGCCGGGGCATCCAGTCATCTGCCTGTCCATTAATCCAGGGGACTTATTCCCCTTTCTGAGGGGTGTGAATAACAGTCATTTCAGAGCCACAGTGCAATTAAGGAGGCAGCTCTGTTCACTGCACTCTCTAATCCGGAGCTAATTTGAATGGTGGTGTGATAGTATTAGCCCCCCATCCCCATCAGTCCTCTCCACCCCAGTATGCACATCTGGTGGGTCCAATTTAATTATGCCAGGCCCTGCCTTGGCTCCGACTCAGGGCTCCAGGCTCAGATAGACTGGCTTGACCGGGCCTGAGTGTCTAAGACACAGGGAGACCAGACACACACAATGGCAGTGTGTGTGTGTGCGTGACTGTGTCTATATGTGTGTGTGTGTGTGTGTGCTTGTACTGAAGGAGTGTTTCTACTTTTAGCAAATTCAGATTCGGCAGGAATTTTAACAATTGAACAATGAGCAAGGAGAAAATTCACATGCCTCATTTGGTTGTTTTACTTGGCAAGAACACGATGGGCAATGTAGCTTTTTCATCTCACATTTTTTTTACTCATACCAATGCTGCTTATTTAGCGTTTATCAGCCCCATAATCTGAATACAGAACACACTAAGCCTCACTGCTGAGGTGCTTGGATTTGGCACCCACAGCTGATGGCTGGACTGTAGCAGTTTGTCAAACAAAGCATTGTTGCAGCACCGAGAAATGCTGCATCAACGGCCTGTCCTCCTCCCAAATATTGACTGAAATTTGTCCGTGACTCCCTGGCATAGATATGTCCCCTCTCTCTCTGGCATAGAAATGTCCTCTTTCTCTTTCTCTCTCTCTCCCTCTCTTTCTCTCTCTGTCTTTCTCTATCTCTCCCTCCCTCTCTGTCTTTGTCTTCTGTTCAGATGGACACCCTGGCCCTTGTGTATTTAATGATGCTGGCCAGACCTCACTGCCTACATCGCATTCCACAAAGACAGATTTTTGATACTACACAGACAAGACTGAAGACAGAGGGAGAGAGGGAAAGAAAAAGGAAAAGAGAGGGATAGAGAGAGAGGAAATATCAAGCCTTTCACTTAGGTTCGTAGGTTCCCAGGTTCATGAGCCTTCCACTCCCTGACTAATGTGAGCACGGCAGGAAAATCACTGACGGGGGGGGGGGGTTGTGCTCCCCCCATAGCTGCACAGATGACAAGACGGTCAATACATCAGAGGCCAGAGGAAAGAGCACATGCTGCTTTCCACAGCTTCTGCTCTGGCCCCTCAAGACACACACACAGGCACACACACCTATTCACGCATTCACATGCACAAGCTTTCAGACACACACTTCATAGCCATCAGTCTTAACACACACAAACCACAACTACAACACACACACACCACAGACTCAGGTGTTGGCCTCGGCTGTATGAGAATACAAGTCACAGCCCACCCCGTCATAAGCAGAAATCCCAAAAGAAATGCAAATGTCTTCCATATGTTTATATATGAGCTGTTTTCTGTTGACATGCATGGATTATGCTGTACATTGTAGCCAAACTGATTGGAAATAAATGTTATTGAATGTATATGTGTTCTATTGTGTGTTACCAGTAGTGGCTGTTGTGTATCACCCTGGTAGATGAGTGTCTGTGCGTGTGTGTGTGTACAATGTAAAATGCTTTGGATGTCTAAAAAAGCGCTGTAAAAATGCAATTTGATATTTGATATTTTGTTCATGAGTTTTGCAATTTTGAGTTCAAATATGCTGTTATATTTTTGCTTTATATGAGAATCCCATCCTCCTATCCAACTGCCTCCTCATCACCCCTCCACCCCACCCTAAACCTAGTGATACCCCACAGGGGTTTCAGGCATCCAGGGGCAGACAGTACCCTGCAAGGCTCTTACCCAGCATGCACCTGTGCGCTCCCTGACATCATTAAAGGTCAATTGTCAAGCATCTCACTAGCCAGGGCTGCCTCTCTGTCTCCCCCCGCGTCAGCCAGTGCATTTTTTTTTCTGGCCAGGAGCAATTTGTGTGCTGTGTGTAGAAAAGGAGGGATGCTTTTCAGAAGGAAGGAATGCAAGCCTAAAAGCGAGTGTAATCCCACAACAGATGTGAAATTTAACATTCAGGGTGAAATATAGGGAACAGAGAATTGACATCTACAATAGAAATAGAACCATATAGACTAAAACCAGTTTAGTTCCTCATTACTGACTGCTAAACTGGATGTAATAAGAGACTACAGAGAATCACACCTTCAAAACATGGCTTTGCAGCTTAGCGGTAAATAATTTAAATGGACATGGTGAGAAGAAAGAATTTCTGTCTTCGTGCTGCGTCTCAGATTTCACTGGACATGTGAATACTATTGTGCAGTACTAGTGTGTTTCAACAGCATTACAGTAAGTAACAGAAAAAGTAACATCACTGTCTGCCCAATACCAGTGCTACTCATGTGCTGCATAGCCACTAACAAACCTGCTTGTGTGTTTGATGCATGTGTGTGTGTGTGTGTGTGTGTGTGTGCTCGTGCGTTCCTGTGTGCATGGGTGTATGTGTGTTTGATGCATGCGTGTGTGTGTGTGTGTATCAGAGTGTCTGAATGTTTGTGTGTGTGCATCCATAATGTGTGTGTGCATGTATATGTGTGAGAAGTGTGTGTGTGAGTGTATAAGTGTATATGTATCAGTGTGTGTGTATGTATGTATGTGTGCATTCTCAATGTATGTAAGCATGCTGTGTGTTTAGGGAGTGTATATGTATAAGCATGAGTGTGTGAGCATGTGTGTGTATGCGTATGTGTCATCCACCACTGGGGGTCTCTGTCCACTATGTCATTTCACTCTTACGTACCTGCTCCCCCAGCTGCTTACCTGCCTACCATGGGTGTGTGTGTGTGGGGGGGGGACAGACAGAGCTGAGGAGATGAAACACCAATTAGACAGCCCCTCTCTGCCACGGCCGCGTTCACCACGCACAGCTAAAAGGTCACCCATGGGTTTGAGTGACAGCGGCCGCATGCCACGGAATCAGTGTTTGAGGTAGATTTCATACCAGTCGCTAAGCTAACTCCCCAACCCCCCCCCCCCACACACACACACACACACACAACCCTCCCTCCCCGAGACCCCTTGTACTCTCATTCCTCGTCCCTCTCACCAAACCTCCCCCATCAACGTCACCGCCACAACCAGCCTTGAGTGGGAGCAGCAATTAATTGTGAGGCATAATCGGAACAAATGTGTGTGACATGCGACCCGGATGGTTCTCTCCACCCGCCAACTACACCAAAGGGATTAGGCTGGTACTAATGAAACCAGAGAGGCTCAAGGCAAATTGGTGTGTGTGTGTGTGTGTGTGTGTGTGTGTGTGTGTGCACGTGCGAGTTGATGTGCACGTGTGTGGGTGGGAGTGTGTATGTCTGTGTGACTGTGTTTGTACATATGAGAGCAAATGTGTGTGTGTGTGTGTGTGTTTTCAGATATGTCATGTGTCATGTGCAGATATGTTATGCACCTGTATGCATGCCTGTCTTTCTCACATACACACACACAGACACACACACACACACACACACAGTCACATGCAAAGTACTTGAAGCGTGCTCTCTACACAATACCTCCAGAGCCAATCTCTAATATTAAACCAGGTGCACACGGGTCCACTGGGACCAACAGCAATATTAGTCAAGTGACGTGACCTATGAAACATGTTTGTTCTTTCTAAACACAAATAAATAATAAACTGAATATCACACAGCAGGTCTGGAGATAATAAGAAGATAAACAACAGTCTGACATGTAAACAAAATACACATTGCTGCTCTAATGTGCGGGTCTGATATCAAACACCAGCTCCACTGTCATTGGCCACGAGGCATGAGCCAAGAAGGTGAGTTGTGTCAAAGTTCACAGGTATGACTTCAGCTTTCGTTCCAGTCTAACTCCTCGCTGCCCTTTTTCAAGTCTGAAGCAAAGATAACCACACAGGCACCGGTCAAAATACCTTCTCTACACCGATTAAAACTACACAACACTGCTGCGCAAGTCAAACACAGAAGTGTGTGATGATAAGGCGTCTTTCACCTCAACACAACGTAATGGCACAATGACCTGGGAACCAGAGCCTACACCTACCCAAGATCAACTTGCTATTGAAAGCACAACGTGCTAAAAATAGCCAGGCACTTGTGGTGGAGGAGAGGAGAACCGGCATTTGGCGCCAGCATTGTGAAAAGCCTCCAGTCAGTTCTTTTCTTCTGACGACTAGCTGCCATTTATTAGCCACGTAGCCTGTTGTTATTGTTACCTATTAGCGGACTCTTTCGGCGGACCCCCGTCATAATGCCTACCGCTAGACGACCTTTGGGGCCAATCAGAAGGAGAACAATACTAAAGAAGGGAGGGGGAGGGCACCATGTCAACAAAGCCCAGCCAGTGCCCCGTGACGTCACATGGTGTGTGTGTGTGTGTGTGAAATGGTGATGGAGAAGGACAATTGTGGGGCCCCTCAAACATAAGGGGGAAAAAAGAAAGGCCAAACAAGGCATTCAAAAGGTGAGATCACAGGTACATGAGCTCAGAGAACATGTGCTGAATCAGATATCCCTGGCTCAGATGAATACAGTCTATATTGTGTGTGTGTTTCATAATATACCCCCACCCAAAGAATAGCAATGAAAAGGCTCACAGGTGGGGCACCAAAAGTGAGCTGGGTGTTGGTGATGGTGAGTGATATTAGTTTTTAACTGCTCCAGTTGTGTAAGGTTTAATACAGTATGACTTAACCATAATACAGTATGGTTAAGTCAAGACAAAGTTTTACTAATTAACTTTTTAATTAAGTTTTCTTAAGTGGGCCTCTGAATGCTGATGCATGTCAAATGAACTAAACAAATACTTGATATTAGCTGTCATAATTGGCAAGGACTGTTGGGTAATTAATACAATCCCAGAAAGATAAATTGATAAATAAAATATCTGTCTTTGTCAACTCTCTGATTGCTGTGATATGATATGCTTTAAATGGGCCTGCAAATGTTAATGCGCATCAAGAGAATTAAATAAATACTTGATATTAGTTGTCATAATTGGCAAGGACTGTTGGGTAATTAATACAAGCCCAGAATTAAGGTGGACAAATGATAAATAAAATATCTGTCTTTGTCAAGCCTGTGATTGCCATGATTATCAGACAATCATATAACCCCCCCAGGTTAGCAGGTCAACTCCAAGTGAATCACATTAACAAGACTGATCCCAAATACAGACAGCCTTGAGGGCTTAATGTACAGGAAGGTAATAAGAGGGCCCTTGTCTAAGCTAAATGAAGATTGTTCCTGAACTAGAGAAGAATATTTAAAACACACACATACACACGCTCCCTCTCTTTCTCTGTGTGCCTTTCTCTCTCGCTCACACATACACATAGACAGTCTCTCTCTCTCTCTCTCTCTCTCTCTCTCTCTCACACACACACATACACACACACACAGGTCCTGAGGTCTTAATTGCAGCAGAGCAGGTCTTAATTTAACGAGCAGAAATGGGATCATTGTCATGCAAAGCACACCCACCCCTGAATGTTTGCACAACTATCACAGGCGTTTCCATAAACGCTGCTTTAATTAGTCCTAATTAGAATTGGTTGAAGTCAGCTGGGGACGCAGGGCCCCATGAAATGATGTGGGTACTGTAATAAGCATCGGGTCTGGTTCTGGCAACCCCCCCCCACTTCATATACACACACACACACACTCAGGGTATGTGTGTGTGTGTGTGTGTGTATGTATGTGTATGTGTGTGTGTGTGTAATGGGAGGAAAATCACCTCGCACAACTAAATTGATTCGGTCAGACTTTAAATTCCCTCTGCTGTAATTAACTGGAGAAAGGTCTAATTAGGAGCTGTGGTGACGGAAGGACCCCTGATCTCCACTGTGCCATCCTCCTAACACCCCCCACACACACACACACCCCAACACACACACACACACACACACACACTTCCTGGAGCCACCCAAAAACTCCAGCACCGCTTATCCTATCCCATCCAATCCCCAACACCAGCTCACACCACACCAACACCATGCCCATCTCTCCCTCGGGTATGGTGGAGCAGCGCCGTTGACGGTCACCAATCGGCTTTGATTCCCGAACCCCATGTTTTTAGTTTTTGTTACCCTGTATACAATCTCTGCTAAATACCAGTCACTGTATTTTGGAAATAGTAAATTGTAAATTACAATGAAGATGTTAATTTACCAAGAGGTCAGTAGCCTCAAAAGTGGGAATTTCTGCATTGGGAAATTTTGGGGAAAAGGCTTTGTGGTGTAAAGTATGATAAAATACTAGAAACTGTGGGCTTGGTAAACACTGAGACACACACACACACACACACACTCTAATCCATGTTTTTCTTCATTTTTCTTCTTTCACTCTTTTTTATCCTCCATTTCTATCCAAGGATTTCAGTGGAGAAGCCAAAAGCTGTCTTCCCTGCTTCTACATAAACAGTTATGTGCTAATTGACTTCTCAAACCTCAGCTCAACAGATAGGACCTAGTGGTTGCTCCATAATTGCCCCATTTTGACCCAATAAATTGCAGACAAGCAGTCATGGAACAATAGCAGTGAGTGAGCCTCACCTATGACCCGTGTTTTAATGTACTCCATTATCTACAAAGATGTTGAATAGTAAGCCCCCCCCCCCCCCCCCACAACACCACTACTCCCAACACACACACACATACACACACCAACATTCTGCAACTGCAAACTGAGTTTCATGGTAACACCCCCCACCTCCACCCCTTCCTTTCTCCTCCTTGCAATCCCAACCTCTCCTGGGGCACCATGTGTCATGCTAAGGTCAGAGACTGTACAGCGAAGCATCCAGGTCTGCCCATGTCCTACCCAGAATCCCCCCCATTGTCACTTCCTATTAGAACACACAGTGTAGATTGGTAGGGCAGTCGGGCCTGCCTGGGGTGCACCTGCTATCGGCGCCCAATGTGATCGCGATCTCTCACTGCATGAACATGGGGCACAGCGGAACATGACATCTGATCTAAAACAGAGGACAGAAGCAGCCTGAGAGACTTGATAGCAACTGGAGGAGGAATCATGACTTTTTGCCTCAGGATCAGGGGCCCTGAATCTTTCCTATCTGCCCTTCAAGTGTATTTTGCTGTCAAGTAAAGTAGGGATGCTCCAGGAATTAACTAGATTGTCTGACATACATTTTTCTCTCTTCTCATCTCATCGGGTAGATGACCATGAAACCATAACAGTTGGGTGTAAGCAGTAAGACATAGAGTCCAGTGCAGAAGCCACCTGTTTCCCATGTGTTCAGTGGTTCAGGACAGTTTTCTTTAGACATTACACAGTCTGACCCTATACGAGTCTGTGAGCAGAACTTCACCATATTGCAACTTTCAAAGTTCAGAGGTTGTAACATGAATTTGTAACTCATTTTCCTGTTTTTACTGATGAAGATTTTTACTACAAATTGTATAACAGCTGATTTTTCTTTTCTTTTGTTTGTTGGTATTGGGGTGAGGATAAAAGCATCTTCTAAATGCATACATGTCAAATGTAATGTAATTGTCTTCTAACACAAAATATAGTAAATGCTTAGACATGTACTACAACTGTACACCAATACAACTGTGGTGATATTTCAACAGGGATGTAAATTCAAATGAGCATTTCTCTTTCTCTTTCACTGGGCCTGCAAATTTCAAAAAAGTCTTAAACTTTTTGCTTGGTCAATCTTAACACCCTTTCTCCTGTCTTCTTCTGTGTGAGAGCTCCAGATAACTAACGGACACATGAGGTGGAATGTCTCTCTCTACAGCCCCAGATGTTCCTCCACGCTCAGTTTATGCTGACGTCAGAGACAGACTACGGCGCGCTCCATATACTTTATATAAGAAGAACTATATGCTGGTGAGCCCATGCCTATTAACCATTAAAATTAGAGAAGACTGTTTCAGTCCCTTGGGTGTTGTTCTGATTTAGCGGTGTAATTTTGTACTTTTAACATAATATTATTGCATAATGTATATAATTTCTTAATATAGCCGATATGTTTACTAGCGATGCATACATTATGACTGCACCATGCATGAGTGTCACAAATCACAAATTTCCCCTAATATAAACCCAAGGAATTTTATTGTCACATACATAGAAATAGCAAGTGTAAGATGTGGTGTAAGATATGTAGTCTTTTCTAAGTCGCTTTGGATAAAAAACATCTCTTAAATGCATAAAAAACATCTCTTAAATGCATAAATCTAAATGAAAATGTAGTGAAATTGCAATCTGTTAGTCAGACACAGCACAAGTGTGATTTTATGTTGAAATTTGAAATATAAACCAAACTTCTATGTCTATTATGTATAAGAAACATAATAGCTTCCACTGTTTCCACCAAGAACAGCACAAGCAGTTGCATAGTTACGGCTCTTTTAAATTACCATCAATATTAATGTTACTGGCTTCTCTTACCAACCTCCTTGATTGAAAACCTCCGACATTTTGACTCCATTTCCCCTGAGCTGGGGTTGAGCTGAACTGCATCACCCAGGGAGTAATCAGTCATGTAATTGCCCCACGCTGGACGACGCAAAGTCCAGCACTCCTGGGGAATAATGGGCATTAGCATGATTTAATTAGATTGAATAATAGACCAGCAGTTGGAGTGTGGGCTCAACGATGCCCTCACAGAGAGGCAGTAGAGACCCATACCTTGCTGTGAGTTAGCTAGTGTCACTTGGCCAGCCACGCACTCGTCTCCATTGCTTTGGCTCAGTACCACAGAGGGGATGGCACTATGGGTCTTTGGCAGATGTGTAAAACAGTTTAATGCTAGTAAAAGCCAGTGCTAGTTAACATGGGTTAGTGTGGTACCTTTTACGATAAAATATCCTAAAATGACCAAGATAGAGCAACAGAATGTGTAGAAACATGTGTAAACATGCGCCGCCCAGACAGATGCTCTTATTTTGTAGAAGCTGACATTTATGAATATCTCAGAGGATAATCAAGTATTTTCTTAACTACATTTAGGCTACTTCTATCACAATTAAGTTAAATTAAGAAAGTCAGAGAACAGATTTGTGATGATAGGGAATAGGCCAGGCTATAGCCCATAGCCCAAATTTCAACTGATTTTTTTCACCTGTTTGTGAAAACTCCAAGAAAATGCATATGCATAATGTAAGAGCCACAATTTATGGATTAGAAGATGAACCTTTTAAAATCAATAATATGCCTTGTAACAGGGCAACGAGAGCATATGACATCGTTGTCACCTATAACCTTTACCCAAAATGCCTCTATTTAACCTGAACCAGTGTATGGAGTGCTTGGACAACGTGATGTAGTGAACTGTATTTACTGGCCGCGACAGCTACGCCCGCTCCGATTAACTGATTGCAGGCTGTAGGTGTCTCATTCATCCTTAAGAGCCTGTTAAGGGTGTGTGTGTGTGATTGTGTGTCTAACTTCTCCTTCGATCTATTGAAAACAAAATTACAGTGGATTCTGAGTTGACAGAGTAGCATCAAAGCAATCAAGGCAATTTGTGATAGCCTACATTGCAAAAACAAAAAATACCAACAACAAATATGATTCAGAAACACAG
>JAIFZK010000022.1:9967500-10012500 GCA_027481765.1 Tenualosa thibaudeaui
TCCTGGGTATGGGCAGGGATTACCATTATCTAATATGCTACAGGACTTCAGCTGCAATTAGAGTAGCACTGGCTAATTAGGTTAATTCATTAAATGCTGACTGTGTAGTTATTGCTGTCGCTGATCCGCTGCGAGAGTCCAAGAAAATTTCCCTGGACTTGGTCATCCATAATCAAATGTGTGGGATTTCTTTTGACAGCAGTGCCAGCTCACCCAAGCAGCTTGTTTTTTAAAAATGGAGTGAAATTATTGAAATTTAATCCACAGTCTCGCACCACAGACAAAATTAATTAGTGCATGTGTCTCACAAAAGTATGGCAGGGGATGACGGGATCAGTGGTAAGCGGTGGTGGTAAAGTGGTAAAGACTCAATCTGGAAAAAGAGCATCCAATCATCTAGTCCTAAACTCATTTTAACCTGTAATCCCACACCAGTAACTAATTCTATAGGTTAGTCAATAACTAACTGATACTTGTGGCCCAAAGAAATGCATTTCATCAAAGTCACAATAACGGATTAATTCTGTCCATTTAATTTGTAATATCAAAATCTGTAAAACTGCCCATCATTGGTCTTAGAGGAGAAAAAGAAAGGAAAAGAAGAATGGGGCATAAAAGAGAGGAACAAGAGTGGGCCTAATGGGGCACTCAGCATACTGTAGCAACACTGCCCCCCTTTGTCTGGTTATTGTAGTGTCCACATCAGACAGTAAGTGAGCTGGTGTTTCATTCTACATTTGTGCCCTGTTCATGTATCTCTATGTATGTCTAAAAGATTCCTGTCTAATCTTACAGAACTGTAACATTTGGTATTAAATATTCTATTCCTTACTCAAAAGAATGCTGTTCTCTTAATCATTGCGCTTTAACTCTTGACTCAAATCTGCAGTTAGTGTAACAGTTACTAAAATCACCAGCAATAGTACTGAAGCAAAATACTAAAATGCCAACAGAACATCAAGAAAATGGCAAATTTCCATTAAAAGTACAGTCGATACTGCATGTCTAACTCCACTGTGGAGTATAAAAATGCATTGAATGCATTGTTGCAGACACCTCGCCTCAGTGTGACTCCCATTACCCAGAGGGCTGTGGAAACCTCAAACAGTGGCCCTCTGTGTCACGGCCGGTCACACTTGTGCTGGTCCAAGACAAAACTCAACCCCCTCAGCCCCCGCACAGGCATCCCATAATACCCAGAAGGCCCACGGACGTAACTGCACAAGCAGAGCGGATGCTCCGAGTGTGTTTGGGCCATCGTCATGGTTGCCCATGTCACGGTGATGCAATAGTCGCCTACACAGAGCGGAGCTCAATGGAAGGCTCTCAACAGCCATGTGAATGCAGGGCAGGGTGTCCTGAAGGCCTCTGGTTGGTGCGGTCTACTAGCTTGCATCATGGCCTGATTCTGTACCAACTTCCTTCAAAGTGAGAGAGGCAGACAGTCATTACTGTAATGAGATTTGTATCTGTAAATCCACAGGGGAAAATGGAAAAGATGACTGGTTGGGAAATACACACACAGAGTGATACATATGTTCATGCAAAAGTGCACAGTACACACACCTGCACGCATGTATAAGCACACACATGCACATCTCTCTCTCTCTCTCTCTCCCTCTCTCACCACACACACTAAAGACCACTCTCTTGTGGTCATAGCTTTGAATGTGAGTAAATTTCACAGGAAGCATGGACACAGGAAGCTAACATTAGCGTAACCCCTCCACCAGGGCTCTCTCCTCTCTGGCACTCTGAGGTGATTCGGCCGTCCATCAACTTTACCGAGCTACACTCTGCAGGCTTTGCCACGCCACTGAATTAGAAATTAAAATGAGGGTTCTTAGAGAAAACTTAATTCGAATACCACCCTGTATGCCATAGACCTCCACCCCTCACACCCACCCCCACCCCCCACCCCCAAAACCCCCACCTCCACCTCCACCTTCATCACCCATCTTCTCTCCCCGGCTTCACTCTCATTTCCTGGCCACAGATGCAAGCTGACCCTCACCATAAAGGAGAATGGGGTGCAGGAGGGGGTGGTCATTGTGACAAGGAGGTAGAAGACGGAAGCTGCCGGAAGCTCACTTTTATTCCGGTTCTCCCCCTTTCTGTCCCTGCCCTCCTCCTCCACCTCCTTCTCTTTGGAGACAAATTTTCTGTGGGAGTTTGCCAGGGGAGAAAGAGGTCTTTATATTTGGGTATTGTGGTCGGGCACTTTGCCAGGCCACCCCTTTAGTGTTGTGATAAGGTTTTGAAAAATATGCATGTGAACAGGCGGAAGGGGACGTTAGAGACCCCCCTGTACCTCAGAGCACCACCTGTCACTCAAATAGTGCCGCTGTGGGGAGGGTCTGGGCATCGTCTCTCTTTTCTATTTATGTGCTACGTTCCTTTGTTCCACGTCCTCTTTAAATCGCCTGACTCTTTATTTATTTTCCTTGACTGTTTTGTTTCTTTTCATTTCATGTCTTTTTCTTGTCGTTTTTTTGTAGACTCTTACATTGTCTTCTTTTTGTCCTTCTTATTTCTCACTGGTTACCTACTTATTTAATTTCTGGTTCATTTAGTGAGAACACAGACACCACTCTGCATATATAACAGTCCTCAGAAGAAAAAAAAACAAGTGAAACCATCAGTCTCAGAACCTGTACAGGAAGAAAACAGTAAGATTGCAATCTGTGTGCTCAGGACTTGCAGCACAGGAGCCAGAAGCTCTTGAGTCATGTCTCAATGTCTTCAGTGTGTTTTGTTTGAGTGTTGAGTGTTTCAGTGTTGTTTATCTGTGTGTACACAATTGCAGAGGTCAGACCATTTTCTGGTTCAAAGATCACAGAAGGGTGAACCTAGAGCATTGTGTAAAAAGGTGGGTGTTGAGAGAGTGAGTATGTGCATGTCTGTGTGAGTGTGTGTGTGTGTGTGAGAGAAAGAGAGGGAGAGAGAAAGCACACATATGGGTGTGATCACACATATGTATGTGTGTATGTATGTGTATGTAAGTGTGTGTCACAGTGACGTCCAGGAGCAGCTCCCACCCCATGCCCATGACCATGTGTGCCCTCTGACAGGGCAGTCCTCCATCATCAGCTTTGTCTGAGAGTGAGAGCACTGGCCTTGGCCGTGTGGGACCCCAGAGCAGTCAACAACCAGACTCGCTTTTTTCTCTCGCTCAGCAAAACTGCCCCCATTGTCTCTCCCCTCTCATTCCACACTGGTGGTTGTTTTTTTCCCTTGAAACTGAACAGGGACACAGATACACAGTGAGATCAACACATTGACAGCTCACTCTCTCTCTTTCTCTCACTCTCTGTCCCTCTTTTTTTTTTCTCTCTCTCTGTCTCTCGTCTTCCCCCACCCTCCTCTGTGTCTCTATCACATATTCCCTCAAAAATGTTCCACTGAAGCTCTCTCCTTTGACAATGTTGTCATTGTCAGCAGAGTTTCCTGCAGTGTCTGTGGCTTGTGAAAGCTCTCTGTTACTGCCTTGGTAGTGGGCAGTTATAATGACACACAAGTATTGCAGAGTGACTCACACTTCCGGCACCGCGTGGCTCACTTGATAAAAATGGGTGTTTTCTCCTCTCTCTCTCTCTCTCTCTCTCTCTTTCCTCCCACCCCTTTATCACTCTCTCACTCCCCCTCTCTTTCTCTCCTTGTATGATGATCCATGTCCACTTAGATTTTTCAATCTCTCTATCTTTTGTGCTGTGTCTATGCTAATTAGTACACGAAATGTGTTTGTCAAAATGGCTAGTTTGGGATTTCATGTTCCAAGGCCTAGACCCGTTATTTGAACAAATAGGGTTTAGGGAAGCTGTATGTCAGTGTGTATATGCAGCATGTAGAGACTATGACATGAACTGTAAGAACAATGGTAGATGCCCACACAGAGGCGGGGTCCCAGAGGGCAACTGTGATATTTCAGCTCTGTAGCCCACCAGTCTTCAAGATGCTTTCATCACACATAACAAATCACTGGATGGGTCAGCTGCCATTACTCTAGAGGAGAGAGAGAGAGAGAGAGAAAGAGAGAGAAATGTACAGTACAAAGATAGGAAATGCTAAAGAATTCTGCCCTTCCATGAAAAAGTACACATAAGGAGGGGGGCGGGGGGGGGGGAGTACAACATAGGCAGAATAATGATGCAGATCCTGCACTTGTACTGTAACTCAACCCTTACATACATGTATAAGCACAGTGCATTATGTACTACCTCTTAACTGTGGATGTGTGTAATGTTTGTTTATTTGTATGTACCAGACATTTGTATCCATGACATACAATACAACACTAAAAACAAAAAGAAAATTAACATTAATGTTTTTTGTTGTTGTTGTTGTTGTTTGTTTGTTTGTTTGTCTGTTTTAATGAAAATGACTGAGGCTAGAACACATAGACTAGAGCACAATACTTGAAAAGTGTACTTGGTAAAGAGTTTAAGGGCCAATATGATGATTATGTATACTTTAGGTTTATTATACATTGTGATAGGAGAGATTTGCCAGAGGTATATTCAGATATGACTGCTTCCAGAAGATGGCAGTGTATGCCATCAGCATACGGATCTTTACCACCTGATGGCATATCTAATTGCTACGAAGTAATAAATTTGCTGCTTTCATGACCGAATGCTGTGAATAAAGTTGAGTTTGCCTCAATGAGCCTTACAGTATTATAGGCCTCAATTTTGAGAACAAAACAAATCCTCGTCTAATATATTTAATCTCTATTATGCCTAATTGTGGTTTTAAACTTATCAGATTATAGAAAAGGGCAAGGCAGACAAGTCCGCAAAGACACAGAAACACACCATAGCGTGAAGCCGAACCAAACAGAGACTTGAAGATAAAGAATGACGTTGATTTCTATTCAGAACTAGCAGCGGACAAAACACCTCATTACACAGAACTGTCAATTCCATCAACTGTGCTGAAGGGTAGTTAAAATTGTCTGTCCTAAAAAGTTCTTTGTCTGTTATTTTTTAATACAACAGTAGATTTTGCTCAAGATTTGCATAGTTGCAAAACGTGGGCCTGTAAACACTTTTATCTTAACCACAGCAGAGCACTTATTTGCATCAGGATTGTCTGATTCTTCTGATAAGCTCTCTTCACTACACCTACTCTACACTTTCTTCTGATCTTGTTTGATTTCCATGTTCACATTTTAAGTTTGAATCACTGGTTAAGTCTTAATAAACAGTGCAAGTTTGACACGTAGGCCTAGTTGCTATCTATCAACAATCTCTATTTCACAAAAATCACATTCAGCATCTATACAGCTTAGTTTCTTTTAATCACAGGAAGACAGGCAGGATGTAGAGATTCACTGTGTAACTGTAATTGCAGTAATGTAATGCTGATGTCTTACTTCAATTTATGTGCAGAATTATGTGCAAAACATGTCAACTCAACAAGCAGATTATCTCTCTCTCATGTGGAAGAATAGGGTATATCTCCTTTGAAACAGCAAGTCACTGTGAGCTGTACATCTCTTTACTGCAGCTCCTGGCTGGGTGTAAGTAAATGAGGGGTGTTAGTGTGTGGTACTTCCTCCTGAATTTTTTTTTCTACCTAGCTTCTCAACCTCAAACCAGACTAAAGATTTATCTTCAACACATTTTTGTTTTCTTCAAAGTAAATGATGATGAATTATGTAAGCATGTAAAAGTATAAGACAAGATTAACATGCTCAACAAAAGATGGTTAAATGTTGTTGAATTGAATTAATGTAAATGATATTTACATTATCATTTCAGCCTGCAAGGTAAACTTTATATTAAATGCAATGGTCTCTGGTCACCCACATTAATGGTGCTTATCGTAATATAACTATGTCAAAAATACATAAAACTAAAACAAACAAACAAAAAAAATGCACATGTAACATGTAAATGACTTTGTTGCTTGGAAAGAGTTAATATTGTGTAAAGTAAAGTGTGTAAAAGAACAGGCATGACTGTATTCTGGTGAGTTAGTTAATCTTTTTTCACAATGCATGTGTGAATGTATTTTTCCATCTGAAGCACGCACAAGTTGAGGCCTCTTTTGTAAGAGTCTGTGTGTTGCAATCAAAGATGTTACCTCTGTGGTAACACGTACTTCAGTGTAATTAGTTCTTTCTTGATTCTGACTGTGTAAGGTCTTTTTATGGAGAAATACTGATATGGAAGTAATCACCAATGATAGTGTAAAAGTAAGATGAGTCATTGTATTATTGTACTCTTATATTATTAAGAGATCTTAATCATGGTCCAGTAAGCAGACCTCTGGCAGGGAAAATTCAGTGGCAGGTAGGGCAAAGAAGGACATCTAGTGGCTCAAAAACATCAACTATAGTATATCTGATTTATCATTTTTTATGGTAAAGCAAAACAAGTTTATCACATTTTTTTATTTATTGTATGACATTTAGTGACTAACTAATACAAACATCAAAGGCACAAACTGGGTCAAACACCCAGAATCAAGCTTAGAAACAAACATCAAAACATCTACAAAGATCAAAGCGAACATAAAACAAAGCACCAACACAGAATACAGGTCAGGTCATTACACACCATGCCCAAGGGTTACTACAGTGAAACACTGGAACAAGTAGATCTAAAATACAGTATAAAAGTCAGATCTAAGACTACATTCATTTCTGGTCTTCACAATAAGTCATCATATACTTACAAATTTCAGTTACCTAAAAAGTTATGTTGTTGTATGTCTTAAGTGAATGGACTATAATGTCAGGACTTACAGCTTATCTAACTGATTGAAGATGCCTGAAAACCCCAGAAACACTCTGGTAAGACAAACAAAAGTTCAAAAATGGGGGTAAGATTAAATACTTAAAGGAAATATCAACACTGAAAATGCTAAGCATTGCTGTATAAGCATTACTGTATATGACTTGTTATGTATTTGGATTCATGACTCTTCATGCCTTGTCTGAATTACATGCAAAGTGTAGGGACCCAGTAGGCCTAAGCAAAGTGTCTTATGCATGGAACTAATGTCACTGTGTGGAGTGTATCATTGATTGCTGACCTACCAATATTTGTGTGTAGGCTCTTTCCTGTGGTATTACTGTAAATCGACAGGTTTAATTTTAGTGTATTACTGCAAAATAGCTTCAGTTTAGACTTTGCACTTTGACTACCATTTCAATTAGGCACCCCTGTGTGTCAATAAGGAAGTTTTATATGCACAACTTGATCATAACACAAGGCCCCATTGATGTGCTAAAGGGTTAATGATTTGCTAAATACTCACAAGAGATCGTGCTCTGATCCCTAAACATGGCACTGCGTCCTCCATCTGTCTCTCTGTCTCTTTTCCTCTCTCTCTCTCTCTCTCTTCCTTTCTTTCTGTCTCTCTCTCTCTCTTTATCTGATCTAAACATTCATCATGGACTCAAACTCATCAATTCTTTGTTTGGTGTTCCCTTTCTTGATCTTTCTGTAGCACACTGTGTTGTACTTTGAACGGGGCAGTTGGCTGTCAGTGGAGGCGGTCTCCTCGAGGGACTGGGTGCTTAGGGGACTTTGCGTTCCATCATAACCACTCTCCTCATTATATTCCTTCGCCTCTAACTGTAACTCTTGTTCTTTTTTATGACTCCTGACTTCCACCAACTCAGGTTTGACGAGCTGCTCGATGATTGGCGGATGACTTGACTCCTCTGACACAGGTCTGTCATGCTGCTCAGTGACTGGCTGCTGTCTTGGCTCTTCCATTCCATTTACCTGTGGTACGTCTCTGCTGGGATCGTCTGCTGACGAGGCCTCCTCACCCCTCTGTTCCATCGATGCCACTTCCTGGCCCACGGCTGCAGAGTCTGTAGACAGACAGACAATCAACATGGACAGTTGGACACACAGACATTCAGATATATTGTAGATGCATATGTATATAGAAAGTGGAGAGCAAAGAAATGCACAGATGGCAACGTGTTGAGTATCTAAGTATCTATCTATCTATACAGATACATATAAACAAAGGGACAAGAATGCAAACAGTGCCAAAGAAACACTAAGAAAAGAGAAATAGTGATCTAAACAGAATGGTCAGACTTACTTAATCTCTCATTTAAAAGCCATTCATGCCATGTTGGGCATGAACAGCTTTATAGAACTCAGTCTGGTGAAAACTCTAATTGATTTTGTGAGTCAGTCCAAAAAAAGGGCTTTCATAAACTCGGGTGTGATTTTGGTCTAGAATAATGGCTGGCAAGTGCTGATCGGCAGAACTGTGGAATTTTAATTTAATTAGAATTAGTGGACTAACAGGCGTGCAGTGTGCTAGAACATAGTATAAATCTTTCTACAATGTGAAAAAGAGCAGCATCTAAAAGGCTTATGAAAGCCAGGGAATTTTGAGTAGCTGTACACAAAGTGCACTTTGTTAGGTTAAAAATCTAATCTATACCAACTATGTGATCTGCACAGTGCCTGATACCTCACACTTGAATGCATTCCTGTAAGACTTGATTATGCAACTCAACAGATCAACAGTAATCTGGCTTTGGTCAATGTGAGCAATCTCCACATATACGTTCTACGTCCTACATCACCCGAAAACTGCAGGAGGCCAGAAAACATGACACACAAGTTTCAGAACACAAAACCTCTTGACGTCTGTTTTTAGTCAGCCTGAGAAACAGGAGGCTTAACACTCTCAAGACTATTATAGTGCTCTAAGCCTGAAATGAAACTAACAATGACAATAATATGACACTGGTGGAAATAGAAAACAGCACCTGTTGTACTTGAGACACGAAACATGAAACGTCATGTAACATTACATCATATAGTCAATCCGCTTTATAAATTAAATCCTTTTTATTATTAAAACTTTAGTTAGCAGACTTAGCATCCTAACTGTACTGTAGGCTACTTACTGTACTGCAAAGCTATATTAACACAAAATGTACTGCAATATATTACAGTAAGGAGGAGGATTGAGTGACACCAAACTAGTGTAAAGTAAAGAAAGTACAGAGTGACATGGTATTTAGCAAATGCATTTTATCCAAAGTAACATGATAATTGTGTACCTCTCTAAAAAATTCTGCCCGTGTTGATGTTACCTTGTGCTGTGAGAGCCAATGGGGGGCTCTCAGGTGTTGCATGCAAGCTGTCTGCAGGGAGTGTGGCTGGCTCTGGTGCTGGGGCTAGGGGTGCAGGAGCAAGAGGCTGGTCACCTGGCTGTTGGTGCTGGAGCTCAGAGGCAGCAGTAATGATGGGTTCCTGCCCTGGAGGCTCTGTGATGCTGTGGGTGTCTGGTTCTGTGGAGGAAACTGGTTGCTGCTGTTCCCCGTTGCTGGGTGCTCCCCAACTGTCCTCCTTGTCTTTCTGCTCTGAGGCTGGCGCATGGGGGGAAGCTGTCTGCCCCCCCTCAGGCTCTTCAGAGGCTGGGGCACCCTGCTGGTCCTGGCTGTGGGCCGGAGCAGAGGACAGGAGGGCAACAGGGGAGGAGCTGGGCTTCGCTTTTGTGTCTGTGCCTGGTTTTAGCTGGGCATCTGTGTCTGTATGTACTGGGTGAGACTCATTTGAAGAGATCTGGGGCAGTGTATGTATTACTGAATCTGTACTAACATTGCTTATATCTTCCTTCACAATTGTTTCCATCATTTCGGGCACTAGTGACAAATCGAAATCCCCGGCCTTGTCTGATTCACCTTTAGGTTCTGTGTCAGGGACATCTGTAGTGCGAGTGAGTGGCCATGGATTGCATGCATCACTCTTCTGCGTGTCCTCTTCACTAGGCATTGGGGACGTTGTTGTACTCACTTCTTCTGGCTCAGCTAGTAACATGCTTGACCCCAAACTCTGGTCAGCCATCTCTTGTTGCACCGTGTCTGTTGGGGGGTTGGTTTCACTGAGGATGTTTTCTTGATGCAAATCAATGGGGTGATCAAGTGTGACTGCAGGAGGGTCTACTACCTCTGATTGCACTTTGTTGATGTCTGAGGATGTGGTTGAGACTAACTCTGTGGCAAGCCCTTCCTCTTTGTCAGCTCTTCCTGTATTGCTGTTAAATATGAGGACTTGATCACCTTTCTCTATCTTTTCAGAGAAGGTGACATTGATTGTATCTGGGGATGGTGTTTGGTCAGAGTTTTCATTTGTAGCCTCTTCACATTCTTGCGATATTGAGCTGGGTTGGCCATCTGAAGGTTTGAGGTCCTGGTTGTTTTGAATACAGCAGTCAACAGTTGTTTTGTCTTCAGCAGTCTCATGATCAGTTTGGATCTCTGTGAGGTTGTCACCAGACACAGACTCTGAGATCTCAGGCTGGAAGTTATCTGAAAGTTTGTCTATGGTTTGTGTGTCATTATCTTCGTCCACACCACAGGTATTCCTGGAGCCACACTGGAGAAGCAACTCATCCTCCAGTTCATTCTCATCCTCGTCATCCTCCAGAATGGATGCTGTTGCTTCTAGAATATTCTCAAGGCTTAAGATGTCAGTGATACCTCCTATAAGTTGTTCAACACAAGAGGAAATGGTGGAACCTCCATTGTTGTCTGGCCCTTCCAGTTTCTCTGGGAGATGCCATAGAAGCTCCATAACAACTTCTGATAATGTCTCTGTGTACAAGTTGAGTCTGCTATTTTCTGCTACCTTTGCTACCTTTCTCCTTTCTGCTACCTTATTTTCTTTTACCTGTGCTCTCCCTCCTGGGAAAAACCTCAAGACTTCAAATTCAAATGTTGGCCAGTGTAATGCTTTTTTAGCTAATCGCCGTCCAATTAAAACCTCTGTTGACACTACTTAAACTCAGAGGGGCGGACCAGCATGAAAAAACACACCACTCCTCCTCCTCCCATTGGAAAGCCTACTGAAAGCCCCTGCAGAGTGCCAGGTCCCTCACGTTTTGTTTTTATTAGGATTAACATAGAGCCTAATTTTCATAACTAGCCTGTTCCCTGATGAGGACAGAAAGAGCTGATTGTGTTTAATGCTTTAAGCCGCAGTGCCTGACCACCAGTATGTAAGTTCAACATCTATCCCCAAGGGAACTAGCGATGACATTCCCCCACTAAAGGCTAGTCTGGCTTTTTTAACACGCTAGAAAGCAGGTGAGAAGTGAGACAATGGCTCTCCATTGGTTTCTGCAGAAAATATTTTTTCAATACCAAGTATGGTTATTTAACATACATAACATACATTGACCCATAGCAACCCTGTGATATAAATTCAGTTACGCAATTACACCATGTAATTACATTACCTCATGCATTCCCCATGAGCCACACACTCATCTGAGCCACACACTCACTCTATGGCTCAGTCATTTCACAGCCAAATCCTCCATCACAAAACAGTGAAAGTTAACATTAACAGCTTAATCTACCTGTAGATTACATGTAGGCCTATCAAAATTTGTGAAAGAAAGAAAGAAAGAAAGAAAGAAAAAATGAAGAGGAATAAGAGAGTAAGGCAGAAAATGAAAGAAAGAAAAAGAAAGAAAGGAAAAGAAAACAGGGAGTGGACATCAGTCTTATAAAATGCATTATCAGCATTGACTGACAGTCCTGCCTGATGTTGGTTAGAGTGTGTGCTAAACAAAATGGGACACATTAGCCATCAACGCTTTGAGATTGCCAACTTGTGTTTAAATGGTTCAGCTGGCATATGTCTGAAGAAGACTATCTCTCAGAAAAGTGGTCTGGTCCTGGCTGGGTATGCAAATACGGCACTGACCATGCTGAGTTTGAATAAATGGAAGCCTTTCATAAACACTTTTGATGTTCAGGTTCAGGAAGCTCAATATGCCCTGTCTGGTTCACTAATTCTAAGTCTTAGTTATACAAAAGGCACACATCCAAATCAAACTGTTCTCTGATGTTGAGGCCCAGTTGTGACCTTAAGGCTCAGTGGCACCACATGTCAGTGGCACCACTCAGAAATGTACAAGTTTCACATTCTACATTCAGGCAGAAGGGATTTGGATAACCGGTGTTGCATATAGCACCTGTCAGCTATTTTATGCTGCCACAATTTTCAATAGCTGCTATGTGTAGGCGTGAGGGAGAGCTGAGCTAAGATAAACTAAGCTAAGCTAAGCTAAGCTAAGCTAAGACAAGATAACCAAGCGTGGATTTAAAATTAGCAGACTCACTTCCCTTTTTATCGTCAAGCATGTGATGGACTTTTCAGTGTGGCTTCCTGCTGATGACATCTCTGTAGCCTCTTGGGTAAGCAGAAGCAGCGAAGCAGATAACTGACGTCAGCACCACAATGTGAGAAGAGAACAGCAAGTGTGGGAAGTTGCTTGAAAAACCCCACAGCATGAAGAAAAAAGGACATCTATGAATTACTAAAATCAAGAAAGTGTCAAATGGACTGTTTTAATGTAACTAGTGTGCAGACAGGAGAACATAAATAATATTAAATTATGAAATAAATTACAGCAAAGACAGTATCTTGATGTTGAAACATAACAGGTGATTAAGTATTTACAACTTAACATTTTAAGAAAAAAAGCTAATATAAACTCTATAGAATCAGATTCAGAAAAATCAGATAAAATCTATTTGTGCAAAACATCCTCAATGAACAAACAATTTAGTAACACGTCTGATTGTCAACACATCAGACTTTAAGAAACTTCAGTGCCTCCATCCCAGACAAAGTATTTCTTGTGTCCATATTCATTTTCCAAAGAACACATACATTTGACATATGGTACAGCATAGTGGTGCTAACTCCACTTGGATCATGGGTTAGTCGAGCTGAACTGTTCAAAAGAATGTAGTTGCTATATGGTGAAATCAACCAGTGTTGAGTTAACTCTTTGAGAGTTGATTTCCACACTACTCGAGTTTATATGGTCCCATTTTGTTTATTTTTGACAATGGTTGGTCTTGGAGATTTTGTTATTCTTCTCAAATCAAAAGTAGACAATTTAACACTGACTGTGTTAAAATGTTTTTGTGGATTTAACACTTTTACAGTTATTGACTTTTACATCTACATGAATTAGCATGTAGATATCGATGTCTGAGTCCTTATAGACCACTTCAACGATAAAAACAAAAGCTCAAAAAGCAGAACCAAACAAACCAGCCAGACAAACTCTATTGAAACAGTCTATACATCTTCATTGACACATTCTTCCACCTCAAACTCAAATCAAAAGCTATTTAACTCTGGCAGTCTTGAAGATTTTTTTGCTGGTTTAACAATTTTACTATTTAACTGTTTGAATTATCATGTTCAGTCCTCATACATCTTCTTTGACGCGTTCCTCCACCAAGGAGCCTTGAGAGCTTGAGAAGAGACTGGTGAACCGGTTGCGGGAGCCTTGTTTGGTTCTGCGTTTTGACTGGCTTCTGTAGTGTGGCAGCTGGGTAGAGAGATCAGTGGCACTCCCACTTGTTAATGGATAACACAGTGGGGAGAGGGTTTCTGGTTGCGTCAAGTGGGCCGAATCCAAGAAGGTGAATGAATGTCGGGTCTCTCCACTGGACGGGACGCGGGCGGAGAGCGGACTAAAGGAGAGGTCCTCGAATGCCGAACACAAGGAGCTGGAGTCCACGCTTCCACATGCACTCAGTCGACTGCAGCTGCTGCCGCTTTGGTAAGAGCTGCCATCATCCCCGGGTAAGGAGGACAGGGACATTTGGGACTCCCCAAGCAGACAGTTGCCCAGCTTACCTGAAAGTGGAACAGAGAGATTGGGTGCTGATTTTGTTCTGTTTGTTTGTTTTTTTCTGAAGGAGTGTAAACAATTAGACAATTTCCCCCTCCCTCACCACCTCCTCATTTCCTTGCCTCCTCATGCTTGTGACCTTAGTTGTCTTTCCGAGAAGAAAAGGGCACTCATTCAAGCACAAGAAGACAAAAAACACCTTCCCCATGTGTGCCTCTGAGACAAGGCAGGATGTGTGTTGTGGTGAGATGATGTGTGGTTGTGATGGGTATAGGCTTGCAAAGTTTAGGCGGAGAAGTTCCTTCAGCCACCCACCTCCAGTTAATTGTTCTTCTCGTGAAGCCAGCGCATAGAGCTCTGTAGTTTTCTCCTTTAGACGACACTGTGGTTCACACATTGAGAAGATGACAGCATAGTTGTAAGTATTGTAAGTATAAGATCACTTCGGGTTATCAACACACACACAAACTGTGACTGGGGCGGTGGCATGGGGCATATAATCATACTACAGGTCTCACACTATAACTCTACATGACTATGAATAAGATAAACATTATGATATATGAGTAATGAACAGAAAGAGGTAGTAAAGCATGGGATATGCACCTGCAGCTGCCACCGTTTCCTCTTCAGCTCCAGCTGCTTCGCCAAGACTGCACTAACGGTTTCCAATCTGGAATATAACCCAAAAAAGACTGATGAAGAAGCGCAGAAATAGCACTAACTGGTTTTACACATGAAGCAGAAAAAGGGAATTCGGGCACAATTTTTCAAACACCACTATGTGGTGTATCAAAGTGTTCTTAGTTACATAATGAGTGTATTCATGGCATATAAATACACGTCAGTTTATCTTACTGCACCTTGAAGTTTTTAAATTACTTATTTTTCAAGTGTAAGTAAGTAACTATATTTATATATTATGCATACACATAGTTTGTGTGAGTCTTAGAAATCCCCCAAGATTTTTTTCCTTCAGTGTTGCATCTCAGCATCTCACCTTATGATGAGTCCAGCATTCAAAATTGTGTCAGTGATTTGCTGATGAGGAAACTCTGTGATACACACATCATTTACTGAAACAAGGACATCCCCTGCAAGGTAGAGACAGGCACACATAGACAAAAGTCAGAGAGAGAGAGAAATTAGACATTCTAGCTTCCAGCAGATGGTTGAGATAATATATCCTAATAAGATATTCTGTGTAATTTGTTTATGTGTATTTGTCTATACCACAGGAAACTGAGAGGTTCAGAAATGTAATGATAGCACACTCACCAGCTGTCATACCAGCCCTCTTAGCTGGGCTATTTGGGTGCACACAGCTCACAGCAACTGTCAAGTCCTCTACTGGACTGGCAATATACTGGACAGACAAAGA
Organism: Tenualosa thibaudeaui; assembly: GCA_027481765.1. Classification (NCBI taxonomy): domain Eukaryota; kingdom Metazoa; phylum Chordata; class Actinopteri; order Clupeiformes; family Clupeidae; genus Tenualosa; species Tenualosa thibaudeaui. Next base: position 9,982,535 of record JAIFZK010000022.1, read on the forward strand.
CATAGAGACACTTAGTTCACTAGCCAGCAGCCAAGGAAAAAAATCACATTTAACACTTGAACCCATGAACAAGTGTTAAAGTGAACAACTGAATGAACACATTTCAGTGCATAGATTGACAGATGACATATAAACAGAACTTACTGTAATTTCAAACCCAAATGTTTCATCTTCCTTCTTCTCCAGTATGAGAGATCTTCTGTTAAGAACAGAATACAAATAAAGGTGTATCTTTCACAGATATACTGTATTTAGTTAATAAAAAATAAAAAAATAAAAAATCTAATAATCTCTTTTGATCTCATTAGGGAAATTTGGTCTCTGCATTTGACCCAGTTGTGAATTAGTGAAACACACACAGCACACAGTGTAGTGAAGTACACACTAACCCGTAGCGCTTGGGGAGCAGTGAGGGGTTAGGTGCCTTGCTCAAGGGCCATGGTCCATGGTCCACTGGTTGGGAATCAGACCGGCAACCCTCTGGTTACAAACCCGAAGCCCTAACCAGTAGGCCATGGCTGCCCAGTGTTAAGTGTTTTGAAGAGTCTACTCTGTATTGGGAATAGAGTTCCTTACCGTAAAGAGACAGGACAAGCAGGTGGAGGTTCAGATGGATTAACCTAAGTGTGAAAAGGACACTCATGCTAAGAAACATATCAGTCATAAATGGTACAAATCCCAATAGGACAAAATGTGTAACAAATCCTAATAGGCAAGGCTTCAACAATCGGCATTAGTTAGAAAGTGGCATCTTAGAGCAAGCCTATTTTCTGAGGCTGACATGCTTTCATGGATTCACTCTCCTTTATTAGGTTTAAGACTCACCATCAAATCTTGACCTTGATTTAAATTTAAGTTTTGATGACCCGCAGGGTTTGTACATCCATGGTCGTGGTGCTTGTGGCGTGAGGTGAGTTTGCCCCACAGCGAATCTCGGACACTGGTGCCTGTCCGCACCAGCTTTCTAAAGCTCCTGCCAGACCTTCTTGTCATCATTCTTCTTCAGTGTGGACTGAGGGAAGATTGAGGAACACTGTGAGCAAGGGTAGGGTGAGAGCTGACAGTTACACAGTTAGACTCTGTGTGCGTCACTCAACGGATGTTGCAAGCGCCCCAAAAAGCCACAAAGTCTGGGTGGCTTCTCTCTTCTTTTTCCTTTCTCTCTCTCTCTTTCAGTTCCTCAAACAGTCACACACGGTTCATGTAAATGTTCAGGCAAATGATTATTGCTACATGGAACACAACTTTGAGATTAATGATTGCAACATGGTGTGTCTTTCCTCTGTATTGAAATATGCAAAGCCTTTTATAATTACTGCCAAAAGTTTATTTATTTGTTGCAGCCTGATCAACAGGCTTAATAGTAGGCCTATATCTTACGTGACTGTTAGTAAGAGCACCATGAGGAAGTCCAGGTCATTTTTAGTTGTAGTATTCTTTTTATGGTTACACCCAATGATTCACTAACATACACACTTGTGTAGCTAGTGATGATCAGTGAAAGATCACATTATGAAACTGTGTTGGAGTGCAGGACAGTTCATTATTTCTGGAATAAATAATTTGTATCTTGTCCAAGGTAAATTTTTAAAAAGCATAATCAATATACCATACTGAATACGGCTATGGCCATTTTTCCTCTCAGCTTGAGGTGTAACAAGAAACTGGAGTCTTTGATATAAAGTTAGTGGATAACTAGGCCTATCTAAAAGCCACAGCAAACCTTCCAAACATTTTCCAGAGCCTTACTGGCACTGCTAGAAGATGCTATTTGGTATTTGTTGGGAATGCAGTCAGAAATGTCATGCTGTAAAGCTTTTTTTGTGGTTTACCCTCCACCCAGAAGTATCCAGTACCTATCCATGGCTGGTGGCCACCCCTCATAAGGCTATATCCAAATTATTTAAATTATATATAAAGAATTACTTGGAGACGATACCAAAACGAATTGTCTGATGTAATGGACACGCCAAAATAATGGACGAAAGGTTCATTGTGTTGCTTTAATAAGGGCCCTTAGCATCTCTGTGCTGTTAACCGCTAGGTGGCAGACGTTTGCTGATGGATATGTGAGCCATTGGAAAGGTGCCTTTTCTGAGTGGGTGCTCTCAGTATGGAGTTATGGTACCCGCGAGAGTAAGATGAAAAGCATCTGTCCTACTAGTATCCCGTGTCCAATGTTACATAGGTTATCTTTCTGCAATTAGCCTATGAGACAGCCTGATATGTCAATGAACGAAATAATGATAATTAAGGCAAAGGCGATGCCACATGAAAAATGTATGTTATTGCTACATCTCATCAAGTTACCGTTCATTTTTAAAGACACATGTACCCAAGCTTTGTTTAAATACTATTGCAATTAAATTAAATAAAATGTGAATTAAAAATTAAACGTTAAATTAACGGAAATTACCAAAAGATTCTCCGCCCATATTGAAACGTAATATCCGTTGAAGATTTAACTCATTCCGGCATCATTTTGGTGACATCTACGCGACTGCTCTTCACAAACCAGCATTGTAAGTAGTCAAAGCAAAATGTAATTTCTCTGTGAAAAATATTAGGCTTTGTGTGATGTTTTACGAATTATAGTATGCTCATAAATGGAGTTGTGTTTTCATCGTATAGAGGGTATTCCATTTTTGGTGGAAGCAGCTGACGAACTAGCTGTAGGCCCATGATGTTGGCAGAATGGTACCCAAAAGGCGTTTCCGATGAGAAGTGATTTCAGCCTTAATCGGATGTCTTTTTGTGTCTATACTCCAGTTCATGCTCTTTAAAATACTAACAAAAAGCTTGACGTAAGATACTGTAATGCGCTCATCCATGTTGGTGGGTGTGCCAGCAGCATCCGAAATGCAATAAATATTGCCGACTAAAGTGACCACAAGCAAGCTAGCGCTGCCTTGTAGTCCTAATTGTGATCTAAATGGCTAATTAATTTCAAATCAGAAAAACTGGAACCAGACAAAACCGCTCGTAAATTTATTTTCGAACAAAGTGACAAATCAATGAATGAATGAATGCCTCGTTTGCAGAGTAATTTGGTACGATTTTCATTTGTGCGTTAGCTTATTGTTTTTTTTTTTTTTGATTCGAAATATCATCGACCCGTTTTCTCTTTTACAGCTGTTTTTGTGTGCGACCAGCAAACATGAGCGCTGAACCGAATTACAAGCGGACAAAACCAGGTAAAATTGTCTTCATTTTTCACACATCGTAGTAGTATTTCCCAGAGGATTACTGAATTATTCACAAGACTTCGCTCCTTGAGGTCTTTAAGTGCCCCAATAATGTCTCTATTGTCTGGGTGTCCGTTGCCTTATTGTGGCTTGTAATGGTTTCTTATTTGCTTTGGTACATGTGTTACTGCATTACCAATGCATGCAAAACATTAGGCTAAGTACTGATGTGAGCGATTTGATGTTTTGATGAATATTGTGCAATGCCCTAATACTATGGCTCCCTCTCCTCTCAGGCAAAAAGACATTTCAAAATAATCCTGCAAATGGAGTTGTTGGCCCAACATCCCAGATTCCTGGACTGAGTCAAAGTGCCGACACAGCGCCAGCACAGGAGAGAACCTCAGGCCGCCGGGTGGGGATTTTTGAGAGTGACTCGGATTATGTTAAACTGGCCAAACAAGGAGGGCATAAAGGTTTGTAAAAGGCCTCATCAGAGTTTTTAAAAAATGCACTGGCCCTCTCTTAAAGGCTAAGTTTGTGATATCTTCTTGTTATGGGCTTTATGTTAGGTTTGCTCTCACATGATGATGTGGATGAAGTGGAAAATAAGACCAGCCCGTCCTATAGGCCCCCAGATTGGTACAATGCAAACTCTGGTACCAGGTCCCCAGTAAGGTAAGAAAGAGTGTGTGTGTTTGTGTTGTTTGTGAGTAAGTGAGTGAGAGAGTATGTGTAGGTCATTGGTTGAGGACTGAGGTGGAAAACTGCCTTTTCTGAAAGATTTCATGTTACTTATTGGTTCCACCTTGACAGGTTATTTCACTGAAAAACTGATCTACCCATCTAAAGACTTTGGCTATTTAGAATCCTCTCCAGTAATGATGAGTTAGAACCAGGTGGGCGTCAGGTACAGGTGTACGGCATCCCCCCACTTCTTGGAACAGATAACTTATCCATTTCACACTTTTTTTTAATATTAGCCGTTCACTTATAACATTGCATTAATATGGCATTATACCCAGTGTTACGCGCGAACAAGTGCAAACCTCTCCAATAAGTACTTAAAGATAACATTATAGGAGGACGGTAATCATGCAGTGATCCTCTCAGTGTAGGTTTTGGAGGTGTGTGTGACAGGCCTACATCGTTAAAATTGCATACCCACACTAAAAAAAAAAATCCCCACTATCCCTCTGCTTAGAACTGCATATGTAAGGCCTTTTACTTTCAAGCGCGTCACAGTTGTTTATAATGTCCATGTCTGAAATGCAAAAGTGTTTTAATTTGGTTTATTAACCGATAAACTGTAAAGTGGGCTTAGATGTCTGCTCGATTGTTTGGTCACTCTGTGTGCTAAATGGCATCTAGTAAAGTTAAAGACCGAAACGGTTAGCCAACATTCAGAAAGGAATTTTTCTTTTCTTTTTTTTTATTTTTTATTTTTTTTTGCAGATTTTCAGAGGAATGAATTTAGGATATTTAAATAAAGTGAAAATAAAATAACTTATTTAAAACACATCACACTGTCTCAAAATAAGCAAAATGGATTAAGAATTGCACACCTTAGCTTAGCCATTCTGTTTCTCCCCCGTCCCCCATGGGGTTGCCTTCTGCTCTTTGTACAAGCCAGCAACTGAGCGTCCTATGATTGAATGATCTGATTGAGGGAAAAATGTGTTAAAGTGTTAACGCTTGGCTACACAAACAAACCCCCTCCAGTGAGCTATGGATAGGCGTTCCTGTTCACGTTCCCGATCCACTGCCACTCCCAGTTCGCTCCGGGCGTATAAATCACCATGGTCTTGTGCTTTCAGCCCAAGCCAAATGTCTTCAGCGAACAGCACATCCTCCCGCAAGAGTCCGACCAGGGGGGCGGCCCGGCCACTTGCTCCCTTTGGCACGGATGATGTTTCCCCCTGGGATCAGGACGCTAATGCCTTTACCGCTGGTAAAGACAAGGTGAATGGATCAGCTCCACTGGTGGCATTGTGCCATTATATATCTGATATATCCAATTACTTTTTTTTTTTTTTTTTTTCCCAAATTACCATTTCAGCCAGCTTGTCATCCTCATCATGCAGCAGCTCTTCATTCATGACATTAATTTAATTTAACCTTTTTTGTTGCATTTTCTTCACGCTTTTTGTAATTATTTTCCTCGTCACAAAAAAAACTAAGACTGCTGAAGCCAGTTTAAATGCACAGATTTAAAAATCTTTTTCATTTCCAGATTTCTGAGGAATCCATAATGGGGAAGTTTACCAGATATTTTGGGCATTGTGCATTTGGTGAACTGTAACATATATCAATGACATTATTTATAGCATTACTTGCAATCATAATTCCTCTGTTCCCGAGAGGGATATATATTTGTAGTTAGTCAACTCAGTGGAAATTTAAGAGTGATTACTCTGTGAGTAAAGAGTCACCCATGGTGTATCATCGGTTGGATATGGTGACACGTAGAATGCATCTCGTTCAATCAGAAATTGCTAATGTAGATCGACCAGACCCAACTGTATATGGTATATGGTGGCTTTACTGTTTTCCAAAAGTAACCATTTGTGCAGGCTGCATAATGTCCATTTTGCTGACTGGAAGACCAATGGGCCTCATTCACCAGCCATTATTACGAAGAAATATGTTCTTAAAACCCACTTACTTAGTTTTCAAGAAGATTTGTATTCACAAATACAGGTTTTTAAATGGAAACTGATTTGATGATAAATCTTTGGAAGAGATCATGGTGAATAAGAGTCCCATTTGTAGTGATTGAGTACCTTGTTAACAGTAAACCTTTACCTCAGGACACAAGCTCTGCACCTGCACACTTCCGCAAGTATTCTGAGACGAAACAAATAATCTGTTTTCAGTTTATTTACTCCTTGGTGGATCTTCTGTTTGTCTGTCACATTATAGTACTTGACTTGTGGTGCATATGATGTCATACTGTGGTCAGACTTGTGCTTTGCTCTTGGTTTCTCAATGGTTTGGCTAGTTCTGGAAACTTCTCAAGATTAGTAAAACATAAAGAAATCAGTGGTCTTGTTTTTTTCCTCAATTTACTGTATATATTTTTTAATCTTCCTCTCACCTTGTGCTTCATCCATCATTCCATGTTCCTCTTTTATTATTTTTAAATTGTAATTTGCTACTTGCAATCTTTTGCTTCCACTTTTTCTTTCAAGTTGTGAAATATCACTGACTGTTTTGTTTTAAATGTGAGATTCAGTTATTTATTGAGTTTGTGCTAAATGGGTGTTGTATTGGTGGGTGTGTGCTGATGATCATATTAACATATTTCTGCACTGAAAGGGGTCGTTCTCTTTCTCTTGACACACACACACACATACTCACTCTCACACTCTCTTACCTAACAAGAAATATATTTGGAGACGGTGACCATAGTAGTTTATTGAATGTCAGTTTTTATGCCTTTTTTCCTTTTGGTTAAGTGAGGTCCATGTTGTGAGACAATGTGGACAATAAAACAGGCTTGTCAGGTACTGAGTTCCTCCAAAACTGATCTGTTTTCTTGACAATAAAAGGCAAAGGTGGTCCATGCAACCAGTGAGATGGACAAGATGACCATAGATGATCCCAAGGAGATTGGGAAATACAAGAAGATGTAAGTCTCATTTTTTTCCTTTTATATCTGCACTTAAAGCAATAATCTGGAGTACTTCCAGCCATAGCCCTGTTGTTCAAGGTCACTGAGTGCTGTCGTAGAAAAAAGAATGGGAGAATTTGGTACAACATGCATCAAATAGTGAACTAATACTAACTGAATAGGGCCAGAAACTCACTGTCGGCTTCATTTTCCATGGCCGCATTCTTTTGCTGTTAGTTGCCGGTTCTCTATTCGGGCTATGGCGTTGTATCAAATTTTCTTTTTCCTATCTGCAGCAGTCATGATGTCAAACAACAGGGCTGTGGTTGAAAATACTCTAGACTATTGCTTTAACAAGCGTGAATATGATTTATTGCTGTTACGGCCGAGGTCTTCGGGTTTTGGAGACATCAACTATGTTTACATGCACCGTATATTCCGGATATGGTCAATATTCAGATTTAAAGCAATTTCCTTAAATTGTTATACATGTAGATCAGACATGGGAATATTCCTATTTATTGCCATTCTGAATCAACCAGCAATGCACAGCGATGGTACAGCAATGTACAGCACTTTGCATTAATGGCAAGTTGAACAATGAGATTTTGAAGTTTTTATGCCCATGAGAAGCCAAGAATAGTTAAGCTACAGACTAGAAAAATAGAGAAAATTTCACATCATGGCTTATTCACAGTGCTTACATGATTCTCATGCAATCTGAACATGGTCAATATTCTGATTAGAGTAGAAAAATGCTGTGCATGTAAATATTGTCTTAAAGTGTGAAAGGGCTTCTTTCTGATATATGATGCATCAAAATCCATTTGATCAGTAAGTTTCACCTGAAGATAACTCTTTTGCCCACAGATCACATGACAAGAAGGCAGCGAAAGAAACCGTGAGCATGTCCAAGCTTTTGAGCTTCGGGTACATGGAGGATGAGAAGAAGTCGGTTGATGATGATGCATCCAGTAAGACCATAGCCTACTCTAGATGTGAACAACCACTTCTTTATTCAACTCATTTAAGTTCAAGTACAAATTCAACTTAATCAGCTGCCCTTGAAAAGGAATTTAATTTATCAAATGATTATTTATATGCCGTCATAAAATATTTATATGTATTAAGTCGCCTACCTTGCCTTGTGTCAGTGACTATTTCAATAATTGCCCGATATCATTATGTCTTTTTAGACACTGGATACCCTAATCTGACCAAGGTTGTGTGTGTGCGTGCGTGCTGTTTACCTGCTTGCCCACAGCAAGGGTTGTGCTGAGACTCTTCATTTCTGTTGGCAGGTATGACATCTGAGCAGACTAGCACCTTTGCCCCAGATGATGACTTGGAGTGAAAGGCAGTGGGGAGGTCTGGGCCTGGGTGCCTCTCAGAACAGAAGCTCCACCACTGCAGCTTCTGCCAGCTACATGTCTTTGTTCTTTAACATCTGTGTCACTAGGCCAAGCCCATATTTGTTTTTCATTATTATTATTATCAAGAAAGTCATTTGTCATTTTGTTATTGTACATGAATGCCAAGTGGTACTGTTTTTGTTTTTCACTGGTACTAAATTAATATTTGTTGTTGACTATTGAGGAGACAAATGCAGTGGAAATGCTCGGCCTGAAAGCAAATGCAAGGTACAACAAGTTTCTGTTTGTTAATTTTATTGTTTTATCTATCTCAGGCACTCGTTTTTAGTTCAGGTTGCAAGGGCTCTTTTTTTTCTGTGTGTCTGTGTGTGAGAGCTCATTGTTAATAATGCACACCCCACCCGCCTGCCAGCACGGCTTTTGACAGGAGCCACACCTGGCAAATTGCAGCAGTGAATCCCAGTGTGTGTTTACACATTCATATTTATGCAGTTAGACTCTATATAGAAATTACATAAGGACACGTTTGTCAAGTTAACCACGAGTCAGCAAAATAGAAAAGGATTAAAGAACACATGTTCATGTTTTCACATTAAAAATAGCTAAGAATAGTGGAAGAGTGATAACCTTGATATCCACTGATCAAAGCATTTTTTTTTGTTTACTTCCATGAGAATAGCCCTGTTTGGTCCTCAGAATTGAAATAAGATCTTTTTGGAATATAGTCTCTGAAGTTTTACTTTGAAAATGCATGATATGATGGAACTGAGTAGTTCTCAATGCTCTTTGATCACTGAGGGCAAGTTACAACACTAATTCCATTCTAACATGAGCCACCTGTTATATAGTGCACAGAAGTCTCTGTTTAGACTGTGATCTTGTACTGTTCTTAACTATCGCTACGATTTTGAGTTGTACGTAAAAGCTGTTTCATGGTGCATTAAGAGATGAGTAAGGTCCAGGTATTTGTTTCCCAAAACCATACTTGCTGCCTAAGTTAGCCATTTTGTTGGTTGGAACCAACTAAGTTGCTAACTGGTTAGCAGTTGCACCTCTAGTTTTGGGAAACGCACCCCTGATCTCCTCCTCTTCTTCTTCTTTCTCCCTCTGCCGTGAACCTTTTCATGGCGTCCTGCCACGTGAGCTGAGGTTTGAATGTACAGTGATGTGTTTGTTGCTTATTATCACTCAGACGCAGACAGAAGTAAGTTGTCCACACTGAAACTAGTTGAGGTTGTGAGAGCCAAACAAATTGGAGGCATGATCATAGGTCTATGGAAGGCCTGAAGGCCTGTTTTGTTTTGTTCAACTGACCAGTTAACACTTTGTTGTTGGTTTTGAAACAAAGATCAATGAAGATGTCTGCATGTGCAAGTGATGTCCTTTGTGTGCTGTGTATTGGTTATGTTTTTTCTCAGTACGTCAGGTAGATTAAGTTAAGATAATCAAGATAATCCTCTAGTTCACTAGTAGGCACCAAATAACTCCAAAATTTGAATAATTAGTAATCTTCACTTTTAAATTTTCCTTTGTAAAACAACATTTCCCTTGTGAAACAATAATCCCCGATAGCTGAATATACACAAACCGCATGTGGTTGTACATCATGTACATTTAATATGTGCCAAATACACATAGTATACAGTGTGCTTTTTCATCATTTTAATTTTCAAAATGGTACATGTCACATAAAAAAACAGCATTACTAATTTATCATGGTTATCCCTACCCAATAATGACGAAGTTTGATCTGCTAGCTTCATGCATAGATAGTGAATAAGTGCCATTCAATATAATTACTTGAAGTGTGCACATGAACGATGAACACACGTGACATTCTCATTTAAATGCACATCCTCGCAGTGTGAATGTAGCCAGACAAGACAGACTATAGGCGAATTCAGGGTCACGCAACACTGCGCGGGGGCACTGATCTCTAAGAATAGCGTTGAGGCTCTTTCCAGGTATTCTTTAAAGATAAGTGCCCTTGCACAGTGCTGTGTGATCTTGAATTCACTGAGTAATATCAAAATGTATTGTCTGGCCATGACCAATAGACTGATCTCAATCCAAGGGGCAGAATCAGTGGTTCTTTCAAAGTCATTTCCGGTACCATTTAATTTAGTCAATTAGGTCCCATGTTACTAATGGGTGTACGGGTGGCACAAAGCTATGTCATGGATGGGCACTGGACATTCTCGCTGGGGAAAAAACGTGCACAACACTTAATTCGTGCATGAGCTGAAAAGGGGAAGCCAGCCAATAACACAGGGAAAATGGTGCCAAATGGTGAAACGAGGAAGTGCCTTGCTAAAGTTCTATGCTAATCTGCTAATTTGTGTGACCCACAAAGTGTAGAACGAGGGTGGTTTTATTACCAGGTTACCTTCATAGTAGTTCTTTGAAGTTATTTTGTATTTTGGTTAAATGATTCCATGTTACAGTATGTAGTGGTTAAATCACTCACAGAGTTAATGAAAATATATCCATATAGGCCTGTGTTCTTCAGGGACAACAGTTTAAACTGTATAAACTATATTCTATAAGTCAAAACTCTCTAAAAAGGATTTAACATTACACATCTCTCAACTTCCTCAATACCATGTGTTGTCTTAATGTAGATAATCAGCTGTGGAAGTTTAGAGGGGATATCTAATAGTCAGTATTTTTACCATAGGCTTATGATGAACATGAAAAGGGTGACGCACAAAAAAGCTACCACTAATGCAATGCTATCATTTATTTACTCTAGGCATACCGTTTCAAAAATTACTATTTGCCTTAGTGCTCTCCGTTGGTAGGCTACCAACCAATCCCGTTTCAAGGACACAACCTACGAAAACATCTCGACAGACAGTTGCCAGGTTTCTGTAGGCTATTTTGGACAAGGGTTTAATATGCTGCAGTTTAATATTTTAAGCTGTTTTGCATCTTATAGATATGCCGTCAAGGCAAATTTTAGCCTACTAAGGAAATGGAATATTTTGCATACGGAGTTGGGAGATTTTTGAGGATCCTGGCAACAAAAGCGCTTTTTTTCATTCATTGGGGCAATCGTGTGGGTGGCTCACACAAACTTATCCTACGGTGGATAACTGAATGATCAAAGAAAACAATGGCACACTCCGACGATGAAAGTCTTCCACTGAGCCAGGACAGTTTTATGGAGAGCGATGAAGTGAATTTGTCTTCAGACGAAAGCAGTCTACTCGATGATAGCGGCGATAGGGACTACAACCCCTCTGATGATTTTATCGAAGATGATGAGTATGTGTTGTTTGTGTCATGTGTTGGTGACTAGCTTTCACGTTGAACAGTATGCACACTTAAGTTGTAATTTATCCAGGTAGCCTATGCCTTTGTAATGAGCTCTGCCACTGTTCATATCCTAATAATGAATAATGCATTTATTGGTATCGTGTACCATTAAACTGTACAAAATTGTAGCGGCAGATTTAGGGTAGCGATTGCAATAGGCTACATAGTGACAATATTGTTTAAGCGTTTTAGGGTTAATTTGCGATATTTGTCACATGGTAGTTATTTGTAGGGTTAAAACTATTTAGCAGACTGAACCAGAGAGTAAAAGCGGAGCACGTTAGTATTTAATGATCTTTGGCTGAACTCATCAAGGTCGAAAATCCAGCAGTAGGAAAGTAGGAAACATTTGCTTAAAATGAACTACGAATATCATACATACCATTCATGAAGAGTCTACTCTTTGATTGAGATTGAACTCACATGCCAAGCCACGCCCCCAGTGTCACGTTTTTTGAGACTTTGCTCCTATTAAAATTCTCTGCCTAGCTACTTCTGTCAGAAAGCCCTTTCATAATCTTTTATTTCACACCTGCTGCTGATTTCCAGGTCTGTGTTGCCGTTCTGAAATACAAGGGATTATGGTTGCTCATATATGGGTTAAATAACTTCTGATCTGCAAGCTTCAATGCTTTGCCAGGTGCAACTTCAGGCAGAACCTGGAAGACAAAATTTGCATGGTTCCTTAATTCTGGTGTTATTCTAAGGCATCAGGGTGTGTAGGCTACTTATTCAACCAAAAGGTATAAAACGTTTGATATTCCGAAAGCCAGAGTATCACAATATAGCCTGAACAAACTATGCCTATTTGACCACTTTGGCGGCCTGCGGTCATGGTTTACGGTCAATTTAGTTCTCATTTGTTTTACATCATATATCACTTTAGGTCCAGATGAAAGATTGGCAATAGAGGGCTTTTGCCTTAGTTGTGGTGATAGGTATACAAATACTATCCACAACAGGTAGAGATGGTAGTGATGGGCTGCTGATAATGAAGGCGATTGATTATCTGAAATAAAAACAGAAATACTCTGTTACACTGTTTTTCTTCAACTAACAATGAACTTAAAGGAACTGAACATGATTAGTTCTAAACTGAAATGAAGAACTATGAATGTGAATTCATTTTCTTTTCTATGAACTGAACTTAGTAGTAGTAGTTCTTCATGTTAGGTGAGAACTTGCACAACACTGATCTGGGCACATCTTACAATCAAATCAAAACCATGTGGAAAGACACCCAAATACTAACTCAGGTGTATAAACAAAAAAATAATTGAAACTCCTGAATCTTAATAGGATCTATTATTTATCTGTAATCACAATGAAAATATTGGGCAAAGGGTTTAATTGATTATAGGTTCTTTTAAAATTTAGGAGCTTCAACTATTTTCTCCTTTTTAAATGTGAACTAGAATAACAATGAGTGTTCCGTTTTCCACATTCTTAATACTGAATTAATATAATGGATATGTTTGACTGGAAATACCATTGAAGGTATGTTTTTCTATATTTCACAGAAACATAAGTGATGTTGACACACGCAAAGGGCCTGCAAGCTCATCCCCTGAGCAAGAACTAGAACTGCAACAGGTCATATCGGAGAACCATCGGCTCGACAGCAGTGAAAACACTTCACCTCCCAAGAAGAGGCAGCGCACATGTAAGTCACCTAAAAAGAACCAGTCGTGGAAGACGGAACGAGACCCGGACATCACTCTGCCAACTTTGCGGTTTCTTCCTGTGAGGGAACCGGGAGTGCAGCTAAGTGCGTCAGATAACCATACCCCTCTAGAACTCTTCAAACTGTTCTTCTCAGAGGACACTGTGGAAGTCCTGTGCCGGAACACCAATAAGTTAGCGGCCAGGAACCAAGCCACTGGTGCCAAGTACCAATGGACCGATGTTACAGTCCCTGAGTTTTACAATTACATTGGACTACTCTTCTACATGTCACTAGTAAAGCTGCATAGCATCAAGGACTACTGGCGGAGAGACAACATCTTTTCGATTTCTTTCCCAAGGGAGGTGATGAGTAGGGAGAGGTACCGAACCATATCTTGGAATGTGCACATGAGTGACCCAGACGAGGATCAAGAGAATGACGCCAAGAAGGGAACCCCTCTGTATGACCGACTGTTCCGTGCCAAGCCTCTGATGCACACCATTCAGGATGCCTGTAAAGCTTTCTACCATCCACGCAGGAATCTCGCCATCGACGAACGGATGGTGGCCTGCAGAGCACATACTGGCATGACTCAGTACATGAAGGACAAACCAACCAAGTGGGGCATTAAGCTGTTTGTGCTTGCAGACTCCAGCAATGGCTACACGGTGAACTTCTCTGTCTTCTCCGGAAAGAATCTCACCACCTCAGGCAAGGGGATTGCGTACGACAGTGTGATGTCTCTGATCAACAGAAAATACCTGGGGTCCGGATACCATATGTACATGGACAATTTCTACACAAGTGCAGAGCTTTTCAAGGACTTGTATGCGCATAAGTACGGTGCATGCGGAACGTACAGAGATTCTCCACACAATGTCCTAACGCTGAAGTCAGAACGGGGCTCATTCCGATGGAGGCGAGATGGGCCTCTTCTCTTTGTCAAGTGGATGGATTCACGAGAGGTAAATATCTGTTCCACCATCCATACAGCCTACAAAGGACGCACCATTCAGAGGAAGGTGAAGAACCACAATGGCATTTGGACTTTAAAGTCCTACCCATGCCCGGAACCAGTGATGGAATACAACAAACACATGGGTGGTGTCGATTTGTCTGACCAGCTGATCCAGTACTACTCAACACAACACAAGGTGCAGAAGTGGTACAGGAAACTGTTCTTTCACTTTGTGGACATTGCAGCAACGAACGCCTACCTAATCTACAAAGAGCTCCGACAGCAGAAAAATCAGGACAAAGTGAGCCACAGGCTATTTATGGAGGAACTCACTGCACAGCTGTGTGGCCTGACCAGCTCGAAGATACTTCCGAAGGGCCTCCAAAAACCTCCTGGGCTTAGCCATGGTAACCACCACCTTCCCATTTCAATGGAGCGTGGTGATTCAGATGGCCGCAAGAATTGTGTGTACTGCAAAAAGCACAGGAATAAAATGGTAAAAACCTTGTGGAAGTGCAAAACCTGTGAAATTCACCTGTGTCTCACTGTACATAGAAATTGCTTTGAGACTTGGCACACGATGGATCATGCTTCATGCTGCATCAACATTCGTCATAGACATGCTGGGGGCAAGCCTGGTTATGTCAAGACTGAGTCTTTCAAGGGTGAAGAAGACCAAATCGAGACAGTGTCTGTGGAGGGTCAATATCAAGTCAAGACCAAGTGTTTGAAGGCTGAAGACCAGGTTGAGACGGAATCCTTGAAGAGTGAAGAAGACCAAGCCAAGGCCGAGTCTTCAAAGGACCAAGACCAAGTCAAGACAGAGTTTTGAAGGGTCAGTACCAAGTCAAGACAGAGACCTTTGGTTTTTAAAAGCAGCCAAGACCATGTCAAGACCAAGTCTTTGTGAAAGCGAGGCCAAGTCAAGACAAAATCTTTGAGGAGTCAGGATCAAGACCCTAAAAACAAGTCAGTTTTCATAACCATGATTTACGTTTACATTTAGCAGACGCTTTTATCCAAAAGGCCACAACAGTGGCAGCTGGAATTTGAACCCACAACATTTCAGGCTACTTGGACGCTAACCAGGTTCCTTAACCACTACCCAGTTAATACTCATCAGTCCTACAGTTTAGAATGTGGTTTGTTTATGTGAGCAGTCTACACTATTGTCTATTTAACCTCTTCATATGGACTTTTTACAGATAGCCTGGTAATCCAGGCTCACATCAGTTGGACAGCACTTAGTTGGATGTAATTATGATTGCAGACTGCCTAAATATACATTGATTGATAGATAGATGACTAGATAGAGATAGATATTTTGTGAATATGAAAAGGGCTGTTGTGGTGGATAAACGCAGTAAACCTACCTCTCATATTTTGAAAAAAATGTTTCTCCATCTCTAAATATAGTTTATGCACCAAAAGCAACTTTTAACTCGGCAAAATCCCACAGCTTTATCCACACTTACTAAGACCGTACTCGAGTACTACAACACTACGTCATAGTCTTGGTAACAACAGATGTTACAGGAAGTTGTTGGAACCAAGTGGAAGCTGTTCTGTTTTTTTCCTTTTTTTTATCAGTCATGGACTGTGATCTACTGTATGTCCATGTGGTCCGTTGCTTTAATAAACTGTAAAATAAGTCTCTTTCTCAATTCCTCAAAAGATTTTTTAGATATCTAAGGCAACGTGTACTTTTGCAGCATAAAAAGCTATATTTTCTTGTAAAGGCAGCATTGTTTGAACACAGTCTGGTTGCCATTATTTGTAGGCATTTCTTTAATTTTCATCTGCGTAGTGCCCTCTGTATTTTTTTATCTTAATGCTGATTGAGCTTCCGCTCAATATCACATTTCTTTCAAATTGGCAGAACTCCCTTCATTAAGGTTTGAGTATGTATGTTTTTAAAAGGCCTAGACAGTCCAGCCACAAGTAATCCCAAGGGTTTTGTCAGTCAACGTGTCAGACTGAAGCAATGAGTTGTTGCAGTGATTTTTGCGATACCCACCAACTTTAGTTACAGATCATGTATGACTTGACCTCTTCAATTAGTGATTTAATTGGGGCTTATATGCCGTTTCAGGATTTTGGAAGCTAATTTCAAAAAGAAGAAAGAACACAATGGACTAAAATTCATGTCATTAAGTATTTCACTCGTCTTGTTCTTACAGCACTTTAATGGTAATGCAAAATACTGCTCAGCTATGTAAAAAAGTAGCAAGGCAGCAGGCTATCAAATAGAAAAGGCAGCTTGGAAAAACGACCATGAGGGGGCTCCAAATTTTTGGCTATACTGTGTTGAGTGTGATTTGCCTTGGTCACACCACAATTTTAACAGTATTAGAAAATCTAAAAAATAGAAGACAAGGTATACAGAGTATACATTTTTTAACACAAGAGTTGCTTTAAAGGAGGCTGTGCAGTCGGTCATGGGACAGTATGTACCCATTTCCTTCAATTGTTACCCTTTCAAGGTCTAGAAATGGGGCCAGTAAATCATACCATTGTACTTCACCATCTACAATGCACTTAGGTGACCACTAAGCATAACAAATAAAAGTTGGCTACCGGCGAGTTCCCAGCAATAGTCTAGATGGGTGTTCTGTTACTGACTATACAAAATTGTCTTTAATTATTTATTTACTTATTATTAAAACTGGTTGTTGGAGCACTGTAATTGATAATTGTATGTTTTCATTTGATGGTTCAAAAGTAAATATTCAGTTCTTCATTGTTGACCAGCTTGTGTGCGTGGTGTTGCCTATTAAGAGGTTGACCATAGATGTTATTTTTAGATTTAAAGGTTGTGAATTTCTTATGACTTACTGGTTCATCTCAACTTTACACTGCAGCCTGTCAAAATAAACAGGCCAAACATGCTTTGAGTAGGTAAAATATTTATAATCATCAAACCACACTGTGTGTGTGAACCAGAACATTTATTAGATGTGATTGGTAGTCTGTAGACTTAGCTTTATACATGTATAAAACTAATTCAGACAGAGTTAAGACCTCTAACTGTCAAAGTATCGTCATGGTTACCTCCACAGAGTGGAGCGGGTGACGGCTAAATAGACAGACAATGCTAGGTGGAGAAAAAGCGCACACTCTAAAGAGATTAATGTTCAGATCTTGTTAATGTTGCTAGACACCTTCCTTCTATTTAACCGCATGAGCAAGAATGTGGGTCAACGACCAGACCTTTAATATCCTGAACAAATCTACCTGTCTGGCAACTCACAGCCTAGTTACCTTCAAATACCATTGAATAGCTATTCAGTGAACAGTCCCACCCCTGCTCCCTCTTTCACACATCCAAACCAGCTCCTTCACACCAGTATCCACATTGAAATCAGTTAGTAGGAAGACAAGAGACAACTTTGCAGCTCTCTGTGAATTGACTGTGGTACTGAGCCCTCTGCTACAGTGCCCAGATGTAGCAGACTACAAGTTCTACTCCACTAGAGCTGAGTCGGTTTGGTTTTTTTTCTCAATATATTTTGCAATCTGACACCAAAACCCTTTGAGAACCTACATAAATACCACATATATTATGGTTCTTGATAAATGCCTTTACTGATCACACGGTTATAAATTTATTTTAACACAAAAATAAACCCATTATAAACGTCACTAGCCTTGGATTGGCAAACAAAATATAATTCATATATAAGGGCTTCAAAATCAATCAGTACTATACTGATACTTTTTGTTAGCCTGACCGTAAACTTCAAATCCGAGCGGCAACTGATATTAATTACAGAGTGAAAATGGGTATAATTCATTTTTTTTATACTCTACAATATTCTTTTCAAGAGAAGTTACTGTGCAGTGATTGCTAAGTGCAGTATTAAAGCTTATTATGGACCAGTTTTTAATTAACTGGTGTATTGTTGTGGAGGGGGGCAGGATATCAGTCCTAAACCCTAAACTCTAAAAGACCTAACTGGCTCAGCCCATCATCGGTTGTTTTATGTCAGTTAAATCTTTGAGAGTGTAGGAGTTAGGGCTTAAGAGTAGACATTGGAATTAATTCCACTGTCTGACCACAGGCTCAGATGATGCAGTCCATGATGTGGATTTGCAGTGAGTCAAGATCAGGAAGGATTTCATTACACTTCGGACAGGCATGTTCTGGAATGTTCACTTCCGCCCCTGTGAGACAAAACATGAGGGGGAAAACAAGTAGCAAGTCTTGGCTTAGCACATCAACCACATAACAGTCTGCAGTGCAACCAAAATTTTATTTTTTAAATCTGGAAGCCATACCTCTAGTGCCCCCTTGTGGTGTTGCTCCACGTGGCACATGTCTCCTCTGCATCTCCCCCAAAGAGTGTCTGCAACAAGCACAGCTCATGAGTACACAGACTACCCTCTCTCCTTTCCCATTCATTATTTCATTAGCTGCTCAATCTAAACTAATAATCTGGAGTGCAAGGTGCCTGTGTGAGAAAATGAATCCCTCCATACAGCTCCTGTATGTGGAAATCCATACACATGTACAAGACAGACATAAATGCATAGATCATAAACTATACATCAAAAATACATGGAGACCAGGATTTGACCATAGAAAATACTGGCCCAGGAACAGTTTAGTCCTTAACAATTAAAAAATAATAATAAAAAAATTTAATGTCATGGACATGGAACTCTTTAAGACCTTTCATGTTTTTAAGGACACTAGAAGTACCTCTGCCACTTGCCTAGTTTTTGGTGTAGGATAAAACCTACACTCACAAACAAACCAAAAACGTTAACAATATTTTTTCCCTCTACTTTAGGACACATACATCTACAAAAAAACTTCTTTTGTACAAGTAGGAACCTAGAATTGAACTAAAATAATTTCAAAGTTAATTTAAATTGAGAAAAGCTTTTAGTTTTAGCTTTAGCTTAGAGTTTAAGTTCTGGGTGTCCTGCAGACCCCAGTGTGTTTGCTCTCCCTGTGTTCCTGTGTGTGAGATATGAGAGCTCACCTGCCCAGTGAGTCCATCTCCTCCTCCAGCTGGCTCTTCTGTTTCTTGACAAACTCCAGCTGGGCGGCAAGGCGCTCTTTCTCAGCATGTATAGCCTCACGTGCGGCCCGCTCCGCATAGAAGTCTGCTGAGTATACCTCCGCCTACGTAACACATACACACAGCTGTAGTTTTTGTACTCAATGAGCCATTTGAGTCTGTAGAAACAATCCATAAATAGCCAATATAGCACTGACCATTTCTGAATTTACTGTCATTTTCTGTATACTATAAACTGTTAAACTTATGTTGCAGTACTTTGAGAGAGATTTTGATAGAGAGAGAGAGCGAGATACATATGTAGACAAGACAGATAGATGCATGGGTGGGGATTTCAACCCCTCTTAAATATCAAGACCAGAAGGAGTGGAAATCTCCCCGCCCACCCACCCCCTGTGTGCCCAGTTACCATGCACACACCTGGGCCTTAAAGACTGAGACTGTCTCAAGTTCTTTCTCCTTCTGGAACAGCTCCTGCTTCATCTCATCAATCTTCTGTTGCTTGGCAGCAAGCGCTTGCTCGGCTGCCGCCAATCGCATCTGGACCTCATTCGCCTCCTCCCGTGACACCGTTGCCTGCTAGGGTGGGGGTGGGGTGGGGGTCAAAGGTTAACAGGAAAAACAGGGCTTAACTTGACAGAGCTATTGTGGATCTGGAAACTAATCATGTGAGGCACTGGTTGCCCATGGTTACCTCTCGTCTCTTCCTCTCTTCCTTTAACTCATTATAATCCTCAAAGAGCTTAGTGTAGGCATCCTTCAACTGAGCGAGGTTATTTCTAAGGAAACAAAGAGAGGGAGGTAGGAATGTACACTAGTGTTAAAGACACACTGACACAGAACTGACTCAGAAAACATTAGCTGTGTTAAACAGTTTGAGATGGCAAAACGTTGAGGGTCTCCTCTTTTATGTGCAAATAGGACAACCTTGTGAAAGAGCTGAACATTTCAGAGTTGGCATATGTGTATGTCTTTGAAAATAACATGGATGTCATAGTTGATGAGCGACTTAATATCTCTAAACGTGTCACTTCAGCTCACATCCTATAATATTCAGAAAAAATCTCACATCTCCCCCCATGTATTAAAGTCAGTGCCTGATAGCTCAACAAACAAAACAATTGTGCACAAAATCAGAAAGAGAAAAAGAAATAAACTGTATTTCCCATGTACCCATTATCCATAACTCGTAATACTCCGGAATGTTTCAAACCATAACCACTGTTTGAACTCACTCAGTACAGTCAGTAGGAAAAAGAACAAGAGTATTCTACAACATACACCAAATAGTGAAAAGGGAGCCAACAGTTTAATTTTCCTTGGCCCTGTTCAGTAGCTATTAGCTGCCGGTTCGCTATTCGTTCTACGCTGTTCCAAATTTTCTTGTTCTTTATCCTGCCCACAGCACTTGTGACCTGAAACAACAGGGCTATGGGTGTAAATACTCTGAACTTCGCTTTAATATCATAGCAGAACTCTTATGAAATCAATGTATAAAGCTTGCTTAACTGGTGGGAAATTAGAATACACCAAACATGTGCAGGTAACTTATATCAACTCACTTCTCCTCTTGGGCCTTCTTCTGCTCGAGCTTGTTGTGAGCCTGCAGGCTCTCCAGCTGCAGTCGGAGCCTCTCGTTCTCACTCTGCACCTGCTGCCGCTCCCCCAGCTGGGTCCGCAGGCTGGCCAGCTCCTGCTCCATCTCGCGACACCTACAAATGCATGAGACACGCGCCAGCCGACAGGAGACAGCCAGTCAGGACACAGTCTCAGATGATGGTCTCTCTCTTTCTCTCTCTCTGTGTGAGCCTGGTCTAATTCATTTGCTTCCTCTGCCCATCTACACCACAATCATCTCTGCTGAGTGTCATCCCTGCCTCCTTCTGGCGGACTCCTGTCACCTTCCCCTCCTGAGTGGACTGCAACCAACACTACGGGAGGCCCATGACAGGACTGACTTTCCATCCTAGAGGCCCTTCCTAGATGCCCTTGCCAGGACCGACTCCCCTTACCTGAGGCTTTGGGTGTGACCCCCCTCACAATGGCACTGTCAAAAGGCCTCTTATTGTTACCCCCATGACCCATCTTACTTGGCTTTAACACTATGTTTGGCTACTACTACACTGTCCAGTCATAATTCTTGATAAGCACCTATGGGCTGACTACCATGTAATGTTATGGGATAATATTTTGGAACTATTATGATGCTTAGCTAAAACCAGACAACTTGTAGTCTATCATTGTTACTACTGATTGTACTTTCCCTGCATGACCCCTGGCAGCTGGGTTAGCCTCTTGAGTTGTGGATCTACCCAAGGTTTCTTTCTAGACTAACAAAACATGAGGGAGTCTTGCCCCTGTTGCTATTGGGTGCTCCTACTGTAAAGTGCCATGAGACAATACTATTGTAAAATGCGCTGTATAAATAAAAACTGAATTGAATTGAAACTTTGCAGGCCTTAATAGTTCTGATATACATTTCGCTACAATAATGAGATTTTAACAATAATGCTAACAAAGATTTTAACAATAATGCTAACAAAGATTTTAACAATAATGCTAACAAAATGAAAGCACGACAAAGGAATTTGGTAGAGGTGTAGACTAGTGCCACTGCAGTATTGCCACTTCAGGTGTGCTACACCAACGTAGACACATTCAGTACAGAACTTCCAAAATATCCTCGACGGTGCAGCGGCACCAGTGTGCCTTTTGTGTCAACATAGAACCGTAAACCAAGCTTTTCTGTGCGTGTAGAATAGGAGCTAGTAAGTAATATAAAACATCTTGAAATCACACATACTCCTGGAAAAGGGTGTGTGTACCTGTCCTGAAGATTCTTCTTCATTTTCTCTGCTTCATCCAGTTTACTTTGAGGCTCCTGTAGCTCTTTGACTAGCTCTTTAACCTGAGTCTTCAGGTTCTCCACTTCAGTGGCAGACTGAAACACACACACACACACACACACACACACACACACACACACACACTGTTTTGGTTGATGCACACCAATACATTTATGCATTGTTATAATGAGTCAAGGAATTTAGATCTTGTCAAACATACTGACTGAATACCAAGTGATAGTGTGTGTACCTTATCAGCACTGTTCTGTTTGTCCCTTTCAGCATCCTGTTGATCCGTGAGCTGGAGAGGTAATGACGTCTGTGTACCACTGTCACTGTTCTTCTTCTTCTGCAGTTCTAACTCACTCAATCTGCCATAAAGTAGTAGGTATTATCTATGCATGGTGCCCAAACATTTGCAGTGTCACTTTTGTTTTTATTTTCTGTTACTTTGAAAATGCAAAAGAAGAAAATTAATCGTGATTTTGTTTGAAAATGTCAAGGGAATGTATCATCTGTAAATTCATGTGCTGTGAACATTTCATGTCATAACATTTTCACAAAGGGTGCCCAAACCTTTGCATGGTACTGTACCAAATACACAGGTTTGCTTTTTGTAAAATTACATACTATACTTCTGCATGAAACAAGGGAGGTACCACTGCAAGACACTTTTGTATCAAGAGAACATTTGCTTGTTTGACTTATTCATTCGCTTTGCAAAGTTGTCACGGCATAACACAACAGTGTTATGTCAAATTAGCACAGTGGTTAAATGACTGCACGTTGTCTCAATATAGATCAAATGTAGCAATGGTGCACCCCAGGCTCCACACAACTTGTATATAAGTAGCAAGGGATTTGGAAACAGCCACTCTCTACTAAGCCGCCACAATGTGGCCTAGAGGTCCTCTGCACCTCTTTCTGACAGCCTGGAGCTCCTGTTCCAGCGTCTCCACACGTTTGGTCTCGCTCCGCAGGGACTGAAGCAGCTGGCTCACTGTCTGCTCCTCTGATTTCAAGCGCGACCTACACACACAGGAACACTTGTGTATTTACAGAGCTAACAAGCTAACACACACACACACACACGTTTTTTGCATATATAATAGCAGATACGAACATGAGCATTAACACTTATGCCTCTAGATACAGCAGAAGTCTGTACAGATGCAGATATTATAGGTACAGCACAGATCTGGTAACACTAAATTATGATCTAAAGCATGAAGGTCAAGGTTGAACAAGGCTAACAACAAGTCCCACAAGACAGCAATGCACAAATCTTGTACAGCATGTTCATTTTGGGTTCGAAAAGCATGCTGCACAAACCTCATCTCTCAAACTCTCTCTCTCTCTCTCACACACACACACACACACACACACACAGGAACAAATTTGCTTACAGGCATGAGGCTGTGAGCTCTTCCTGACCAGACGGTAAATCTTTTGTCACATCTAGCTGTCCTTCCTGTAAAAAGTCAAAGTCAATTGTATCGGCATAATGAACTTTGATGATTCCTTATACAGCCATGACTGAGAGAGTGAGTAAAACTGAATTCTGGCTCTGCTTGTACTCGCATCATGTTGTATGCTGCCTGTACAAAAACAAAATGTTTTTCTTTAAATGTGCAGCAAGTGTAGCAACCTTGGGCTTACAGCATGATCTGAGTCAATCAGAATCTAAATCGCAGTGTATTGCCTCTCCATACTTGTATAAGTTCAAGTCTACATGACACACACATGAAGTGTGTGTGTAACAGATCATGTGTGTGTGATGGTGGGGGGTCAGTTAACACACCGCAATGCGGATCTCGATGAAGGAGTCCTCAGGTGACCCCTGGCCCATCTTCAGCTGCAGCTCTGAGTTGAGGGCCACGAGATCGTTCTTCTCGGCCTGGATGCGGGCCAACTGGACCCTCAGTACCTCCAGTTCCCCTGCCTCAGCCTGGGAGACATAAAGGAACCTACTCAGACATCGCTCAATGACTTAAGATGCAAGTCACCAAAACTCGGAGGCAATATTTAAGTCTATTTGGAAAGAGTTAATGCAATTCAATTAGCAGTAAACCAATATTTCATCATCTGTGATTTGGAAGGTCAATGGCATTTGGCAAGATAACCACAAAGATGACGCAAGACTGTAAATAAAAGACACCTCTTACCTTTAAACAGTTTAAGGTATGAAAAAAGTGTAAATAGTTATAGTAAATAGTAGTACTACTAGTAGTAAAAATGGCAGTGGTGGCAGTAGCAGTAACAGTAGCAAAGATTCACAAATACTGATGACTTTTACCCTCTCTAGTGGTAGTAGTAGTAGTAGTAGTAGTAATTATAGTAGTAGCAGTAGTAGTAGAAATAGTAGTAGTAGTATCTTGTTAGATGCTGACCTGTCCTGGTTGCGAGGAGCTCTGCAGCTCCTGCATATGTTTTTTCAATCCCTCGTTCTCTGTGGTGAGAGCCAGAATGCGTTGCTTGGCCTCCTCCAGCCTCCCTTCCAGGAACTCCCTCTCCTCCCTCTGCTTCTCGCGCCACACAGACAGATCCTCGAAACGCTCCTTCATCGACGAATTTGTCTGCCTCAACGCCTCTGAGGACCACAGACATCAGCGAGAGAGTATGACTGTCACAATCTTCAAAACCAACTACAACTACTGTACACAGAACACAGGGGTACCTTAAACATTAGTATAACTCCCTGCTCTGTACTAAGAATGCTTTCGAGGACCATACACACAAAATCCAATGTCAGCAACAAAACAGTTTACACAAACAGGGCAAAGTCACAAAATGCACATGCACACAGTCAAGACCTGATGAGTGTTTTATTGATTGACATTTAAATAAATGTTATACCTTCCCCCTCTACACCCAATAGCACACCTTTCAGCTCTCGGTTCTCCTTGATGAGGATGTTCATCTGCTGGAGGGCTTCCTCCAGGCTCACCGCAACAGCTCCAGGAGGCGACCCCCGACTCAAGTCCCCATTCACCATTGGGGTGCTGGAGGCCATAGCTCCACCGTCTCCGAACTTTACTCTGCAAGGGTCATCACAGAAGTGAATGTGTCATGGAATGTGCAAGACAGATTCCAGTCCGTGAATTTTACCAGGGGTTACTGGTAGTATGTGACGATGAGTCACAAAAGAAAACTCCCACAGCGTAAATTCGCTATCTGCTCATCGAAAAAGCTGAACACACTGCGACAACGTTAAGTTTCTTTTTCCGACATGACTTCCGATTACTCGAAAACACTGTGAGAAAATGGAAATAAACACAATAAACCAGTCAGGCAGACTGTGAAGTTGGTGCTGCTGCGCAGCAGAACTCTAAATTCAATAATCTAATCACATGGTCGATCACGATGACTCGTCATTCTGTAAAATACAAAATGTCACGAATATGAACCAAGGGAAAAATTATTATCGTGATTTCACAAGAATCCAATATTCAATCAGCTAGTGTCAAATTTGTGCGTGAAATTAATATCGTAACGTTTCGGTTTCGTTTACCTACAAACTGGGATCCAAACTGTAACATCCTAAATATAACCCATTTACCTTTTGTAGCCCACATGTCTCTATCACAACAAAGTAAAGGCCTTAACTTTTCAGGACCTGCAACAACACATAAACGATTCATAACAATCCATATCGAGAGATTTTAACTAAACGCGTTTTTTCTCCTTCCCAAGTAAAAAGTAGAATTCTAAAACTGGTAAACTACTAAGATTTTACCTCTCCAAAAACACCAGGACAAAACTGTTCGGGGTCAGACGGTCGCTCACTTTCTTCTTTACACTCACTTCGTCTTGTTTGGAAGGAATGTTCTGCTTCTCTTCCTGGTGTAGACGTTACGTAGGTACGTCGATCTGTCGGAAACTGACAGCGGCACAGCATTGGCTCAAGAGCGAGCGTGATCTGGCATTAAAGTGGATGGGTCTACACGGTTGTTTCCATCAATACATATGTGGGTGTGATCGTACCTTACATTACATTGCATTATGAAGGTGGTGGCGAAGCTGCAGCAAACGTTCCAGCATGATCAGCTGATGATGCCGTCATCGGCTGATATTTCACTCCATCCTCTGCCGCACTGGGATTTCCCCCTGAAGCGTGACCTTGCACGGATCACTGTGGCTGGCAGCATGCTGGGCAAATGGCGCATTCGTGGCGCATGAATGACCTTTGGCATGTGGACAAATTAGAGCAATGAACTATACTGTGTTCCATGCAACACTGGCAAATTTGCTCTGCAGAGATGCCCTGCAAAAACTTTTTCATATCGGCCAGCCATTTTCAGAAGTAGCCTATAATATACCCGGGCTTATGCAAGCTGGTTACAAGACTTACCATGAAGTAGCGATTCCGTTTTAAACCACTAGATGTCAACAAGCGCACGGATTTCCAGAATTAACCTTTGATAATTTGGTGAAACCGAAAAGATTTAGTTTATGGAAGCTTATTTTAAGTTTCACTGAGTGATGAGAAGCATACATAGCGGTAGGCCTAAACATGCACATCCACTCCTATTAATATTTTAAAATGTCTAGTGGAGGGCTTATAGTGCAATGCTATTCAAAGCCGGGGCCATACGGAGGGCCTGCGAGGGGGACAATACGAGCTCAGTTATTTGGAAATAATAATGAATTTTACACTAAAAAAGAGTAATGCTGTTAGTGATATGCAGGGCAATAATACTGTGGTATTTAAAACAATTATGGCACATTAAAATCTTTATTCTGCCCATCTGAACACAGAAAAAGGACCAATTCAGCGTGTTTTGGAGACATACTTAAAAGAGGGACCATAATCAAATGTATACTATTTGGGGACAATCGGGAAGGAAAGGTTTAAGACAAGCTGGGAAAACACCCCTGGTATAGTGGAAGGATATAGCAAAACATCGAATACAGGCCTACTGATATATGAGGCATAGACTCTGTATATTTGAAAATAAGTAGAGTTTTGTTCATCCTCCCAGCTTACCCACTCAAGCACTCCACTGGAATGAAACGTGTGGAATGAATGTCACTCCGTGGGAGTCGAAGGTAGACGGGTGAGCCAAGTTGCCATTGGTTGGTCAAACTTTGGGGCTGTCTCATTGGCCTGAGACAAGCCTCACTAATGATGCTGTTGAAGAGCCTTGAAAGAGAAGCAAAAGAATGTCCGACTCCACACACGGCGCGGTGGCTTCGTTGGAATGCTGCAAAAGATCCTGCGGCTAGACCGCATCATGTCTTTTTGTTCTGGATGGATGCAATATGGATCTACATGAAACAATGGTTTTCTCCGAACTCGTGAAAGATTAAAAATTACTTGACTACTTCAACACACCTGGGCATGGATTTGATGACGGTAGCGTGTGAGTTAACTGTCTCACTTTTAATTCTACAGCAATAGTGTGCGCCAATACCAAAATATAGCCTGATCAGCCGCTTACATCTTTCAAATGAGTTACTGCATACGTCATTTGCCGGTATTTGAATGGTCAAGCAGTTGCGTACTTTTTGAGACTGTGTATATTGCTGTTGGCTAAATGAAAAGACAGTGTGGAGACTAACTGGAATAGCCTGCTACATCAAACAGCTTCCCTATACAAATTGGTGAACCCTTTGTCAACCCAAGGATTTTACACTTGTTGCGTCTAGTTGGAGCGTGGGAACGATGCTGCGCACGCACTTGATGGCACTTGGCCTCCTGCTGTGCCCGTTAGGTCTCGTGCTGGGGTGCCAGCTGCCGACCGAGTGGCGGCCACTGAGCGAGGGCTGTCGCGCGGAGCTGGCTGAGATTATAGTGTATGCCAAGGTCCTCGCTATCCACGAAGAGCCGTATGCCTCGAGCCTCTTCAACTACTTGCCGTACCAGTTCGAGGAGGAGCGGGTGGGCGATCGGCTTCTCTACGCGGCGGAGGTGGAGATGCTCTGTGACCAGGCATGGGGCAGCATGCTCGAGGTGCCCGCGGGCTCCCGGCTGAATCTCACGGGGCTCGGTTACTTCTCGTGCCAGTCTCACACGGTGATGGAGAACGAGTCCTACATCTTCTTTCTAAGGTGGGTTGTGTGTGTGTGCGCGTGCGAGGAAAAGAGAAAAAGTGTAGAGGTCAAAGGTGAGGGTCAAAGTTCAAACGAGATGGACTGTTCTCTGGATGAAAGACATGTTTCAGGCATTGCCTTGCTTCACCCTTCCCCCAATTTATCTTTGTCTACTCAGCTCCATAACGCTTAAGATGACACACACACACACACAGAGAATATACCTTAGTTTACACTCATGAAGAGGTTAGATATAAATAAGCATAATGTGTTTATTCCAACATCAAAGACTATACTCCCTCTTCCCCATCTGCCATCTGTCCTTTTGCACAGAATGGATGAAAACTACAACCTCCTTCCACATGGGGTCAACTTCCAGGATGCCATATTCCCAGACACCCCAGAGAACCGGCGGACGTTCTCTAGCCTCTTCCAGTTCTCCAACTGCACTCACGGACAGCCAATGCAAAGCTTCAGTCCGGCCTGGGATAGTCAGGAGGACAGCAGGGTAAGAGCTGAGACTGGCTGACTCCAGCTCCAACTCCTCCTGTTCTCTCATCTCCTCTCCTCTCCTGGCATGTCCTCTTGTCGTCTCCTCCTTCCTCCACTCTTTTCATCTCCACCCCACTGCTTTTCTCTCTTCTCTTCTTTCTCGCCTCTTCACTCTTCTCTCCCTTTTTCTCCACCTGTCCCCTCTCCTCTAATACTTCTCAAGTCCTCCTCCTTTCTCTCCAGTCCTTTCCTTCACTATTTAAGAGAACAGCTAGAAAAGCCCCATGCCTGATCTGCTCCAGCTCTCACTCCTGCTCTCTTCCTCTCAATCTCCTCCCCTGTCCACTCCTCTCTTCTGCACTTCACTGTTCTCCTCAATAGAACTCTACTATTCTCATCTACTCTCCTCCCTCTCCTCTCTTGTCCCTCTCTCCACTTCTCTCTTCTTCTCTTCTCTCCTCTCCTTTCCTTACCTATCCCCTCCTCTCCACTCCTCTTCTCTTCTCCTCTCCAATCCTCTTCTCTTCTCCCCTCTCCTCTCTTCTCCTCATTTCACCTCTTCTATCCACTTTTCTCTTCTCTTCTCATCTTCTCTCCTCCCTCTCCTCTCTTGTCACTCTCTCCTCTTCTCTCATCTCCTATCCACTTCTCTCTTCTTCTCTTCTCTCCTCTCCTTTCCTTACCTTTCCCGTCCTCTCCACTCCTCTTCTCTTCTCCTCTCCAATCCTCTTCTCTTCTCCCCTCTCCTCTCTTCTCCTCATTTCACCTCTCCTATCCACTTTTCTCTTCTCTTCTCATCTTCTCTCCTCCCTCTCCTCTCTTGTCACTCTCTCCTCTTCTCTCATCTCCTATCCACTTCTCTCTTCTTCTCTTCTCTCCTCTCCTTTCCTTACCTTTCCCGTCCTCTCCACTCCTCTTCTCTTCTCCTCTCCAATCCTCTTCTCTTCTCCCCTCTCCTCTCTTCTCCTCATTTCACCTCTCCTATCCACTTTTCTCTTCTCTTCTCATCTTCTCTCATCTGCTCTCCTCTCTTGTCCCTCTCTCCTCTTCTCTCATCTCCTCTCCACTTCTCTCTTCTTCTCTTCTCTCCTCTCCTTTCCTTTCCTCTCCTCCCTACTCCTCTTCTCTTCTCCTCTCTAATCCTCTTCTCTCCTCTCCTCTCCTCTCCTCTCTTCTCCTCTCCACTCCTGAGGCTCTGTGGGTGCCTTGTGTGTTTGGAGGATGGCCACTAGAGGAACAGTGGTGGATTACACTTGATGCAGCACTGCAACAAAATCAGCTGCTCATTAATGACACCCCGTGTTCATATGCTACATGAAAGAGATTGCTCAGTGTGTGCACGTGTGTGTGTGTATGTGAGTGTGTTTAAAATGGAAAGAGCTATGGCCTGTGTGTGTGTGTGTGTGTGTGTGTGTGTGCACTGGTCCATGGAACAGCTGAACAGTAAATCTTGCA
>JAIFZK010000022.1:10017500-10040000 GCA_027481765.1 Tenualosa thibaudeaui
TACAAGAAGAGTGTTTGTGTGTGTGTGTGTGTGTGTGTGTGTGTGTGTGTGTGTGTGTGTGTGTGTGTGTGTGTGTGTGTGTGTGTGTTGTTGAAACACAAGATAAAAAGGAGGTGCTATGCAATACTTTGCTAAAGACGCAAGACAAATTTAAAGTTATTCTGACAATAAAGTGTAAAGTGTCTGACAGTAAAGTGAACTGTTTTTTCTACATAATCTGTTCTGTTCAGTGTTACAATGCAGTGATTCCTAAAGGGAGTTCTGAATATAACTAAGCCCTTGCATGTGCAGATAGCATGTTTGGCTAGCCAACTGGCTAACATCCCTTGATTCTTTTTCAAGGGTGCTACAAGAAACCTGTCCAGATGTCTCTTCACTGGGTTGACGTTTCCCATGATGCACGAGGAGATAATAGGGGAAGAGTGTGTGTGAGGCTCGGCCGATGACGCAGAAGCGGAGTTAGGATGTGTGGGAAGTGACGTAGCCTGTAAATCAGGCAAACTCCTGCCGAGAACGGTTTCTTTCCCGGCCTAAACCTGAATCTACCAATTCCTGTGTCGTTGTTTCTCTAAGTCATTCTTAATTACATTTCTACGCCTGCAGAAACTCTACTTTGCCCTCCCTCATACCTGTGCTCTTCAAAGAAATTTATACTGAACAAATGATAGGAACTACCCACCTAACCACAGCTACAACTCGCTATGCTTCTTTGTGTGTGTGTGTGTGTGTTCTTGGTGAAGGGGGAGGGGGAGGGGGGGAGTTGTGGGCTGTGTATGTGCTTGGGGGTGATCATGGGCGGTGTGTGTGTGTGTGTATGTTTGTGTGTTTGGTGGGGGAAGGGAGGGTTGATGGTCATGGGCCGTGTGATCTCTGCCTTGTGCCAGTACCCTGCATGTGGCAGGGGCCTCACTGTGCTTGGCAAGGACCCCAAACTCCAATGAAAGTGCATAACCCTGCCTCACCCCACCACTCCACAACAGTCTTCTGATCTCGATACCACCCCCCCCCCCAAAAAAAAAAAAACAAAAAAAAAACAAGAAGCCTTTACATGCCAGCTCAACAGGAAAGATCAGCTAAAGGCCACAGTGCTGTTTCTTCATGTAATACACAGCTCAAACTGACTACTGTACAATACAGTACAATACATCCTCTCACACACACTATTGTACAGAGCACTCTAACACAAAATGGTAATACACACACACAAACACAATAATAGCTTTTGTTTGTCATTAGCATGGTGAGGCAGATCCATACAAAACACACACACACACACACACATACATACATACACTTGCACACACTCTGCCTCAGTCAGTATTATTTTTCACTACCTGCACATTCAGAAAAATCATGAATTGTGAAATGTCTCAAAATTCTCTCTCTTGCTCGCTCTCTCTCTCTCTCACACACACACACACATAGACACACGCACACAAACACTGGTAGGGGGTGTGCAGAAGAAAGGGGGCAGTGGAGAGGAAGGGATGGAGCTGACAAGAGATTATGTCATAGATGACGCGCGGCACTGTGTGACCTGCATATCTCAAGCACCACAGCAACACAGTTCCACTCACAACCCATCAGAACAGGACCCTTGAGCTCCACACTGAATTCATCAGGACTGACGTCCATTCAAGTTCTTTAAACATAGGAGAACGCTGATGATAAATGAAGATGATGTTTCTTTTGAATTCTTCTGATTCTGAATCTGAATGAATTTCTGTGGAACGTTCCATCTCAATGGTAAACCTCCATCTCCCAATATATTTCTATGGTGTGACAGACACCTCCTTAAACTGTCAGAGTTCGCAACCTTCGTGGAAGAATCAAGACAAACAGAAAAGTGTTCGCAGACATTCACATGTTTGAAAATTTGAATGCACATAAGGAACCATTTGCACACACAAGGTCAAACTGTGATGTTGTTGCCTTTTTAAGCAAGGTTTTCCACACAAAAAAAGTCAAGAACAACTGCATCTGTACTTATGAAGTTTGAAGTCAGAAAATGACAAAGACCCCCGTCATCTCTCTCCCTCACTCTCTCTCTCTCACTCTCTCCCTCACTCTCTCTCTCTCTTACTCTCTCTCTCACTCTCTCCCTCACTCTCTCCATTTTCTTTCCTTCCCTCTCTTTGACTACAGGCCCATACTACCTCACTGCACATAACTATTCTATGATATCTTCCTCAGATCAAACTTATGGCCTCCCTCTTCTGTCTCTTGTCTGCATCAGATGCTGTGTTTGTCTGTCTCTCTTTTGGACCACAATACATTATGATCTTATGATACACAGTATATTGTTCAACTGACTTGTACACCCCTTTCTCTCTGTCTCTTTCTCTCTCTTTCTTTCTCTCTCCCTTTCTCTGTCTCCACCTAGACCACCACCTTCTCCTAATCGGTCACACATAATGCACTTATCACTCAATAGTTTGACTGAATTGTACTTCTTTCTTCCTCTCCATCTCTCTCTCTCCCCCAGCTGCTGTGTTCGTCGGTGCAGCAGGTGTTGTTCGAGGAGGAGGAGCGTGTGCGCTTGCTGACGGAGCGCACGGCCGAGCTGGAGCGTCGCAACCGGCAGCTGAAAGAGCGCGTGCGCAAATTGAAACGCTCGATGCGGCGGGCGCGCAAGATGGCACGGCAGGCCGAGCGTGAGCGCCAGGACCTTCGACAGCGTCTCAGCGAGGCCGAGAGGAGACCAGGGCACCACATGAACGCCATCTCCATGCACCACCACCCCTCGCCACCGCAAAAGCATGCACAGACTACTCCCCGCCGCTCCAGTTATATACAGGGACTGTGAGAAGATGAACACACTCACACACACACGCACGCACACACACTCACACACACATACACACACACACACTACACACCTGGGCTATGAGGAGATACATGGAGACATACATGGGTTCAGTAACTCAGACTACACACACAAACATATACACACACCTGGACCGTGAGAAAACACATGGACACACACATTTTTTCACTTGCACACACACGCACACACACAACCATTCTACATCTACACTTTTGCATCTGTTGCTTGAACCACCCAGACACACACCATTTATCTTGCATTCTACATACTACAGACTTCAAGGAGAGACAAACATTGATTCTCTCAGACACAGACTTGCAACCATCTCTCTCATACACACACACATATATACACACACACACAGATTGTTCTTGACTGCTGGGCAGTCTTTTTTCTTCTCATTGTCTCTACAACTTGTTCTCTCTTGCTTTCTCCCACCCCCCCTCTCTCTCCCTCTCTCATACTCATTTGATTTCTAACACTCTCAACTTGTTCCCTCTCTTTTTCTTTCTATCTCCATCTCTATCTCTCCCTCTGTCTCTCTTACTCATTTGATACGCAATCTCTCTCTCTCTCAACTCTTTATTATCTTTCTCCAGTCATCTCAGAATAGAATTTATCTACATCCTTTTTTCCCCACAGCTTTACTCTTGCCTCCTTTTTGTTTCACCTTCTCCAGCGATAGTCTGTAGAAAAAGACATTAAGTAATGTATATCTGTATGCTGCATTGCTTGGGAATTTTCATATAAGCACATGCAGTGTTGATCACTCATATCACAACACGCGTGCACACACAGACACACACACACACAAATACACACACACATGTGGTAACACATTAAAAAGTGCCAGACAAGCTTGCCTTTTCTCCCTAGAACTGAGGGAACTTTATTGCGTAATGATGACTGAATGAGTTATGGATGTGTGAAACAAGTAATGTGTGAAAGGAGACAAATTAATTGTTCATAGATGATGAAATATGTGTTACATGTGGATTGTATATCTCTATATGACTCTGTACTTAGCTGCATATAAAGTGTTAATAAGTATCACTGTCAGTTTTTTGAGAGGATACATACATCAATGCCAGATACCCTCACTGACTCCACTGTGGAGTTCATGAGATTGAGTGTGTGTGTGTGTGTGTGTGTGTGTGTGTGTGTTTAAGAGAAGATGGATTTGTGCTTATTGGATTACTCTGGAATTTTTGTGCTTGGAAAGGTTGCAGCACGGGAAGGAATTCTGGCAGTCCTGAGGGGAACAAATGAAAGTGCTACTGTTACATCACAGTTCTTTCTCTCTTACACACACACACACACACACACACACAGACAAATAATCTAATGCATTCTTGTCAAGCTGTCCCATCATAGCCCCAAATAAAGACACACACACACACACAGACCCAGTCAGTCAGTGTCATACTCAGGGTGTGTTACGCAACAGGTTTATGCAGCTGGATTGACTGGGACTAATGTGGAGCACATTTGAGGTATTCAAACCCTAATGCTCCTGCACCCCAGAAATATACATTTTCCCAAGAAGACATATGAGGAGACCAACATTAAATATTAATACAGACAAACACAGTCTCTTTCGCTCTCTCTCTCACTCACACAGACACACACACGTACTGTAAAAATATCCAGACACATACTTTTTCTGCTCATAAATATACATACAGCGGATTGGATATCAATGGGAATCCTTTTCATCTGTTTCCTAAAGGAGGCCCTGTTTGCATTGTTAAACACATAAACAAGAGCCCATCAAACCCCTCAAACACAGTGGTATAATCATACACATTGAGGCACACACACAGATAAACAGACCCACATCACAGTCATTCTCAGAAGTACAGGTCTGGGCAAGTAGCACCTCCTCAGTGTGGAATGTTTTTCTGGGACCAGGTAGAAGCTAATGCTTCTCTTAAAAGATTGCTCCAATTTAGTCTAGTAAACACGCTCCATCTTGTGTGTGAAAAAAGAGAGAAAAGTGTGTGTGTGTGTGTGTGTACGAGAGAACAAGTTAGAGTGTGTGTGTAAGAGAGAGAAAACAGAGTGAATGGCTGAATCTCATTAGCCCCTTACATTCTCAGACTCATTGTAACTGGTATGCATCGACTTCATGATTGGCTAACTCATGTCAGTGAAGTGGGCTTAGCATTACGGAGGAACACTGAGATTCAGCCTCTGTGTGTTAGAAAGATAGAAGTGAGTGTGTGTGTGTGAGAGAGAGAGAGAGAAAGAGAAAGAGTTAAATTTTGGTCTTTAATTGACTCTAATTTTCAGAGCAGGCTTCCTAAATGTGCCTTGGGTCCTGTGAATTAGTGATGAACTCCGATGTGATTCACCAGCTGCTCCACATTCACACAGGCGCATGTGCACACACATGAACACACACACATGAACACACACACATGAACACACACACGCTCACATAATTGCACTAATCTTAGTCAGCGCATGGCCTAGTCCAGGACACAACCTTAGCCGACCCCAGAACTCACCTGCTGCTAAACAGAACTCCAGTAATGGAGCTGGAGGGCTTCTCAACAACAAGCCAGAAAATGACAGGATCCCTATGACTGTGTGTGTGTGTTTGTGTGTGTGTGTCATTGTGTTCTCACTCTCTGTGTGCCTTCTTTTCCTTTTCATCTACCTTTACCACACTTACACAATTACACACACACACACACACATACACACACACGTCTCTCTCTTCTGTAGTCAGGGCCTGTAATTTTGGAGAACAGAGATATCCAGTACTAAAGGCCACTTGTCTTAAACCTGCTGTGAGTCCCCCTATTATTTCCTCCTAGCTTCCGACTTCAGAGCATCCCAGTGCATTCATATCCCTCCACAGCAGTCCCAGGCAGCAGGCAGGTGTGTGTCTGTCTGTGTGTGTGTGTGTGTGTGTGTGTGTGTGTGTATCTCACACACTGTTTCTCACACTTCCAGCACTGTACAGACTATATGTGACAGGATATGTGCCAGCGCACCTTCACATGGTGCGCTGGCACATATCCAGGAAAGAGTGAAAATTGGTTTAAATGAAATTGTTATTCTGTAACATCCTGTCTGTCATCTCTGAAAATATTGAAAAATTTGCTTGTTTGCAACATTGTTGAATAAGTCATTGCTCCTATGTTTATTGGTGTGATTCTAGTTAGAATATTTAGACCATTTTTTTCCTTTTTCAACATTTGATACAGACAAGACCATGTATAAATAGTGGAAAAAGATTTTAAAAAATGACTTTAAAATCTCAAGATCCCAGATTTCCAGATCCCATCACATCTCATTTCTCAGCTGAGCCCCTCATTTCTCAGCTCAAAGATTGACTATAATGCACGATGCCATTCTAAGAAGTGTTGAGTGTATTTAAGGAGTGAGTGTGTGTGTGTGCACGTATGTGCAAAAAAAGTGTGTATGCAAATGTGTGTGTGTGTGTGTGAGTGTGTCGAAGTGGGAAAGTGAAGAGGCACAGTTAAACCTAATTCACCCTTAATCTCTAGCCCACAAAGAGCAAACACCAGTCCCAGCCAAATCAAGCCCAGAGGCTCGTTTCCCACTAATGACCCTACGTCCCTCCAGAACACCTCTGACTCCATGGAAAAAACAGCCACTCTTTCCACGCCATTACCTCATAAACTCTGTCTCTCTCTCGCTTGGTTCACAGCTCCAGACCCCCCCGTACCAGCAAAAACCCCAGCTAGTGTGGCCCACAAAGACCCCCAGACCTGATAAAGCCCTCCTGGCTGAAAGTTCTCCTGAGACAAGGTCCATTTAATGCTCGGTAATAACTCCACTTACAAAAAATCACATAAAGAGACATAAAAGCATGAATGAAATGAAATGGCATTTGCCCCGAAGTGTTTCTTGTTTACCTTGTTGAGAGAATTGAAAATACCCCCCACCCCTGCATGGGTCCAACCGAAATGTGTTAAATATTCAGAGGCCAGGGAGAGCAATCTGTTCAATGGCTCTCATGGCTGTGCTACAGGTCATAATGGAGAGCTGGATGGGTTTGTGTGAGTCAGGCAGGAGAGGTAAATTATATTCATCTATTCAGTCTGTCATTCATGCAGATGAGGGATCATCTGCACAATGGCGGTGTAATATTGACAGGTATTAGGCTGCTCATGGAGGCCACAGGGAACGGAGCCAATATGTGTATGCGTGTGTTAGCTTGTGACTGTGTGTGTGTGTGAAACAGATATTATTCCGGTCACAGAGGTACTGGTTTCCAGATGGGAATGGATCTGTGTGTGTGTGTCTCAGTGCGCGTCTGCATGTGGTTCAACAAATGTGTTTA
Source organism: Tenualosa thibaudeaui (assembly GCA_027481765.1). NCBI lineage: Eukaryota > Metazoa > Chordata > Actinopteri > Clupeiformes > Clupeidae > Tenualosa > Tenualosa thibaudeaui. The sequence continues at coordinate 10,024,646 of JAIFZK010000022.1, forward strand.
TTTGAAGCCAGAGGATGGGTTAAACTTGACATAAACACATACAAATAAATACATTTTGATGCCTTCTTGCTCCCCAAGTCTCCATTAATAACCATGGAGACCTTCTAATGACACACACATGGACTTGCTTAATGGTCATTCAGGATTTATTTGAGGGTAAAACAAAACAATCTTTCATTCTTCCCTTGGTGTTCAGCATGATAGAAACTCTTGATATGTGCACGTGATTGTCAAAGGCATCGGATATACAAGCCCCATAATTACACAAGTTCCACATCACAGTAAGGTTAGTAGTATTGATATGTTGCTCCCACATATCGAAATATGGATCGTTGTCATCGTCACATGCAAAGAGTATATATTTCACATTTCACTGGGTTTGTTTTAAATTCTTTAAAAAATAAAAAATAAAAAAAATTCGTTCTGTCTCAAGGTTGGCATGGAGGTTCAAGTGAAAGTGATGTATGGTGGACCGACATGGTAATTATCACAAGGTCCTATATGCTTCATAACACAGAGATATACAGTTGCATGGTGAGGAAATATCAAGGTATGCAAACGTGTGGGATTGGACTATTCAAAGAAATTTCTGACATGCTTGTATTTCATTACAAAAAAAGATATGTTGTGGGAAGTTCATATTTCGTAGACAAGATTTTGACGCCTGTTGTTTCCATTTTGGCAAGCTCTTGCCATAAAGTCAGTTCCAGTAAAGGTTGCTTAGCGCAGGTTGCCGTGGTGACACTGACCTGTCAATCACAGCTTTCAGTGGACGTTTTTTTTTTTTCTTCTATTTTTTTTTAAAGGAGACAAACTCATCACCTGAGCTTGGACACACGAGGACACATCCTCAGAGGAATAACACTCTGTGCTCCGAGTCACACTGTCCAAAACCTACTGTTGCACTGTAGTGTACGTGTGTAAGAAAACACTTCATTCTGCCACTATTAAAAACAGTTAGAAGCCAAACCTCCAACCAACTAAAAGGTCCTAATCTTGAACTAATCCTGAGTTCAGGACTAGGCTAAACCCAAGGTTGGGAGCAAAGGTGGACATCCTGGCTTCTGATATGGAAAATCCTATTACATATTGATTCCATCTATTTCTCATTACCTAGATAGCAAGAGGCTGGCTGTCTGTTGGCATCCAACCGGAGACCCAATGGAGGCCAAGCTAGCAGTCTGCTGGTACTCATCCACTGGCAGTCTGCCTATATTTCGCTATATACATGTAAGGTATTTCCCAGATAGCAACACAGAACAATACCTTATGGCGAAATAGTCCATAGCATAATGAAACCGAGCAAAACTCCAGCAGACCACTACTCACACTACTTTCTACACTATTCACTAAACTAGCTTATTCCTAATTAGTACAACCCAGCTGATTCTAATTAGCAGAACCCAGCTGATTCTAATTAGCACAAGTTAGTAGCACTAAGTTGTGATAGCATTTGTGTTAAGTGCAAAGTCAGGAAGAATACACAGCAGGACTACCATCTCATGCCTCAGGTTTTGTCCACCTCTGTCACCTTGAGCCGTGGCCCTGGTTGTGATCCATCCACAGAACAAAATGCTGGACAGAGTGTGCGAGACCCCCAGTTTTCCAAAAGAGACAGAGACCATTTAACAGGAGACACGTGCACAGCATTAGACGACAGAGAGTGGGATGGACAGACAACTGGTTGTACAAGCATTGGTTAAACATTTTCATTTGACACCAAGATTTGACATTCCAATAAGAGAATACAATCATCCACATTTCTCACATACAAACACACACACACACCCACACGCAGGCCTGCACAGGACATTCTCAAGCTCCTTGTTACGTCAGACATGAAAAATGATATTCACAATCTATTTACAGACCTTAACACAGATTAGCCACATGCACGTCATCGATTTCAAAACATATACATACACCATGACCCGGCCCCTCCACCCGACCACAAACAGACCCACAGAAAATAAACAAGGAAACAAACAACACAAGAAAGAAAACATTTTACACAGCATAGCCAAAGTGTAAACTCACTATTCCCATCTGTAGAATTGGACAGCAGCAGAATTGATGGCAGGTCTGTGTACGTATGCCTACTGTACACAAGGGAGCCCTATGTGTGGTCTATGCCATTCTATATAGCCCAATCCCAACCACTTCCTCTTAGAAAACCTCACAATGGATCAAAGGGGTGTACAACATCCATGTCAGGCTGTTGTATCACACAAGAGCACTATCATCACACAAAGGGACTATTGGGAAAATCCAACCTCATCAATGATAACTAAATGGGATGTGGCATCTGTCAGGAACAATTTTGTAAATATAACCTTATCAGTGATAATACAGTAAAATGTGATATCTCTCAGGGACTATTATATAAATACTAGTCAAATGTGATGTGTTATTTGTGATATGTGCCTATACACATGTGATGTTGAGTTTACATGTTCCACTGAAGATCGCGGAATACTCTACTTTTATCCTCTCTGCTACCACTGTTGTAGAACCAAAACAGTACAAATCCAAAAAGACAAACCAAAAGGTCTCTGTAGTATCTGAATAACAAGCCTTTTATTTGCTCAGGACTGGAAAAGAGACAGGTTTCAATCTCTGTAGCCTCTGTTCCTCAAAAGCCTATGAGCAAAGGAAACTAATAACTAGTTTTGAGGTTTGGTTTCCCATTACACAAGCTTAGCTTATTAGAATGTTTTCCTTCCGTTCCCATGGGAACTAGCACATCAGTCTGGTGTGTGGAGGTTCTTTGGAAGGCATTCAGTCTTATGCATCTACGATTATCAAATAACTATGGAACTGGAAAATCCCACTTTGCCTTCTGAACAAATACAAGGTACACACACACATACCTGGAAATTTACATTAATTTCTTCCCGTTCATCCCAATAATTCTGTGGTGGTTGGTGAACATGCATGTTTATCATATATCTCATCTTCTCCTATACTGGTATATCCATTCACCATCACAAATAGGATACAATCAATTCAACACATCCTGACACATATCCATAGGAATACAGTGTTTCTGTATCTATAATACACACACACACAAACACACACGTACCCGGGTACAGAAGTAAACTCTCAAGTGAGTTACTGAGGGGTCGACTATGGAATAGAGTGTTGCGGCGTCCGGTGCAGTATAGTCCCTGAGAACTTGTAAAACTGGACACGGATGACTGATGCCATGGCTTTTTTTCAGAAGTGGGGGATGGGGGTTAACTGGGTGGGGGTTGGGGTAGGAGGGGGGCAGTGAAGGGTTAACAGTTCTACCATCTTTCAAGTAAAAAAAAAGAAAAGAAAAGAAAAAAGAATTTATTTATGGATCAAAATGCCATTCTGAAGCAGAACAGACCAGGGAGTTTATACCTGATCAATCACCCTGCAAAAGCTCAAAAGTAGTGCTATGCTGCCTGCTCTGTCCTATAGAAGAGTGCTTTTTACCAAAAAAGAGTCTCACAAAGTAAGAAAATAATTAAAACATATTGCATGTTTCCATTCACAATGAAATTATACAATGCTCCAACACCTCCTCCACACTCTGAAGAAGGGGTATATTTGAAAACACCTTTTTTACAATCTATTTCTCCACCATAAAATGTACTGTAGACAACTCAACTTCACTTGTGTGACTGGTAGCTGCATACACACACACACACACACAGCTCAGGATGTCTGAGAATCGCTTCTACATCTCCTGTGCAAATAGGGACAAAGTAAGCCCAGACTTGGAATACAGCACTCAACAGTCGTTTGGTACTCGTAAAGCACTTTAGCGACATGTATGCATAAAACAACAACAAAGACGCAGATAAAACAGCAAAAAAGTAGCAATAAAAGATGATAAAAGGAGAATCACAAAGGAAAAAAAAACATGGCAAAGGTACAAACAGAAAATAATAAGAGACTGAGGAATCAAAACTCGTGGTGTGACAGAAGAGTTAGGAAGGTAGAACTGGAGATGACAAAATGACCAGAAGAACATTTCATTGATGCAAACATCACATTCGCAAACACACACACACACACACTTATACAACCAGGTAGCCTCCAACCATAAACACACGCAAACACACACACTCACACACACACACACACACACACACACACAGAAAGCTCAATGGACCTGCGAAACCAGCAGTAATATCAGTTGCCACCTGCTGTTTGTCAACAGGATATTTGCAAATGTTCATGTGTGCTTCTGTGTGTGTGTGTGTGTGTGTGTGTTTGTGTGTGCTTTGCCCTCTTCCAGCATGCAGGTCCAGGTGTACTGTATATGTATATGTGTGTGTGTGTGTGTGTGTGTGTTTCTGTGTTTTTCCCTCTTCTGGCATGCTGGTCCAGGTGTGTGCATGTGTGTGTGTGCATGTGCGTGTGCGTGTGTATGTGTGGTGGGCTATGGCAATCATATAGTCCTCTGCCTCTCATCGGCAGGGCGGGGAGTGTGTTGGGCGGCGCACGTGTGTGTGTGTGTGCATTCACAGCGCGGTCGCCTCCCAGCTCTCTCCCCGCAGGACCTGGCGTCACTTGGGCCCTGTGATCACCGTGGCAACAGTGGAAGGGCGTGGTCGGCAGGACTCCACCCCTGCGGCTGAGGAGGAAGCAGCAGAGGCCAGGCTGCAGGGGGTGGAAGAAGGGGCGGGGCCTACAAGAGAAAACAACCCAAGTATTCCAATTTAAAATGAAAAATGAAAATGAAAAAATAAACACCACATTACACTTAATCTGAAAAAATACATCATCACACAGCACAGAAGATGCACTACAATTACTGATATATTTTTACTGAAGATAAAGATACTCTACTTTAAATGACGACAGCGCTAATAACAAAAAACAGACTACAAAACAACACACTTCAGCTACAAAAACAGCTACATATGAATAAATATCTGTCACAAACACAGCCAGGTTAAGTGCTGACAGCAGGCTACTGGGCACTGTCGACATAATAGGAATGAAAAAATTCACCACAGTTTACCTGGAGACGTCCACCTAATTACAACCAACATGACTCCAACAAGAACAGGAATAGAACTAATGCCCTGTTTATACATATCTAGATATTTTTTATAAACCCATATTTTTTATCCGTTTACACGTACACAGACTGTTAGCCACCTCAAAAGGATATTTTTTAAAACGCTGAATTCTGTGCATTCCGCTGGGTACGTGTGAATGCAAATAAAAAAAGAAACGGATAAAAAAAATCTAGATATGTGTAAACAAGCCCTAATAAATACTACATTTATATTTTTTCACAATCACTAGTCTTAATACATACTAATACTACCCTTGAGTAAACCCTATATCAAATCCAGCATACCTTCCTTCTTAACAATCAAACCTTTATCTGCTCAGCTGATACTGCATTGCCCAAGACAATCCTTTTTCTCACTTCTTTGGATCGTTGGTTTGTTTTCACTAAGAAAGCAACCATCTGTAGCACACAATCACATCTCCTTTGTTCTACATTGTTGACCTTTGAAAGTATTCTGCTCATTCTGTTCAGCTCTTTGATGCTTTGTAATTGCTCAATTTGCATCTCTATGTATGTTGCCAGTCACAATTACATGAATTTATTATGTAACTATAATATTATTTGTAAGTGTGGCTTAGTCATGTCTTTGCAATTAAAGCTAATCAATATTAAGAATCAATTATTAAGTACTTAATTATTTATAAGTATGAATTATTTGTATGTCTCAAAGTAATATTTAAACCATACACATCCCTGCATATGATCATCTCCAAACAGTACCCGCATTCAAGCATTTAAGATTCAAAACTGACTATGAATTAGACTAATTAGATGCTTCTTCACCTTACCTTAATTTCAACTTAATTTCAACTGACTGCTGAATATGTTACAGTGCATTTTAGCTCATAGAGTGTCCTCTCAATCATTTAGCATCAAATCTGATGGTGTCATTAGCATGGGATTTTTAGCATGGGGCTAAATAAACAAAAAGTATTTTTCACACAACTGTACACAACAGTAATATTAACAGCACTTAGTGCCCTTTCCTGATATTAAAATGGGCAAAGCCCTATCATTACTGGACAAATATTCAGATTTAAACATTTATGTAGCAACATGCTATATCTTAGTGTTTAACCATTTATGTAGCAACATGCTATATCTTAGTGTTTAACCATTTATGTAGCAACATGCTATATCTTAGTGTTTAACCATTTATGTAGCAACATGCTATATCTTAGTGTTTAACCATTTATGTAGCAACATGCTATATCTTAGTGTTTAACCTCAACAGTTGTCCAGCAATGAAAATGCTGTTTCACTGCATGAAAAAAATGTGTATCCGGGAGTAAGCAGATACAGTAAATGTCTCTACATGTACCAGTATCTGGGTGTATACAGGAGTATGCACATATAGAAAATGTCTGTATATGTACCAGTATCTGGGTGTATACGGGAGTGTGCACATATAGAAAATGTCTGTATATGTACCAGTATCTGGGTGTATAAGGAAGTATGCAGGACTGCATATACTCCTCCTGTATATTACTCCTGCATCCATATACTGGTATGTATACAGACTAGTAATGCACAGGTCAAGGATTTTTAACACCTGCACCAACCCAACCTATCGTGACGGCCAACCTGGTCCAAAATTGCACACAGATTTTTAACCCAACCCGACTCAACACACTAAGATGCAGAGAGAAAATAAAAAAAGAAACCAATGAGGCTACGTTGTGATTTACAACAGCCTAGAGAAAAACACATAGTAACCTAGGCCTACTTATGAGAGGAATTTACTCACCTTGCACTGCTGTTTGGTTGGTCCCAAATTTTTACATGGATAGCCCAGGCTACTCGTGATTCTATTGAATCTTAGTTATTAATCATGGAATGGCAAAATGCTCCAAAAAGTGTGTTATTCTTGAAATACAGGGAAACATTTAACTACACGTTTTAAATTTGTGTAATCTTAGGCTATGTAGCCTATCCCACACTTATCTCTCACTCTCCAACTCTCTCACTCACTCACACATACACACAGACAAACACAAGTGCACACATGTACACCCACAACATATGCAGATGCATCTGAGAACATCTGGGCTTTTCATCCGTCAAAATGAACCGCCATCTTAAACCATCAAAGAACAACTGATAAGTTGGCACAGCATTTGCGAAAAGTTACCTACCATATTTAAATTAGGCAGGCACAAAATGTCTCACACAGAAGACTCTGAATCCTAGTCTCAATTTTTTTCCAAACATATTTTCACATAAAGATTTGGCTAGGCTATATCAGAATAGGTCAAGTGTAAGGAGATGCCTGGCAGGCAATTATTTTCACTAGACAAATTACTGTTAGGGCAGAAGATCCTGCAGTCTCTGACGTGTGGCCTGGGTGCATGTGAGACAGAGGGGAAGAGAACATTTTATCCTGACACGAATCAATGAACTGATACGTATAACTCGCATAGGTCCTCTACAGATCATTGAAATTTGGACCCAATCCGCCCTGCAACCATTTCACCTAAAAAACAATCTGCACTGCCCGACACGCGGTCCCCATGGGCTTTGGTTTGACCCGTGTATCACTAATACAGACATTTACCATATCTGCATACTTCCAGACACATCTTTTTTCATGCAGTGTTTGGCTTTACCCATCTTTTATCTTTCAAGGCCCTACGAGACAGTCAGAATGGCAGCCCAACTTACAGTCCATGCAGGGCATAGATGTGGAATCCATGGTGGGGCCCTTAAGATGCATGGCATTCGGGCTCTGCCCATGGGCACTGCTCACTGGCAGCTGGTTTGGCGTCATCTGGCCCGGCGCCTTGGTCTGCGTCTGCGTCTGATTCGGTGTGCCCTGCGGCGTCTGTGTCTGCATCGGTGGCGTCTGGTTTGGTGTATGGCTCTGGCTGTGCGTTTGGCTTTGGCTTCGGGACGGGTTGCCGCTGGCACCGGCCGGGTGTGGCCCGTCAATGCTGCTGCTCATGCTCCCACCCATGCTGCTACCAAGCTGCAGTTTGCGCATGTGCCTCACTACTGCTGTGGCATTGAATGCTTGCTGTGGCACAGGAGAGGAAAACAGACAGAGAGAGAATGAGAGGAATAGAAGGGTGTATGGAAGATGTGCAAATGTACAATCTATGTGTTGTACTGTACTATATACACTCTGTATTTTACACAAAGTACATGCAATGTAAAAAAAAATATTTGGTTAATTTTCAGTTCACAACAAAAGGACAAATAATGGTGTGTACAATACATGTACCCACAAATACATAGAAACACACACACACACAAATACACACACACTTACTCTCCATTTGCTTTTCGCAAAGTTCTTGCGCATTTGTCTGCTGACGGACTCATGAATGTTTTTGCACAGAGCTGTATCTCCAGCAATCCTGTAACACACACAAACACACCAAGTATTTGCGCTCAGTAAACATGCCTCATTCTCCTCAAGAATAACAGCAGATTAGTAATCATAACATCCAAAAACATAACTATATGAATCACTCATCAAACATTTTTTTTTCTCGATTTCAGCAACAGGGCCTAAATATTGGAGAAATATTAGAAAATGTCACCTCAGATATACACACAGACACTCACTCACTAACTGTGTTTTACTTACCTCTCTCACACTGACACTCACACACACACACAAACACACTTTCCCTTGCAGGAACTCAAAATTCCAAAAATCCGGTATAAACCATCTCTACATGTCTCCTACTCATCTTCCAGTCTCTACCTATCTCTCCCCCCTTCTCCCATCTCCCACCCAGGTCTGCCTTATGAGGCTTTTGCACTCCCTCCATCTCTCTATCTTTCCATCTGTCTCCCTCCCTCTCTCTATATATCTTTCCATGAGGCAGGAGAGGATATGGTAATTGGTGCTTAGTGCCTGAGAATGGCTGATGGCTCGTTAGCCGCAGTGGCGGCTAATTGGCCTGCATTCATTCATTCCCACACCCCCCCACCCCCCACCGCCGGAGGCCTAGCTCCGCAGAGCCGGAGGGGAGCTTGCTAACAAGACAACAGGATTCAAATGCACTCACGAGCTTACACGGGAGGCCTTGTCAGGCAAAATGAGTCTAAAGTGTTTACGTCATGGTAAGCTAAGATGTGGTAGTGTGATACTATCAAATGTTCTGGGTACTGCCATCACACAGTCGTCATGACAATATTGGATCATGACAACTCTCGGAGCAAGCCGAGATTCAGACGATAATACAAAGTGGGTTCAAGAACAGGGAGAATACAGAACACCTGCCAACGGCAAAAGTGAAGATATCACATGAATTTTTCATTGTGGTGACACTGGCTCAATAGGTTAGAGGTCAGGGGTCATGTTCCATCCTCACCAGGGATGCCGAAGCGCTTGCTCACATGTGTACCTCTTGGAGGGATCCTTCTCCATTAAAGAGCTTATGAAGTCTTTAGCTGCAGACAGACAGACACACAGACAGAGAGAGATATGTTTATGTTAAAAGCCTCTGCAAATGATGTCCAGACAGAACAATGTGCATGAACAGGACACACACACACACACACACACACACACACACACACACACACACACACACACACACACACACACACACACACACACACACACACACACACAAGGTCTGTATTTAGTCACAACTTGTTTCCAACACGTCGGGCATGTTTATCAAATACCAGTGTGACTGGTCAGCACTCTTTCCTGTAAGGCTGTAGTCTGGTTTCATACAACTTACTGGAAACTGATGTGACAAACACACACACACACACCTTACCAGAGTCAGATATGTCATCCCAGTAAGGTGCATCAAACTCATAGTCAGCTTTGAGAATCTGTTCAAAGAGTTTGGAGTCATTCTCATCGTAGAAAGGAGGGTACCCACACAGCCTAAAGAGAGAGTAGAGGTGGTCATAGATATTAGTCAGATCGATCAATCAAATGTTTCCTCTGCTGATGATATTCTCTAATTAGTCCAAATTTTTCCTAATTTCCATACACACACGCATGTGCATGCACGCCCACACACACACAAACACACTGACACACAGAGTCTGTTTTCTAGTTATAGTTTCCTTTTGCCTTAGAACTAATGATAGGTCAGTTGTTTTTTGATAAACCACAGCTGTTCTTTTAAGTGTGTCACTGACAGCACTGACAAGCACGCTTTGTGTTTGTGTATGTGGCTGTGTGTGTGTGGGTGTGTGTGTAGGCTATTCTTATGGGTGTCCATGTCTCCATGCGTGTGTGTGTGTGTTCATGTGTGTGTACATGCCTGCATGCATGCGTGTGTGTGTGTGTGCCAAAATGCAACCGCCTGAGCCCTTAAGGACAAAAACACTCAGGCTTAGGTCCCAAGAGCATGTTTAGGTCAGGCCAGCTGGACAGAAAATAGCTAAACAATCTGCTAACCGCAACCTCCTAAAGAGTCTCCATCCACAAACACACCAAACCACTCCAGGGTTTGTCTGACCTAACTGTGTAATTTTTTCACTTTTTTTTTTAAAAAACTCTTACCAGGTCTGTCTGCCTCGTCTTTCTAGAACGTGTTTGGAGGCAACTTTTCATTCTCTCTCTCTCTGTTTTCTCGTCTTTCTCTTTTTTTGCAATTTATCTCAGTCATTAAAATACCTTTCCCCCTCGGTACACCCACAAACAGGGGAAATGGAAGAAGCTGGTAATTTTCTGCCTGATTTAGATAGTTTAAGCACTTTGGGTTGGGGGAGAGAAGGAGAAAGAGGGGGATTAGAACCCCTCCCTCTCCTGCCCCCCACCACCACCACTTTCTTCTTTCTTCACGATCCGTTGGAGACTAAAAGTCATCAGTCAGGCTCGGAGCATTAACATGCTTTTGGTACGCCTGGGTGCCAATGCAATCTTCAACACCTGAGAAGATGCTAAGGAGGCGTGATGCTTTTTCGGATAGATACTGGAAAACTCCGAAGCTTCACTTTTTCTTTTCTCTCTCTCTTATTTTTCTGCCTGCCCCTGTCTCTCACTGTCTCTTTTTGTCTTAGCTAAACCTTTTAATGTAGGCTAAGCCAGGACATAAGGGAGTCGTGCTGCTTAGGTGCTGATGTAGGTAAACATCCAGACAACCAGAAGGTGATTTTCTGGGTGACCAGCCTTTAGGTGAGGCAAAGTGGGATATGATGTTGTGTGGTTTGTTTGTCCAACACACACACACACATACACACACGCACACACGCTGTAGTGATAAAACTGCAGCCTAAAAATGTGTCTAACTATGAGTGACATGACTTAGTGAGGGGAGCTAAATCAATCAATTAATTAAACATGAATACACTGGAGTGTATGAATTTAAAAATACCTTTAAATGTACTCAATTATAAAAATTGTAAAAATGCATGAATGAACCAACAGATGATCAGATAGATGAATGAATTCATGAATACATCATAGTGCAGGAATTTAAATGTAGGCCTACCTTTAAATGCAGTCAATTACCAAACAAACATACTAATGAACGAACCAATTGTGTGTGTGCGGGAGTGTGTGCATACAAAGAGTACATACAGTATAAGCATGTAGTGAGAGACAAAGCTATTGGCATGAAAAAACATTTGACAATATTTCAAAGCTTACGATTACATACATCCATACATACATCGTTCTTCAGCTGTAGGTGGTCTTTATAGAGCAGGGCAAGTGTCACCAAGACAGTGTGAATTCAGTGCGTCAGTGACTGCCTTTGTTCCTGAGTGTGTCAGTGCATGTGTGTCAATGCCTATAGCAAATACACCTGTACAGAACAGCTAAAAGCCTCACAAAAACTTTACATGAGCTCAATGCCAATGCTTTGCAGCATGGATACACTCACACTCAGAAACAGACTCTCTCAATCTCAAACATACCCACTCACATAACCACACGGAAAAATCTACACACACACACACACACACGTGTGTACGCACGCACACACACACACACACACACACACATACACACGCTATACATATTTCCATAGGAACACTCTGGTAGTTTGACTCCTCTGGGATAAAGGACCCTGCCTTGGCCTTGGCGTCCCAGAAACCTACACAAGTAGAGCAGGGACTCAGACACAGAGCAGCATATCTTCAGCAGCCATTCAGCAAGGATGATCAGCAGAGAAAGAGAAAAAGAGACAAGAAGAGAGACAGAGTGTGAGAGGGAGAGAGAGAGATAGAGAGAGAAAAGAGAGGAAGACAGAGAGAGAGAAAGTGAAAGAGAGATAGAGTGAGGGTGAGGGAGAGAGAGAGAGGGAGAGAGTGGGAGAGAGAGAGAGAGAGACAGAGGGGTCAGGAGAGGAGGACAAGCAGAAAAGAAGCAGAGAAACGAGAAGTTGGAGGCAGAAGGCAGAGGGGAGAATATAGAAAAAGGGAGAAGAAAGAGAGAAAAGAGAGGACAAAGAAAGAACAAAAAGAACAGGGGCAGAGAGGAAAAAGAAGAGGAGAAAAAAAAGAGAGGAAAAGATGGGAGGATACAGTAGATGATGGGAGAAGCGAGAGAAAGTGAGACAAAGAAGAAGGGGAAGAGAGACTGGAGAGTAAAAATGAGAGGATGGGAGAATAGAGGGGAACTGTAACAGCAGCAGGGTTTGGAGAATGAGTTTATATTGATTCATCCGCAAAACACACACACACACACACACACACACACACAGAGGCCCACATGCGCACACGCACACGTGCACACACACACAGGCGAACACATAACTGAGAGTACCATGCTCAGCACTCAGTGTGAGTCAGTCACAAATAAACACTGAGAGAAAGAGAGCAGGAAAGCAGGAATAAAGACAGAGGGAAAGAGGAGAAGAACACAAGAAAAGCAAACAGCTCAAGTGGCCTGGTGGAGAAAGAGTGACAGAGAGAGGGGTGAGAAAAGAAACACAAGAGAGAAAATGGGGAGGGAGAGAAATGGGGAATAACTTACGCCAGGCAGAGGGGGGGGGGGAGTACGATGGAGAAAGGGGGATGACGGAGAGAATGAGAGAGAGGGGGGTGATATAGTGTGATGGAGAGAGTAATTGTGAGGGAAAGAGAGAGAAGAGCGATAGAACTGTCGCGAAAGCTGCCTGCACGTCATCATATCTCACACTCTGCATGTGGCAAAGAGCGCTGGGCTGACAGAAAAACACTGATGGATACATAGAGACAAACACACACACACACAGGCACAGGCACACCCGCACACCCACACACACGTAAGCTGGCATGCCCACAGACACAAACATATGCATCCTATGTTTGCACACAGGCATTTTCTCATACAAACAGGCATATACCCACTCCATATGTCATATAACTTAGACATATATAAATCTTATGTACATATACTGTATATACAGATATGTAAATCTCACTCTTCTTATTCTCTCCCTGTCTTTCTCTTACACAGCCTTGTTCACAGAGTAATACTATGAAAAGCAGTCTTTTTCCCCCTGTTTAAAAACTGATGTCCTTAAAAGGAGACAAACCAAATCTGCAACATCTGCACTCAATCATATGCTATGTGTATGGTCGTTATGTGCATGTGTGTGTGTCTGTCTGTGTGTGTGCTTGTGTGTGTGTGAGTCTGCGTGTGTAGAAAAAGGTTGAGTATTTCTCACTTGATGTGATTGACTACGGCAGACTCTACACACATACACACATACACGTGCACATAAAATTAGTAACAGTTTGCTGTGGTTATCAGCAGCCAACTTCCCGCCGAGTCAAAAGGAGGTCAGTCTCCCGCCGGGGGATTGTGGGTACTCACAGAATGTAGGCGATGACTCCGATAGACCAGCAGTCCACGGCCTTACTGTATGGCTTCTGTGCCAGTACCTCTGGAGCTGAGAATGAGAGAGAGAGAGAGAGAGAGAGAGAGAGAGAGAGAGAGAGAGAAGGAAGAAGGGAAGGGAGGACAAGAGTGAAGGATAGACAGAAAGAATGGAAGAGGGAGTGAGAAGAAAAAAGAGAAGTAGAGAGGACAAAGAAGATTACAGGGAAGTAACAAAAGAATGCAAAGTGTGAGGAAAAAAAAGACAAGAAAGAGGGGGAAGAGAGAAGAAGAGAACAGAGAGATAATTAGTTTTAACCAGCATTAGCACTGAACCCGTTGACAATCATTCAATCTGGACATCCTAAAATAAAACCCTAGTTAACTTACATACAGTACATCTCCCTGTTACTGTGAGAGCAGGATACTTGACCATACAGAGCTGTGGGGTCACACCCCAGCTGTACTGTGCTATATTATGGAGAGGCCTCTGACAGAAAGCACACATAAATCTCATGAATGAAGCATGGAAATCGGCACCATTTTATGACAGCTGTACTGCTTTTTAAAAAATAAACAATAGTCTGGACCATCATCTGTAATCAGTGATGGGTGGCTTAGAGAATGGAGTTTCATTGATATGTGGATGTATGCAGTTTGTGTGTGTGTGTGTGTGTGTGTGTGTGTGTGTGTGTGTGTGTGTGTGTGTGTGTGAGAGAGAAACATATGGACACCATACCCTGCGCAACACAGAGTCTGATTTATTTTAGTATGGACCCATAGGAGTGTACCTGTTAGAGGTCATAACTGACTGTGTGCATGTGTGGGTGTGTGTGAATGTAGGCCTATATGTTTGGAATACCAGTGTACAATATTGCCTGCTTTGATCAATGTCACCAGAGAGAGTGATTATTACTGCCTTTGAGACTTGGTATTTGATTGATAATACCTGAATGAATGGCTTCCAGCCCAAGAAGTGGTCATAAGAAAAAAACAATCTATCCAGTCAAAACAATGTCCTGCTCCTTACAAAAAACTTCTTTTGCAATTATTCCAGCTGGACACAGCCAAACACACACACAGATATGCATGTTTGTATCACCAAAACACACTAACATTTGCACAAAGATGTATTTACATGCTTGCCAAAGACACAGTTTCTCTCCTTTTCACATCTGGTTGGCGCTCACAAACAATTGCACGCGCACACACACACACACACACACACACACACACACACACACACACACAAATAGCCAATCTCTCTAATCTCATTTTTGCATTCTCTTTCCTTTTTGAATCTCAGCAAGGGAAAAAAGGTTTCTTGAGCCTCTGAAAAGCTTTCAATCTGCACCACAAAGCTCTTCTCTTCCAAGCAGTGCTTTTGTCTCTCTCTCTGTGTGTGTGTTTAGTTATTTTCTCCTTTTGCATCACTGCATGACACATAAGTATTTTCTTCTTACATTCATTAATTCCATAACCCTGACTATATCTGCATATTCCCAGATACACCTTTTTTCTCGCAGTGTCATCAATATTCTATGGTGTGCATTCAATTTCTTTCCTTA
>JAIFZK010000022.1:10045000-10047500 GCA_027481765.1 Tenualosa thibaudeaui
ACACACGCACACACATTTGTGTTTACATTTCCATGTGCTTCAATTTCTCTCTGCAAAATGCTGACCAAATGTCTAAGGGAGACCATCAGTTTCACAGGTCAACTGTCCTCCAGAAGGAGCCCTTTACAAATGTGTGTGTGTGTGTGTGTGTGTGTGTGTGCGTGCGTGCGTGTCTTTGGAAAAGGGAGTGTGAGTGTGTGTGTGTGTGTGTGTGCGTGCGTGCGTGTCTTTGGAAAAGGGAGTGTGAGTGAGTGTGAGTGAGTATGTGTGTGTGTGTGTGTGCGTGCGTGCGTGTGTGTCTTTGGAAAAGGGAGTGTGAGTGTGTGTGTGTGCATGTATGTGTGAACTCCTGCGTTGTGTGAGCTATAAATCTTTTAACTGGTTCAGTGTGTGTCTGTCACACTCACCCATCCATGACTCAGAACACAAGACATTAAACCTATTTAGCCCCTCTATGCTTATGCAGTGTGTGTGTGTGTGTGCACATGTATGCATGTTTGTATGTGTATGTGACTGTGGTATGTTTTTGTGTGTGCGGGTGTCGATGTGGGTATGTACTGTATGTATGTCACAAAGCTGTGTGTGTCTAAAGGGTGAAGGAAATTATGGTCATAAGAGGAACACAATACCCAGAGTTCATGTGTTTTATAAACAAGACTTTTATATGACAGAAGACTAGAGATCAATTAATCAATGTTAATTAATTTAGCCCAAGAGTGCACATACATGTATTGTATCTGTATGGGTTAATGTGTCATGTGTCTCACCTTCAGGTCTCTGTGCACGATGCCCATCTTGTGGAGGTAGTTGACTGCATCCAGCACTTGTCTGATAAGTGTACTGGCATCCTTCTCTGTGTAGAAGCCTTTCTCCACGATGCGGTCGAACAGCTCCCCACCAGATACCCTACACACACACACACACACACACATACAGACAGAAGAGGAGGGGGTCAACACACCTGTGGGAACTGTACTGCACAGAGAAATGTGTATTGATGTCTGTGTGTTTATTTAATTGATCTAACATTGTACTGCTCATTGGTGCATGCAAGCACACCCACACACACACACACACACACACACACACACACACACACACACTCACACATTCTGACAATGTGACAATGTGTGCTCTCTTTTTTGACCAGCAGGGGGTGCTATGTGTTAAATTCTGCAGCACAAAGGAAAACAAGCAATGCAGAGTTTCTTACATACATCCATATATACATTAGTTCCATAACTATAAATGCATATTATGTGCATTCCTAGGTCTGGACATTAGGGTGCTATACATGTAGAGTTATGGCACACAAACTGACTAGAAACTGATAATCCAGCAGCTCCTGTGATGTTTGACCCTCATGAGAAACTTTTCCGGCACCATATCGCCCCCTCCTGGATGGATGTGTGCTAATACCCTGCGGCATTCTCATTCTCCCAAAGTGATGGTTCTGAGCGACTGAACCATCAAAGCGAAAGAAAAGAAGAGAAGAGAAGCTGAGACAGACATAAATCAGAGACAGGTCTTTCTCTCTCTGCCTGTCTGTCTCTCACTCTCTTTCCCTCAATCTATCTTTTTCTTTTTGGTCTCTCTGTCTTTTTTATTATTCCCTCTCCCTCTCTCACAAATGCATAGTTTGCTGCAGGCAGCCTCCTAGTGTGTGTGTATGTGTGGAAGGGAGAGAGAGAGAGAGAGAGAGAGAGAAAGAGAGAGAGAGAGAGAGAGAGAGAGAGAGAGAGAGAGAGAGAGAGAGAGAGAGAGAGAGAGAGAGAGAGAGAGAGGGAGGGAGAGAGAGAGAGAGAGAGAGAGAGAGAGAGGGAGGGAGAGAGGGAGAGAGAGAGGGTGTCCTGTGGGGATTTATGTGTTGCGCGCCGTCATGCTGAGAGCTCCCCTCTTACCCGGACACCACAGGCGGACACACTCTCTCTCCCTCACCCACACACACACACACACACACACACACACACACACACACACCTGAGAAAATACTCCCCCCTCCCCAGCACTCTCCGCACTTTACAGCCTGGTTCTCACTTTCCCATTTTATAGGAGACATCTTTTTACTGTTCTCTCTTCCTCCCAATCACTTTCTCTCTCTCTCTCTCTCTCTCTCTAGCCCCTTCCATCTCTCTCCTTTCCTCTCTTTTTCTCTCTCCCTATTTCTTCCACTCTCTCACAGATTCCTTCCATCTCTCTCTCCCTCTTCCTCACACTCTTTATCTATGTGTCTCTTTCTCTGGAATAACTCTTTGAGTTTACTAAATGAATCAAATCAAATAAAATCATTTATATTGCATTTAGCAGACGCTTTAATCCAAAGCGACTTACATTTGTCAACTATCAACTACGTCAGGGCCAGTCTCCCCTAGAGCAACTTAGGGTTAAGTGCCTTGCTCAAGGGTACAACAGTGGCAGCTGGGATTCTAACCTACAATTTCCAGGCAACTAGCATGCTTGCCAGGTTCCTTAACGACTACGCTACCACCGTCATATCAAA
>JAIFZK010000022.1:10050000-10055000 GCA_027481765.1 Tenualosa thibaudeaui
CCCTGCATCCTCTCTCCAGCTTTCTCTCCTTCTGTCTCTCTCTCTCTAATGTGTTTTCTCTCTAACGCGCTTTTGCTACCTTTCTCCAATCTCTCTCTCTGTCTCTATCCCTCCATTTCTCACTCACACACTTCTTTCTCTTCCTCCCTCCCGCTCCCTCTCTATTTGTCTATCTCTACCTGCATTTTTTTCACGCTCTTTTTCCTGCCATCTCTTTCTGTTACAATCTCTCTATCTATCTATCTCTCTGTCTCTATCTCTTCTTTTTAGCTTTTTCTCACGCTCTCTCCTGATTCATCTCTCTGTCTTTGTGTATTCTTCCTGTCAACCATACCCCCCCCCCCCATCAACCACCTCTCTCTCTCTCTCCCCCATCAACCACTTCTCTCTCCCTCTCTCTCTCTCTCTCTCTCTCTCTCTCTCCTCTTACTGTTGTCTCATCTTTCACTGTTTTTGCAGATGAATTCCAAAGAGCCTATTTCTACAAGACAATGCATTTGTTTCCTATAAATACAAGGATGAGGCCAGGCACAGATGTTGGACAAGGAAGAGTCTTATTATACTGCCTATATAGACTCCTACCTCTATTTTACTCCGTTGACTTTTATGTCTCTAAATCTTTAGCTGTCAAGTGCCCACCACACCCCACCCTCATCCCACCCCACCCCCACCCCAGGGGGAATGAGGTGAAATTGAATCTGTCCCTTCATGCTACACTGATCCCAAGAGAATCCCCTTAGCCATCCCCTGTCTCCCAAAGCCTAAATAGACTGAGCATATGAGTGTGTGTGTGTGTGTGAGTGTGTGTGTGTGTGTTTGTGTGTGTTCATCTCAGAACACATTTGATTACATTTGAGGAAAAATGTTCACTGTTGACCTGTCCTTCAGGGTTGGCACCTAAGATAAATACACCCACATCAAAATCAACTAAACATATGCGGTCAGACAGACATACACACACAAACACACACACACTGCACCCACTCCTGCATTCTCTCTCACTCTCTCTCTCTCTGTCACACACACACACATGCACGCACACATGAATGCACACACACACACACACACACACACACACACACACACACACACACACAGAGGGGGGAGGAGAGAGAGTGATAGATAGAAAGAGAGAGTAGTCTTGTATGTCAGTGATACACTGAAAAGAACAGCAATAGTTTATCAGAAAACAAGTGACCTATTAACTGTGGCAACAAGGGAAGCCAACAGTAAAGGAAATAAGCTGGGTGTGTGTTTTGATGGAGCTACAGCAGGAAGATAGCATGACAGGGAGAAATAGAGAGAGAGAAAGAGAGAGGAGAGAGAGGATGAGAGAGGCAGACAAATGAGAAGAGAAAGAGACAGAGAGACAGAGAGAGGGAGAGAATATGGGATTATCTTCTTATTATCCCCTGATGTTGTCAGGTGTACAGTGTTGTGTGTGTGAGTGTGTGTGTGTGTGTGTCTGTTTGTGTCTGCTGGTGATGGATTAAAGTCATCTGGAGGACACAGGGTGTGCATGTGTGTGTGTGTGTGTGTGTGTGTGTGTGTGCTTATGAGTGTGACAGATTGAAAGAATATGAACTGCTTCAATCTTAAAAAATTCGGTTGATTTTTAAATTTAACTTGACATGTAAAGCAGAATCACACTAACTGCATTAAGTGCATAAAAATGTGTGTGTGTGTATCCTTTTAATAACTCCCTTGGAGAGAACAGCTGTTGCAATGAAGCCAGTTAGCACCTACAGTAGGTGAAACATTTTCTCAGTCCCAGGAACCTTCTATCTGTTTCACTTTATCAAAATAAGATGCAGTGTCTGTGTGTGTGTGTGTGTATGTATATATCTGTGTGTGTGTGTGTGTGTGTGTTTATATGTGTGCTGGGGACATTCTGTCTGGTGTATGTGTGTGTATGTACTCCATTGCATATTCTTTCATTATTCTCTGTGAGCATATACACTTCAGCATGGAGCACACTGTTTATTCTTTGAATGCATACATATGATGTGATTGAATGTGTGTGTGTGTGTGTGTGTGACAAGTATGTTTACACGTGTGGAGGGAAGGGGGGTTTCATGGGTATTGAAACACACACACACACTTTCACTCACTCACTTGCGCACACACACACACACACACACACACACACACACACACACACACACATTCTGCTCTGTCTGCCTCATTCTCAGACACACTAATTTGGGCCTAACTGAACTAATGAGCAATGTGCATCCAAGACTTCAAGCTGTAAAACCTAACTTCTCAGACACACATACACACACACTCACGCGTACACACACACATGGATGCATGCGCACACACACACACACACACACACATAGTCATTCATAAGAAGACTTTGCAACCTAAAACACACACACACACACACACACACACACACCCCTAGACACACACATCCACATTTCTTTTACTGACTTTACTGAAGAAATAGCATCCAATAGTAATGTATGCTGATGAGACAACAGTGATGCTAATATAGGATATTTATAGGATATCACACACAGGAAACACACTGGAGTATCTCAATGAATGGGGGAGACAGATGAAGCATTTGCATTTGTGACCATACAAGCGCAATGTTGTCATGAACACGCCTGTAATCTACTGGCAATTGGCCTCAATGAGAAGACTCTGGGTGACGGAGTAAATCTATGGGCTGTTATGTTAGCAAATCAATCCTATACACACACACACACATAGATACATGCTCATTCTCTCTCTTTTTCTTTCTCAAACACACACACACACACACACAGTGCAACACTTGCAGACAGTATAACCCTTGCAAAGAATATCCACTGTCAAGCAGTGACTCAGCACTGTGTGTATGTGTGTGTGTGTGTGTGTGCGCGTGCGTGTGTGTGAATGCAGGTGAGAGAGAGAGAGAGAAAGAGAGAGAGGAGGTGAGGGGATGGGAGCATTACTGAAACTGAGGATGGATAGTGAAAGACGAAGTGAGAGCGTGAAAAAAGAGAGAAAAGGGGATGTTGGAACTCACAGCTGCATGATCAGGTACAGATGGTTGGAACTCTCGTAGATGTCCTCCAGGGCCACAATGTTCTCATGTTTAATCCTGGGGGGAAAACATTCAAGAGAATCACTGTTGAAAATGCCACTCTCACTAATAAGCAAACCATTTTAGATGATTAGAAATCACGCCGTTGCCTCAATCTCTATCTGTTTCATTGTCTTAGTGATGCTTGGTTGTAAGTGTGTGTTTCTATCTGCGTGCGTATGATCCCTGTGTGTGTGTGTGTGTGTGTGTGTGTGTGTGTGTGTGTGTGTGTGTGTGTGGCTGTCTGTGTGTGTGTGTGTGTGTGTTACATACAGGCTTTAATAAAGAGTTCAGATGAGTCCATCTTAAGCTCAGCAAAAACAGTGATGAATCTGTAATGACCCTTTAGAATGTTAAAGCGCCTCTAGATAGAACAAGAGAGCTGTGTGCGTAGTGTGTGTGTGAGTGTGTGTGAGTGTGTGTGTGTGAGAGAGTGTGTGTGTGTTTGAGTGAGAGAGAAAAAGAGAGAGAGAGAGAGAGAGAGAAAACATGCAAAATAAATAAAAACGGGGTAAAGGTGAATTACAATGGTGTTTCAAAATAAAGACAGACAGACACACACTCACACACACAAAGTGTTATAGAGGTACTATAGACATATACACCTTTTGAGTGTGAAACACACAATTTGGACATCTCTTCTTTCTCTATATCTCACACACACACATACACACACCCACACACACGGAGCACCTGGACTCATTTAGATTAAAAGGAAACCCAATTAAAGTGGCCTCTATGCCTGGGCTCACTATGGAAGCAAAAAAAAAATTATTTGTGGGAGAAGGCAACAGGCAATGTTTCTCAATGAAGACCCAGTCTGCGGTTTGGTGCCTTTGCCACTCATTGAGAAACATTGACTGCAGCACCCAAGCACAGAACACAGTCTCTCTCTCTCTCTCTCTTTCTCTCTGCAGGGCTGTGCCATGCGGTTCCATTCAGACAGGTTTATTCTGAGCACGCCGCTGGGGACCAAGAGGTGGTGTGGCTGGCGTCTGAGCAAGACACCTACGAGTAGGTGAAGAAAAAGATAGAAAAAAACGTGACTGAAGTTTACAAAGGTGTAAAAAATGGCATCCAACTCTCTCACTGCCTGTCCCTCTATTTCTCTCTCTCTCTCTCTCTCTCTCTCCCTTTCTCTTTCTCTCCTTTTGTTTTAGTCAGTCCACCTACAAAACTCCCTTTGTTGCCCACTCATCTCATTCTCACTCTACCTGCTCTTTTCTTTCCTTTTTTGTTATCCTATTTTTTTCCTCTCTTTCTCTCTCTTTCTGTCTGTCTTCTTCTCTCTTCCTTTCACTCACTCTCTTCGTCTTGCTTTCCCCTCTCTCTCTCTCTGTCTTCCTCCGCTGTGAGTGGGCTGATGCTGTGGCACGACACATCCAACTCCAGTGCCACAGATAACTGCACAGAGAAACAGAGAAAAGAGAAAAATGGAAGAAGAGAAAGACAGAGGAAGAAAAAAAGGCTAGAGGTAGAGAGAGGGGGGGGGGGGTCCGTTTTGAGAGAAACAAGCCCAGAGAAAAAGTAGAGAGTAAAGGTGACAAAAAAGAAAGGCAGAGACACAGAAGAAGGAGAGAGAGAGAAAGAAAGAGAGAAAAGCTTGCAAAAAAAGGAATGACACACAGCTGTGCTAGAATCTACCCATAATCCTCCGCAGCAGGGCAAGTGAGCCGCTCGTCTCTCAGCCTCTCAGCAAGAATTTACCCATCAGCCACTGGGGCTCAGGGTGCCATTCAAACTGAGTAAGGTCATCAGCCCTGCTGAGACAAGCACGCTGAACACACCCCTGCTCTAGCTAACACAGATGCATGGAGCTATGTGAGAGATGTGTGTGTGTGTGTGTGTGTGTGTGTTAATGTTTGTGTATATGTGTTGTTGCACACACACGCAAACACAAACACACACACACACAGTCCAT
>JAIFZK010000022.1:10057500-10240000 GCA_027481765.1 Tenualosa thibaudeaui
AATCCAGCTCTCATGATGGAGCACCCCCCCCCCATCCCAGCTAATATGGCCCCAGCAGATGGATGGAGCCTCAGGGAGAAGGGAGAGGGAGAGGCCCCTCTGTCCCAACCTCTTCTCTCAACAGCCTTCGTGATGGAGGATGTTGGAGAAGGAGATTGTGGGCACACACAGAGCTGCCTAGGCCACATACACACACGCATACAGTACACACATGCACACACACCACACTCAGCACACAAGCCAAAGGACCATTAGAGACTTGAGTTGTGGTGTATTTGAGAGAAAAGTGTGTGTGTGTGTGTGTGTGAGAGAGAGAGAGAGAAAGACAGAGAGAGAGAGTATGTGTGCAAGGGTGAGAGAGTGTGTGTGTGTGTGTGTGCAGTGAGGTTGTGGAGATGCAAACAGATATATGTGCCAAAAGTAACTACACTAAGAGATTGCAAAATGGATGGATTGAGATGAAGTGTGTGTGTGTATGTGTGTGTGTGTGTGTGTGTGTATGGGGGGCATGTCAAGATTTAGTGCAGAGGTAGAGAGCTATACAAATTGTAAAAGTGGGTGTGTCTTTTTGTGTGTGTGTATGTGTGAGGGAGAGAGAGAGAGAAAGAGATGGAAAGTGTGTGTGTGTGTGTGTGTGTGTGTGTGTGTGTGTGTGTATGTACATGCATGTGTGCAGCAATCAGTGCCGTTGAGTTGATGGCTCCTGTGGTCATTTAAAAACACCCATTTGCTGATGAAGTTCCTGAAAAAAGCCCGGCCCTCCGGCACCATCTGTTACCACACACACACACACACACACACACACACACACACACACACACACACACACACACAGATACAAGGCTCGGAAACGCCCTGGCACGAATGAAAGCACTATTTGCCCGGTCCCCTCTAAGCCTGTTGCTATGCTACACACACGCGATTGCATACGCAAGAGCGGCCACCACACTCCCACTGCAAACACTACCACTGGTCTGTGTGGAAAACACACACACACACACACACACACACACACACATACAACATCCTACAAAGTTGTGTAAGGCAGCCTATCTCCATATATCCCTTTTTCAAAATATACCTCTGTCGCTGTCTACTCTCCACT
Source organism: Tenualosa thibaudeaui (assembly GCA_027481765.1). Lineage (NCBI taxonomy): Eukaryota > Metazoa > Chordata > Actinopteri > Clupeiformes > Clupeidae > Tenualosa > Tenualosa thibaudeaui. Next base: position 10,058,606 of record JAIFZK010000022.1, read on the forward strand.
CTTTTACTCTCTTTATCACTCTCTCTCTCTCACTTTCTCCCTCTCTCTCTCCCTCCCACCCTCTCTATCCTTCTCTCCTGTGCCATGTTCTAATCAGACTCTGGTGATTTTCATACATGAGACTGCATCCTCACATTCAACATGCACAAATCCCCACTCAGCACACACACACACAGACACACACACACACAGACACAGTTACAGTTGAGGATGGAGTCCATTTATGCCAGACATGAGTTTGCCAGTTTCTATGTGTATGTGAATGAGCATGTGTCTGTGTGTGTGTGTGTGCGTGTGTGTGTGTGTGTATTCAAGGAAAGGGGAAAAAAACATGCTGTGATCTGACTGAAAATTCGTATTGCCGTGAGAGATTAGTAATCATAGGCTTTCACTCTTAGATTCACAGTGCAACTGACGCACTTACCACGCTGCATGTGGTTTTTATACTGTATGTGTATGTCACGCACACACAAACATACACACACGCAATAATCCCTGATTAAGATGGAAACTCCCAGCAAATGAGAAAATTCATTCATATCATCTGTTGAGTGCTTTTTAAATTCACATGAATGTCGACCTCTCTCTAACACACACACACACACACTTAAAGGTTAGAACATGTGCGTGCAGACTCATCCACTTAAAAACACCTAATTACCATGGGAGCACACATATACAATCTCTCTCTCTCTCACACACACACAAACACACACACACACAAACAAACACACCACTACTTTTCCACAACAGCCTAACAGTGCAGGCAGTGTGTAATCCAAAATCAGGACCTACATTCCACTCTGATCTGTCTGCTAAACTTCGCAAACAGCCACCAAATCCTGCCTAATCCATCCTAGAATATCCCAAATATCCCACAGAGATCTAGTCTGAAGGTAAGAGAATGGAGGGAGGCAACAGAGAGAAGAACACACACATGCACACACACAAGTGCATAAATACACACACACATATTATGCACACTACCGTATCTCACTAATACACATATGCACACACCCCGCTCCCCCTGCAAATATTCAACAGCTTGGCATTGACCAGAGAGGCTTCTTGTTTCTGAGAACTAGCCAACCATTCCCCAAGACCTGCAGTCCAACCTCAACTCCATCCTCTAGACAAGGCCCAGTAATAGATGCACTTTTCTGGAGCAGACTGAGGCACTGAGCCAGCTATACACACTATGGACACTGAATAAATTGTGTTACTGATTCTAACACACATGCACGCACACACACACACGCTTACACACGGTTACACACGCACACACATACACACACACACACATACATACACACTCACTAATTCCTGTTGTGGCATTTCTGAGTTCCTGGTTGTGTGTTTGTGACCATCACGCTGAAACACTGGCATGAAACAGCTGTGTCATATGTCAAACACATCGTCTACATGATTACAAATAATGAAGGCAGACAGACCAGTGCAAACACACACACACACACACAAACACACACACACACACACACACTCTGATATTCCTCAGCAACAGTGCCAACATGACCATGTAACCAAATTTCAAGGGATTTGCTGGCGTGTGAGAGTGTGTGTTAACGACAAATGTGTGTGGATTAGAAATAGCTCCTGGTTATACTGTGCTTTAACAAAAAAAAAAACCCTCCTCACTGTCAAGAGCTCTAATACCCAAGGCCAATAGTCGTATATGTGTATGTGCATGTGTGCGCGCAAACACACAAACACACACACTACTACTACTACTACTGCTGCTGCCACTCCCTCCATGAAGGCTGGGACTTTCTTGGTAAAGCAAAGCATCATTCAGTGAAGCTATTCTCCAGGGACACGCACGACAAATTTAACAAACATCCTCTATTTGTCTCTGCCAGAGCAAGAGACGAATAATACACACTCCTCAACATGAGGAAGAGGGAGGGATGGAGGGAGAGAGAGAGATGAAGAGAGAAGGAACAGGAGATGGAGGAAGGGAGGAAGGAGGGAGAAAAGAAAGACAAAGACACAGGAGGGGAGGGAGGCAGTCAAAGAGAGAGATAGGGAGAAAGAAAGAAAGAAAGAAAGAAAGAAACAGTGTTGGAGGAAGGCAGAGAGATAATAGAGGAAGAGGGGGAGGAGGAAAGAGAAAGAGATGTAATAAACAGAAGAGGGAGGCAGAGAAAGAAAGAGGGAGGGTGGGAGAAAGAGATGGAAAGAGAAAGAAACAGAAGAGAGATAAACATAAATACAGAGAAAGAAAAAGAGAGTAAGGGTAAAAAAGAGAGAAAGAGGGAAAGAAGTAGACAGGAAAACAGGGATGCAGATAGATGGAGCGAGAGTGAAAGAAAGAAAAAAAGAAGGAGGGAGAAAGAGAGGGAGGGAGCAAAAAGAGCTTCAAGATAATTAAAATAGGGCTGGAATGGATTTTCCCAGAGTAAATGAGGATGTTAGAGAGACGGCCAAGCGGAGCAGAGTGGCGCGGTGCAAAGTGCGGATGAAAAATGATTTCTCTTTCTAGGATGAATGAGGTCAGGGAGACGGACGGCTGCCTGCATGCTTCACCCTGTCCTGCCTTGTGTTGCTTTGCCTTGGCAGGGAGATGGGATGAGTTATGGCCGGTGAACCACACATAGACACAGACACACACACACGCAACCACCCACGAACAGACACACACACAAACACCATACACACACACACTCACAGCCTTCACCCTCGGCACAAGACACGGCAGAACAGGGCCGGCTGTCAGCCAAGCCCCGACTTTGTTTAATTTCCCTGGAACCTGACATGAGTGGGAAAATACCAGAGCTCAGACAGTCACAAAAATTTATGGCCAGCAGAGAGATATACTAGACAGAGACAGACACAGACAGATAGAGAGAGAGAGAGAGAGAGAGAGAGAGAGAGAGAGAGCGAGCAAGTGAAAGGGAAACAGTAGAAGAAAGACAGAACGAGTGGAAGAGACAGAGGAGGCAGACAGAAAGACAAAATGGACGGACAGAGAAAGAGACATACACAAGGGGAAAGTGACAGTAAGAGGGAGAGAGAGTGAGAGAAGGAGAGAGAGAGGGAAAGGGAGAGAGAGAGGGGGCAGAAATGAGAGAGGGAGAGAGAGGGAGAGATGTGACTGAGCCAAAGGTGTGAAAAAGTAAACTGAACACACAATTGTGCACACACACACACACACACACACAGACTGCAACAGGAAATGATAGTGCAAACAAATTGATGGAGAGCAGCCAAATATTTATCAGTAAATGTCCATTTGAACGAAGCCAGAAAAACTGCTGAAAGAGAAGGAGTAACAGAAACAGACTGCAGAGGAATATGAGAACAAAAGGACAGGAAGTGAGTGACAGAGGAATATTTACTGTAATATGATAACACAGCACTGGGCCGTTTAAAATGGGAGAGGGCAAAAAATTGCAATTAAGGCCACTCTGATGATAGCATCAGGTTCAATACACCCTAATGTGCTTTTCTAAATGGATGTGCAGTTTCTTACTGACTGAGGAGCTGTGCTCTCTCTCTCTCTCTCTGTGTCTTTTTTTATTCTTAGTGTTCTCATTTCTTTTTCTCCAGCTCCAGGCCCCAGAGAAGAGAATTGCATATTTGATCCATAAGCCATCCAGAGTTTGCCACTTGAAGTGATAAAGGACTAAAAGTAATCCCATGGCAACGTGCCATTGTGACACAAGAACAGGCCTGTAGCTGAGGCACGGATTGGGGTAGTCCCCATAACGCTGTGGGACTGTGTGAGCGATGCCTTTGTGAAAGACTGTCATAAATGCTTTAATGGTGCTGTGAATTTGTTTAGTATACGCAAAGAGGGTTGAAGCGGAGTGAGACGTGCCAACGTTAGTTTACAGTACTTAAAGACCTTTAATATACGTAGAGCTGCAGTACATATTTATATTGCTTTATTGTATTAATATTACGGTATATTTTTAAATATATTACATCTTTTGCATTTTGAAAGTAAAGAACTCAAGATTCTTTGAGTTCAAGTTGCTTCTTCAGTTGGACTATTATGTGGTTTATTCATCTCTCTACAACAATGATCATCTGAAAGCTGTTTTTGAGGATGTTGTCTGTGGCTTCGGGGAACACTACTAAACCTAAAGTGACTACAGCACTTTAATTGACAATGAAAATAATCATTTGTTTCGGCCCTAAAACACTGGATAAATTTCAATGCAAAGTTTTGTTTTGTTTTTTTCTAAGTAGTACATTTCATTACCGAAGTACCACACACAGCAGTATACAATACTGACACATAGCACGCAGTCAGCAAGAACTGGGTACATAGTAGAACCGGGAGTCTAATGCCTCAGCCTACTGTAATCATATGCCTCTGATCTTATGAATTCCTCTCATTGATGTCGACATGTTTTTGAGATCATAGGCAACTGGTCTTTCTGAATGTTACTGAAATAGTTCCACATGATATACCTCCTCCTAATAAGCCATTATGGCCACCACAGTAATATAGGGTACATTATAGGTTCATGTGTTGATATTGAAAACATCTGCAAACTACCTTCTCTACTGTAAATAGTTGATAAGAGAACTGATGAAGAATCGGCACCAATAAGTAGGAGCAATGGCAAAAATTGTATCAATTTCCACCCCTTGTCCTCATCTTTTATATTCAATCTACCCTTCAGATTAGCTGTCAGATAAAGAAATTATATAATTTTATCATATCAGAAAAGAAGAGAGATGGCCAGTGTTTGTGTTAGTGCTTTAGCGGAAGGGCATAGGGGAAAGAGGGCTATTGTTCCTCATAGTATTCCAGTGTTCCACTGGGTTGACCTCTCACTTCCTCATTCATCTCAGCTCTTCTTCAAAAGCTTACACACAGACAGACACACACACACACACACACAAATACAAGTGCTCCATGTGTGCACACAATCACTACTCAAAAGGAATACTAATAACAGCTGTGTGAGTGAAAGAGAGAGTGCTTTATGGCTCACAGGCAAGGCTGTTCCTTCACTGATGTTACTTTAATGCAGCTCTCCAGCACCTCAGGACTTTGCCTTTTTTGTGTGTGTGTGTATGTGTGTGTGTGTGTGTGTGTGTTTGGGGAGGGGGGGTACAATGAAGAGAGAAAAGAAAACTGGAGGATAGACAGGATGGAGAATGGATGGGAACTGATCTCAGTGCAGTGACTTAGTCATGGCTATATTTGATTAAATGTTTCATATGATGTGTAACACCGTTTAGAGGAAATCTGTGGCCATGACTGGCATTTCTACTCCACTAGACCTGTACTGAGTATAATAGCCAAATCCTCTGCAAGGTCCCCGACAAAAACAATAAGCCTTGGAGAATAATTATGACAGGGACATGCACTCCCCCACACAGAATGAATCAAACACTCACACACACTCATACACACACACACACACACACACACATGTTCACAAACACACGCAGGCACTTACACAGAGGCGTGCATGCACACACACACACACATACATACACACGCACGCACATTCACAAACACACACAAACACACACACGCTCAGTCCACACATACACAAGACATTCTCAAAAGCTCTTCCAAATCTCCGACACGCTAGTTAGTTTAACACATGCCAACTCTGTTGCCACGGCAGCAATTAACTGTCAATTACAGTTTATGTTGGATGTCAGCGGCTTGAAATGTATGTTTGTGTGTGTTGAGTGTTTGTTAACGTATGTGAGAATGAGTGTGTGTTTGCGTAAAACGTGGGTGTTTTGAGCAATGACACGTGTCTCAGTTCTTCGAATAAGCCTGTTACTGGAAAGAACAATGAGCTCTGCAGCAGCACTGCACAAATGACACCACTCTGAAAAACTGAAATAATTAACTGAGGACCACATATTTAATATGACTTAAATCATAAATCACCATCAGCCCATCAAAGTCTCCTTTTGCCACCCACCGTTCAACTGCCATACAGTAATCGGACATGATCATCCTCAATGTATGCTCTTGTTTTCTGGTAATCAATACATAAAGGAGATATCAAGCACTATATTCATCAGGAACCTTCTGGAATTGTGCCAGTATCACATGCCTCTTTCTCAATGCCAACATGTTTTTGAAATCATTAGCAATTGGTCTTTCTGAAAGTAGAATTCAATGGAATCCATCACAGAAAGGAATGACAATGTTCATACAGTTTCACTTACTCAGTTCATTCATTCAGTTCACTATTATACAGAACTAGCCTATATGTTGGGGTTGAGGGCATGAGAGCCCCCATTTTGGCGCTGATGAATAACAACAGCAACAATAACAACAACAAACAAACAACAACAACGAGAAAAACTGCTCTTCCTTTGAAAACCTTAATGAAAGTTCTCGCCAGAAGGTGACATTTCCCAGCACAATGCTTTTCATCAGCCCATCTGTCAAACCCACCCACCGGCGCCTGACACAGTATTATGGAGGCTGCTGCAGATCGTGTGCTCAGGGCCCAGCAGCTCCAAGAGCTCACTGTGTTCGTCCCTGTGTGTGTGTGTGTGTGTGTGTGTGTGTGTGTGTATGTGTGCGTGTGCGTCTGTGTGTGTTTCAACCCTCTAGCAGCTCTGGGAGCTAAACACACTCATCCCTTGCCCTGCTGGAGTGGTGTGTGTGTGTGTGTGTGTGTGTGCACGCAGACCTGTGTGGGTCTCTGTATGTGTGTGTGTGTGTGTGTGTGTGTGTTCACCCCCCACCCCTCAGTAACCCACTGGCGTGATCCTTAAGGAGTGTCGGGCTGGCAACACACACATCTGCATCAGTCAAATTAGGAGCCGAATCAATGTGCCACGGTTGGGCTGAGCTGGGCCTTCTTTCAGGCTCATTCCTCTTCACACTCACATAATCATACATGCTCTCTCTCTCTCTCTCTCCCACTCACACACACACACACACACACATAAAGGAGAGATATGCACAGACACACACACACACACACACACTCACGATTGGTTGTTTCCCGACACTGATCAATACTTCAGATTGAGTATCTGCCTTTTATGTCAAGCATTCCACTCTTTGTATTCATGTGTTCCATACCCATTGGGGTTTCCTTCAGAAAAAAAAATCTTTACAAATGATTCCTCAACCAAATGAATGCATAAATAGATTGTTGTTGCTACGGAAGCCCCCAGCGACAGTGCAGAGACAGCATTGATTGAGCCATCCAGGGTCCGAGCTGACTGATGGCCACCACAGCCTCCAACCACAACCCTCTCCACATTCCACACACACACACACACACACACCACAACACACGCCCCCAACCACAAACACACACCACATGATCAGTTAACAATCTGTGTGTATTTCTATCCCACGCACACACACACACACACACACACACACACACACACACACACAGACACACACAGATGCACAGAGAAATCAAAGGCTGTCTCAGCAAAATGTGACCTGACATCTTTATCTGCTGAATCATGGTAACTGATGTAGAATGTCCAGCATAGTGCTGATGTCTGAATGAGTTCACTGTGCCGCAGACTCTGTATGTGTAGACAGATCAGACAGTCTTACTGTGAGAAAGGAGAAGATATGGTGTGTGTGTGAGTGTGAGTGGGTTCATATGAAGGAGAGAATAGTGAGAGACAGCCTTCAGTATAATATACGGATGTGTGTGTGTGTGTGTGTGTGTGTGTGTGTGTGTGTGTGTGTAGGAGTTATAATAACAGAGTGTGATTCAGATGGAAGTGAGTGTCTGGCCATTACACACACTGATCGGAGTGTGGGTGCAACACTGCAGAGGTGTAATCGGAGTGAAATGACTGTGAATGTGAATGTGTGAATGTGTGTGTGTGTGTGTGTGTGTGTGTATTTAAGTGCCTTATCTTCACCATGAGTTCTTTCTACCTGATTCCCTCCTGGATGTCGTGACTAAGAAGACAGTGAGTCGACTACAGAAACCTGAAATCTGCAGTAAGAATGCCTGAGTCACTTTGTTCTTTCTTGCACACACACACACACACACCCACACACACACATACAGCACACACACATAGTTTGTTTCCTGTGTCCCACCCACTGTCCCAAACTACAGACAAGTCGACAAAGCGTGTCACTTTAACAAAACTCAGTCCAAACAGCAACTGTAAGGCTAGCCGCCAAGTGACAGCAGGTCACTTACACAGATTATGTATATTATTGCCTTAGATAAAGGCAAAATGTATATTGTAAGTAGGCTATAATTTAAGCATCATTTTATTGTCTTTGATAAAGGAAAAGAAAAATTAAAAAGGGGTTTTATTGCCTTTAATCAGTTTGGAGAGCCAAGTTTGGAGAGTGGAGATGTGACAGAAATATGAGTGGGAGAGAGAAATGGGAAAGGATCAGAAAATGACCTCGGGCAGGAATCCAACTCAGGTCCCCGGGTTAATGGACGCCTTAGCCCACTGCAGCACAGTGCTTTATCTATATAATAGTACCAGTGAGTACTATTTTTCCATTTACATAACGACTAGCGACTAACATCAAGTGATTATGTTTATTTGTATCCAAAGTGACATACAATACAATAATGGTACATTAAAAACAAAACGTACTTGGTTAAAATTTACTATGTACATTTTTAAATTATATATTTTAAAATGAAAGGCACAACTAAGGCTAGAACATGTAAAAATAGTTAAAATAATTTTAGCTTATGAGGTGAGAAGTGACAGGTGATGAGGCCAGTCTCAGTCAAGGTTTTATCCAGGGCTTTGTTCATTAGTGAACAGGGCTTTATTCAGTCTTCTCACATGGTGTGGACCAAGCCTGTTAGCAGGTGTGCTAATTGGGCTGGCTTGATAAACAGTCCTGTTTGTTCCAGAGGTTTGAAATACGCAGTGACCTAGAGAATCATGGGTAATGAAAGCTGTCGCTGAGCATTCCATGGGGTCTTGTTACTACAGTCACCAAGCCGTGCCACTGCCAAATGGATCAGCCACACAATTACCATGGCAACCACTGGGGAAAAAAAGCTTAGTTGTACGATTGACCTTGATGAGAAGGTCAGACAAAGGGAGACCTCGATGTATATATTCATGCATGTGCCAGCATCAACACACACACACAGTAGCTCTGGCAGTTTCTTAATCCGACCTCATCTCCTAGTCTCTGGTATAATATCCTGGAGAAGCCCTGAGGACCACTAGTAATTACACATTTTATTCTTCTTCTTTAGCCCTGTTCTACTCTACCTCCATCCACTCTACTCTCTCTCTCTTTCAGTAACTCTATGGGTCACTCATTCCATAGCTGAACGTCTCTAAATGTCCTTTCCTGTTTTACAATTCTGGATATCTCTCTTCTACTAAACCATCTTGATTGGCTATTAGGGACGATCAAAGCAAGGAACTTATGCAATGCAAAGAGTGAAACTCTCTTTCTCTGTGTTTCTCTCTCTCTCTCTTTCTCTCTCTCTCACACACAGTAGTAAACCACTTAAGATGTCTTTTCAATTAGCTTCAAACACTTGTCTCATTGAATGAGAAATTTAAATGTATAAGACATAAAAAACATCACAATTCAGGACAATGGATTTAGCTGAGCAAGTGCCATTTCTGCACAGAAAACATGAACAACAGGTGCATATCAAGGATTTAACCCCCCCAAACACACACACACACACACACACACACACACACACACACACACACACACACACGACCATGTCGTAAAGTTAAATGCAGTGGAATAATGGCAGTTGAACTACGGCAAAAGGACGCAGAGCTGGAAGAAAAATAAACACACACACACACACACACAGACACACACTCACATACACAGCCCTACACACAAAGCACGTATAGGCACACAGAGAGAGACTTCATTACCTAGTACTTACCAAGCAGACACGGTAGATGAATGAACTCAGCTAGCCCAGATAAACCAAACAATTACTGTGTGTACTGACAGTCGTTCAAAGCAACAGTCCACATCAACACACTTAGACACACACATACATACACACACAGACAGACCATAGATAACAGATTTTCACCCATCTTTATTTCATTAATTTTTCTATCCATCACAGAGAAGAAGGACAGGGCTGGATATGGATGCTGTCACCAGCAACTTCTGAGCATATCAGATTTACCTCTAGGCTTTGAACTGATTACAAACACATGCGCGCGCACACACACACACACACACACACACACACACACACACACACACACAGGCGGTCTCTCACCGTAAATGCACAGCTGTGCAGCCTGAAGCGGGGAGGGGGGGTTCTGCAAACATGTTTTTCTCTCTATCGACCATCTCCCTTCTCCTCTTATCTCTTTTTCTGTCTCTCTTACTTTGCATCTCTCCCTCCCCCTCTTATCTCTTTCTCTCTCTCTCTCTCTCACTCTCTCTCCACCTTTCCTCGCATGCTTCTCTCTCTCTCTGCAGTAGAGTTAAGAGAGGGTTGGAGGGCTCAAGTCATCCACTCGTTGCTGCATGGCACTGAATGGCATATGCTACAGACAGATGTTTTATGGACACACACACACAGTCCCACACAATTACAAAATACAGAATGGGTGGCTACACAGTTGAAGACTTTCACAGTCTATGAGCTACTCACTCAAAACTGCAAGTGTTTTCACACCACAGATGGTGCAACCTAGGCACTGTTAAAAGGTAGTGCAGGTTGAGTTGTTTGTCACACACACAAACCACATCCTGGGCATCTTTTGTGCACCTGTTAACAGACAAAGAAGCTGTTAACCTGCTAACAGGGAAACTCTGGGACGTGCTACTTGCGGGGACGAGGACACTGCAAGATTGCCAAAACACACTCATATATGTATACACACACAGAGACATAAAAACACACCAGTGCAGATATCACTTCTGGGAACCCCGTGGAGACGACCATGGTATTTGGTGTGGTTTGGAGATGCATCATTAGTGTGTAAATGAAGTAAAACACACACACACAAACACACCCAGACACACACACACACACACTTCGCTGTACCATACTTTGCATTCAGCATCGCATCCTCAGCACTGCAGATGCTGCTGGCGATAGACTGCTGTGTTCACTGGTGAATTTTACACTGACAACATTTCCTAAACTTAGGCCACGGACCAGCAGCTTACAATGACTTCATTTCTGTGTATTTCTATGTATTTATTCACCTACCTATCCCATCTGTTTGTTTACTTGTTTTTTGTTTGTTGGGTTTGCTTATGGTGTTGTGCCCTGATTGAAATGACTGCAATCAGAGGGCAAGGGATTCTTGTGGCACACTGACAACAGTCACCCAGACACACAGACAGACAAACACATACACATTCACACACACTAACATTTACATATCAAAATGCAAATCTATATGGAAAACACACACACGAGTAAAGACATAATTTAATGGGGTACACTAAACCAGACCAGAGACTGCATGTGATTGCACATATGCACACACACACAAACACACACATACCCATGCCCACACACTTTGTTTATTGTTTATCAAAATGCAAATCGATATGGCAAACACAAATGGGAACAAAAGCATAATTTCATGGGTTACATTAAACCTGACCATTGTTAACACACACGTGCACACACACACACACACACACACACACACACACACACACACACACACACACAGCTACTGTACATTGCGGCATCTGTTTACACATAGATTGCTGTTTGACAGCAGGAACTGTAAGCTCTTGTGGAGAACCCCCAGAGGCCTCACTGACTGGATATTAAAGAGAACCAGGTTTAAACAGCCAGTGCAGTTAACAAGTACACAGGCCATGCAATTAAAATCACACTCACTCTCATAAAAAAACACACACACAAGCAGGCCTATAGAACAATCAGATATACATGCAATATAACAACCCATGGCAAATACACCGCACAACCGAATACATAATCACATCCACCCACAAGTACACACACACACACACACACAGAGAGAGAGGGGGGGGGCAAGAGAAAGAGATATCAAGAGAACAAGAGTGATGGGAAAAGTAGAGAGAGAGAGAGATAGCAAGAGAGCAACTGCGGGCAATTATGCTAATACAACAATTACACTGGGAGGTTCCAGCGATGTTAGAGTGGTGTCGTATGTAAAAGCTTGTTCCATGCAAACAAGCCTCTGAGGACCAAACTCACTAAAACCCTATGGCCCTGGAGCAAGGCTGCACCACATTGGAGGCTACCATCACAGCGGGTGGCTCAAACCTATTTTCAAATGCACACCCAATAGCCCCAGTTCTCCAGCCATAGATCTACCCCTGCTAACTGCAACACATTGGAGGAACAGGGAGTTAATGAAATTTAAAAAATTCTTAATCAGACTTCTAATTGATAAATTTTTCTCCCAAGGTTGAGGAGTTGGCCTCAAGTCTCTTTACAGAATTATCTCAGGACTGTTGCACCATTCCCAGAAGATCTGTATTTTATATATAATTTTTTCTTATTTTTATATTTGACTTCACTTTAAGCTGTTTCTACTTTAAGCTACTATAATGGTTTGCAATTACTTTTGATAAAAGCATTTGCTAAGTAAACAACAATAAATAGAAACAGAAACATACAGTATCTGCAGTGTTTATCAGTTCAGCTGAACAAGACATGGGCCCCTCTATGATACTGTATGTAAGCAAGGCATACTTCCCATATGAGTGTTTTTTTAATGGCATCTAGTTACTTATAAACACCATCAAATTTTCCATTTCCGTGTGCAAAGCCCATGATGAAGGAAGGATTCTTTGTAAGGGAAGACACATATACACACACACTATTCCTTGTTAAGTGACATTTCAAGCCTGGAGGCTGTTCCTCATACTTCTGATAACAAGGTTCATTCAATAATCTTGAACTTTGCATATTCCTACCAGCACAAGGTCACCAAGTGATAGAGCTGGGTACTGATGCAGATTTTCTGAATCGATTCAATTATGATCTACACGATTCAATTCACAATTCAATTCATGATTTGATTTTATATTGATTCTAGAGCCATTTTAGAAATTAGGTTATGAAATGAGTAAGTGGAGCACTATTTCATAGCCAGTAGGCCTAAGTTCAGCTGTGAACAACATGGCAGCAACACACTAAGTCACAAATTAAAATGAATGTAGCATAACCTACTTGTTTTTAAGGTGACATGGACCCTTGAAGCCTTTAAGGTGACATGACCCTTGAAGATTGACTAATAATTAAATAAACCTATGGGTACAATTGATAGTATTTTTTAGGTAGTGAGAAAGGCAGAGCAGGTGAGAAAGCTGGAAGTTGGAGCATAAAAATAACCAAGACAGCAGCAAACTTATGCAAACTTTGGAAATGTTGGTCATTTAGCCTAATAACACAGCACCTTCAACTTAAACAGCATCTCGCATTGGCACTGCTAGGTGAAAGGCATTGAACTGACTGGAAATTGTACAGGAATGGCTGCTAACATGTTGTTGTCATCTGCTACACTCAAACAAACAAAACCCTAAGGAAGTAATTTTAAATGAGACGTCAATAGAAGTTATTGCATTTTCCCAGTGAGGGGAAATCCAGGCAACAGATTCATGCCTACCACCACACAAGTGAACGCTTTAGTTGCATTTCATTTCAACAGAAAACCACTCACTAAAAGCCTGAATTGTTTTTTGCTGTCCACTTTGTCAAATGAAATAAACATGGCTTAACCGCAGCTCACCATTAGTGTCACTGGACAAGTGATTCAGACTCCTATATGTGCACTATGAAGTGATCCACTCCTATATGTGTACTATGAAGTGATCCACTCCTATATGTGCACAGTGAAGTGATCCACTCCTATATGTGCACAGTGAAGTGATCCACTTGCTTAATTTTAGTTGTTCTTGAGAACAGGAACTAGAAATTCAGACACAGGCTGACCTAATAGCATCCTAACCACAAGCATTTATGGAAATATGTCACAATGTGTGGCCTTTGGTGGGTGTGCTGATACCCATGCTACATTTTTGGCTTCACTACTTCACTACTACACTGTAAGTTCCCATTACCTTTTATTAGTCTGTGGTCTTTATGTTATGTGCTGGGGCAGGGCGGAGTGGGGTGGGGGGGTTTATATTACCAAGTATGCAATGCAAGACCAATATCCTCTTCACTTTATACCTTTTACAATTCTTCTATGAGACTTCCCGGGTAGCATTTACACTACCACAGAATTTGAAGGAATTGAGGGAACCGTGAAATGCATGCAAAACATAGGCCATTATTGTGGTAGCATGTGTTGCTACTGCTACTAGACCGCATGAGTATCTCTTGACCACATTCATGTTGCTGAAATAGCTCCTCACTAAGAAAAAAGGTTGTAGATCACTGCTCTGTAGTATTCTAGGGGATACACAACAGTTAAGAGTTTTGTGAACCACTGTGTTCTTAGTATGAGTGATCAGTTGTGTGTATCTGTAAGAGTCTGTGTAAGACCAATGAGTAAGCACATGTGTGACCATATTGTGCAAGTGTGTGTGCCTGTGTGTTTGATTACTTTACTATGCAGCTGTTCTCTCCTCATCATCCGTGGTGTCACTAGCACTGATTCATCCTCCCAGCACCCCAGCATGCTCTCTCCATGTGATACACCCCTCTAATCTCCCTTTGATCAAACTGAGACACACACACAGACAGACACACACACGCACGCACATTCTCTCTGTGTGTCTGTCTGTATGCTTCTCTCTCTCTCTCACACACATATATTATTTATTATTATTACATATTATTGAACATACATTTTATTATGAAAGAATGCATTCGAGTTTTCTCTATATTATATGGCTAAATATTGTTTGTGTATGTATGTGGTAAGTTATTGCAGTGTGTGTGTGTTGTTTATGCTTTGACCTCACTGGACTGAACTCAGAAAGTCTCTGAAAGGCCTGTCATAAAATGACAAGTTCCTCTCTACTAACAGAAATGAGGAAGTATAACATTACACAGACTCCCTTGAGATTGAAGGTAGCCAAGAGTAGCCATTTTCTTCCTGCTAAATATCTTAACGCGCATGGCTTGTGTTCAGTGCAGTACAGATTATGCTGTATCTTTATGCCTTCTACAAAGAGAACTCCAAAAAGCTCAAGTATGTTGAATGGCTCTGGTCTGGGTTTCCAGTCCTGGTTAATAAGGAGGGAGTCTGCACTCAATGATGTGACTTTTTCAGATATGCAATACACAATCCACGCACATGACAGACATCAAAACCTGCTGTGATTATGAAGTCATAATGCCAAAATGAAATCATACATTACTGAATATTCCATATGAGGCATTTCAGTGGTGTAAAACAACACAAGTGTCATAAGCCACTCGCTCATACTCATCACACACACACACACACACACACACACACACACACACACACACATTAACTAATTAAAAAGCACCACACTCACTCAACATTCAAGCCCACATATGCCCCAGTAGAATGATGCCAGTAACCCCATAGCACCAGATCACTGTGCTTATACATGACATCAAGCCATTGTAAAAAACAAACCAAAAAACAGTGTTGGGTTTTATTCAGGTCCGTTTTCTCCTCCGGACTCAAACGATCACAACACGCTCTCTCACACCAAAGCACACACGGACGGCACAATTAATTGATTTTTAATATAAACTTGAACTAATGCAATTATCCTATTGCAGAGGCTGCAATTAATCATGCAGTTCAATACGATTTTTGTATTCATGTCATCCTCCGTGTGCGACAGACACTTTTAAGCTCATCTGTCAGAAGTGCCAATCCGACATAGCACTGAAGCTTTACTTTCAAAAAATATATCACAGATCAAAGATCTGCTATCTGTTATCATAGATCAGACACACACTCCACACACACACAAACACACACACATGGATTCAAACATATGCACGACAACACACACACACACCAAAGCCTCTGGACACTCTGTCTCTGCAGTCTATGAGGCTGAGGTCAGCACTGCTCAAGGACACTCATCTCCTCTCAACTGGGCCAAGTTACACACAAGGCATAGACTTCTTGCACTGCCAACGCAAAAACACACACATACACACAGAGGACAAGACAGCTGCGCAATACAAAATGTTTTGTACATCATCACCACTGATCAACTGTTCCATTCTCTTCCCCTTAAGTAACCTCAAACCACAGCTACCCTAAATCAACTCTATACACACACACACACACACACACACACACAAGCACACAATACTACACAGACACTGACACACACACACAATTATATACATACACACACAATGATAAGACCACTTTATCCAGATTCCTTAGAGAGACTCTGTAATGGAACTTTCTTAAAGTAGGTCTCCTACAATATTGCAGAAAAAGAGGCAGGAGAAATATAGAGAGTGAGAGAGTGAGAGAGAGATAGAGAGAGAGAAGGAAGAGAAGCACACAGGGGTTATAGCTACAGGAGTGGTGTGATGATGCTGTCTCAGTAAATTGCCTCACTGGAAGACAAATGGCAACCGCCTCCCCCTTTTTACCCATAAACCCTTGCAGCCTTGAGTGCCGCCCGGACTTGCCAAGACGCAGCAGTTTGATTCACAGTTTTGTTGTGATTTACTATCTGCACAAACACACACACACACACATTCACAGAAACATGCCGGGTTTGAAGGTATATTATACACACTTCAGTTGTTGTTCTGTGATTTACTATCTGGAAAACACAGACAGGAACACACACACACACATACACAAACACACACACACACACACACACACATACATATAAGGTATGTATAGGGTTTGTGTAGGTACATCACATTTAAACACATAGGGAAAAAATACCTTGATACTCTGCCAGGACTGAGTCAAGCTCAGCGTCACAACCATGCCTACCTGACACCAGAAAGTTCTCTTTCAGCGGAATGTACCAGTGATAGCATCTCACCACACTAACAAAAGCCACTCTCCTCATAGGTTAATCATCTGTATCTGTGTAACCCAAACACCTCACACTCAGCACACCCTCACATTTCACGGAGCGACAGCCTAGTTTGGTATTATTTACTTTTGGTCCATTCATAAAATGATTTAATACACTTACGTGCGTCCGTTTACACGGTGGGGTCATTACTAGAAACAGTCAGCTCTTAAGAGGTGGCACAACGCTGTTTCTGTAAACAGGTTTTACAGATTGTCTTTCTAATAGTGCTTTAGAGTAGTCGTTATTCACATGTCTCGGTCACAGCAATCAACTAGTGTACACAAACACACACACACACACACACACACACACACTGGGGGTGATCTGCAGGGCAAGAGATAGTGTAGACCAGTAAAACAATGTGTGTCTACATCCTAATGTCCTCCATAAATATCTTGAATCCTCAAAGACTGAAGTTTCTGAGGGCTCATGTTAGGGATGACATTGGAATTTAGCCCAGTGTGAGTGTGCATGAGTGTGTGTGTGTCCAGCCTACCACTACAACTCACATTTCATTGGCTACTGCTGCAGGTGTCCCAAAAGACAAGTAAAAGAGGGGAGAGGGTGGCATGACTGATGTGCTGTGCTATGCTTCTGCTGCTTTTCTCCACAGCCATCAGCTGCCTGATCCATAATTAATGTACCTTGTCTGGAGCTGCATGGGTTTTTGCCCCGCGTGGCTTTGAGCCCAAATCACTGTGACATCGGGGGTGGGTTGGGGGGGGGGAGGTCACAGGGAAACTTCTTCAGCCTGCAGCACAGGATGCAAGAGCCCTTTTTCTGCTCTGGGCTGACTCATCTTCTCTTGCATTAGTGTCTGGCAGGCAGTAAGTCGGTGTGCGGGCATTGGCAGTAAGTGTGCGGTGTGCGAGAGTCTACAGACCAGCCATGCGGTTTCTTCCCCCTCTGGAGCAGTTTGATAATGGATGTACTGAGTCTGTGTCGAAACAGCACATTTTTTTTCACACTTATTTTCTTCTTCCTTTGAGCATTGTGCTCAGGACTGTATCTGTTTCTTTATTCTGCAGTATAGCACACCTTTGAGAGAGCCTCTTTCATGTTGAAATACAGGCACACCTTCAAGTGAGCCTACTTTATTCCACAACACAGCACAGCTGTTGACCACAGTGAGACCAAGAAACTGTGCTTTAAGAGATTAATTATTGTCAAGTACTTCTCTTATATTCTAAAGGGGGTTCTTATTAAGAATAAAAAGGCTAAATTATGTTAATCATTTCTTTTTCTTCCTGAGGTTCAATAGGGAGGCGTGTTTGTCCTGTTTAATAAGATGGACAGGTCAGGGCGGGATAGCCACGGTAACTGGATCAAGGTCACATCCTGTCTCTCTGCCAATCAACGGAGCCTGGTTACACAACTCAACAAACCAGCAGCCAGTCTCCATGTACACTTGACCCCTATTCATTACATAAAGATATGAGCGCACACACATATGCAAACACCCACACAAACACACATAGGCACAAAAACACACACAAACACTGCAATGTCACTAACCCCAGCAAGCTTGAAGCAATGTCAGCCTGGGCAATTCAGCAAGACTGTGGCCTTTGACAAGGATCACAGAGGGCACGCAGTGGCACTCTGAAGCGGGAGATGAGGATTAAATGGGAATAAACAAAAGAGAATGCCACCAGAGATCTCCGAGAGGCCACAGAACCTCAGGATTAAATATGGAGGGAAAAATGAGAATCACGGGGGGGGGGGGGGGGGGGATGGGGGGGGGGGAGATGAAGAGGGCATTTCTGAGCTTCCACGGTATACACACACACACCAAAAATACATGCAATACTACTGTAAGTCTGTGGCTATTTCTGCTGTAGCAGGGGGCTATTTGTAATCCTGGGCTATTAGTAAATTAGGGCCATTTGGGAGTCCTGGCTGCATTAGCCTCGTAAACAGTGCTCTTCTTACAGCGGCTTAGTCAAAAGCTTAGCCCCCTCTGGCTCAAGCTCCAAGTGCAGGGACTAATACCAGAGCAGAACTAACTAGTTAACCAAGGTACGAAACCAGGGTAAAACCTGCTCCAGAGTCAGTCGTTGCACATAGGGAAAGCCTGTCCACAGCTTAGTTATTATTAGATGTGGGAATCACTAAGCAGGTTGTGTTTCAAAATGATACTGGTGCAATACTTGGCCCACAATGATGATGATATCACAATGCAGAGATTCTGCGATACTGGATAGATGGACAGAAATAATCAATGACACATGCATCCTGATTCTTATAGCCCACATATTGGACATACTTACATACTTTCTGTATGTTCATATACACATAAACACATACTGTACATATGATTATGTATACGTGTGGAGAGATAGACAAACAGGTAGCACCTGATAGTCTACAAACTATGTGGCGTGATTGTGTAATGAAAGCATCAGGACATTGTGATTTACAGTGCATCTGCTTGTCATCATTTGAACAGGTGCTCTTTTTCGAGGCGACTTACATCACCCAACCCGTGCTCTTTGGGAGCAGGGGCCGTGAGCACGTCATTGTTAGCGTCATGCTCCATGGGCTAAGCTACTGAAGCATTACTAAGAGTTGATAAGGCACCATCCTGTGCTTCCTGAACAAATATCACAGTGGAAAACAGAAACTAGCAATCACAATACTGTGACAAAGAAGTAGCCTACTCTTACAGAAGCTGTAAGCAATACTGTTTTGGGAATAATCAAGATGGGTGTTTTTACATTCTGGTAAGAGTCATAAAAATAGACATTCTGAGAATAGAGGATGGCTTAGGGGACATTCTCCTGGGATCTGGAAGCAGAAACTAAAACTGCCAACAGAGCTAAGTATGACCAATTAGGAAACGCAACCACTGGGATTGCCTTCATGGGGAATATTTTTTACTTTTTTCTACATATACTAATATTATATTATATTATATTATATTATATTATATTATATTATATTACAACTTACATAAACCAATTATAGAGTAATCCAGGGTTAACCATTTCAATCAAGGGCACAATGGTAAAAAAACCACAATTTTGTTTTCTACAAGAACAGACCTGGAAAAAAACAGCTGTAGTAACAACTCCACTCCTACAAAAGCAAATACAGATGGCACTTAAACTGCAATTCCTCCGACAAATCCTCCGTGATCATCTAGCGACTGAATTGAGTGTCTGATTAATTGAAGCAGACGTCTCGGCACCTGATACATGGCCCACTGTTTACCTTGTCTCTGCTGCTTAATAGCCAGAAGTCCAGGCAATTTGCTCCTAAGCTCCAGACTGTTCTGTCCTCATTATTATTCAGCCCTGCACCACTGGCTCTTGCCAGGCATGAGTGAGGCTTGACGCTTTAGATAAATGTGACAATTGTCTCCGTTATCCGGTCAGTTATTTTTATTTATTTATTTTCTTTTATTATTTTATTTCATTTATTTTCTTTTCCATTAAATGAACACAGGCGAGAAATTACGGAAGAGAGCGATGAAGCAATATGTTGTTTCATCTCGTGCTCCAGATATTACACTAGTGTGACATTAATTTTGTGAGCAGTTTTTTCCCAC
This sequence comes from Tenualosa thibaudeaui, assembly GCA_027481765.1. Taxonomy (NCBI): domain Eukaryota; kingdom Metazoa; phylum Chordata; class Actinopteri; order Clupeiformes; family Clupeidae; genus Tenualosa; species Tenualosa thibaudeaui. Next base: position 10,079,089 of record JAIFZK010000022.1, read on the forward strand.
GACAGCCTTTAAGTGCTCCAATATGTTTTAGAAGACTGTTCTCTGTCTCATTCTGCGTGTGTGTGTGCATGTGTGTGGTCACAAACTTCTCAAAAAACACTGGAAACTTGCAACCCTTCTGGAAAGGATTGTAGCAAGGTCCGATGACAATGTGTAGATGCAGTAAAACATCATATGTTCATACATACAAAGAAAAGACAGTAAAAGACAAAGTAAAAGCAATGGCATCACAAACCCGGCATCATCTTCCATCTGCTCCTCTCAGCCTATCCCCTATATGGTGTGCACACACACACACACACACAGTGCTCCCATGTGGCGATGAACTAATGCTTTTAATAAGCACTAAGTGCCTGTTGTGGTTCTATTCTTAGTGTGTTATGATTCTATTCCTGGTGTACTGATCCAATAATGAGAAGTGAGGTGGTCATAATTTCTGCAAGCACTTCTCCATACTGACACATCATGGAAGCCGCCTGCACTGCACGTGTCACTTACTTGTAGACACGGGAAACATGACCCTTTCGTACATAAATAAATACTTAGTTTGTAACAATAAGAGTATTTACAGGGAGGCTACAGTGGATGTGTTAAGTCAAAGACGTATCTGCAGTAAAAATTAGCTTCCACTATAGTCAGCGGAACTGGCTACACCAGAGAAGGCAGTGCAGCAAACATAAAAAAAAATCGTCTTTTCAGTCTAATTTTTACATGATTTGACTTAATGCTTCAGTCACGCATCCAGTGTAGCTCTAGGGTTAGGTAGGTTTGTGGCCGTGGGTCTGCATGTGTGAGTGTCTGTATGTGTTTGTTTGTGTATGTGTGTTCTGTGTGTGCATTTGTATGTGTGTATGTGTATGTGTATGTGTCTGTGTGTGTGAGAGAAAGACAGTGAGGTGGGATTATCCCCTAATCTGGTTTAAAATCAGACCTTCGTTTGCTGCAAGGGCTGTGTTGTTAAGACTACAATGGTAATGCAATAACACTTTAAACAACAACACAATAAAAGCACTATAACCTTTACAGCAGTCTGCAACAGAGCCACAGGCACTTAAGCTGTAGGAGAAGTATTTGGAAGAAAGAAAGAGAAAGAACATAGGAGAGAGCACACTGTGAGGGGTCACGAGGCGCAAAGGGGGATAATCTGAATCTTTTAATGAACGTGTCGCCCTGATTAAGCCGGTGGGTAATCCCTTGGGGAGATACAGAACTACTCAGCACAACTTCCTTTGATTATAGGTTGCGCTCTCGACAAAACACACACACGCACACAGAAAGGCCAACTGAGAGAGAGAGAGAGAGAAGAGGGAAGGGAGGGAGGGAGAAAGAGTAAGACGAAGACGAAGACAGGGTGATCTGGATGAAGGTTAGCCTCAGGGGTCTAGAGAGGACACCTCAAGCACAGCGGTCATCCCCCCGAGTACGAAGACTTCACTACTGCATATTAACCCTGGTCCATGGCTCACTCCAACCTCTCTCTCTCTCTCTCCTTTTCTCTTTCTCAAAGTCACCTCAGCCATCACCATGTAGCATAGCCACACTGTACATTGAGATGCATGAATATGCATTAGATATAATATTCACTCACAGTCTGTGCAAACACTGCTGTCAAGTCTCATATAGAGGCAGAATCACCATTTAAGGTGCATTTTAGAGGTGATATAGTACACAATGATGTGTTGTGCTGTTAAAGTGTGTGGTTGTCCATTCAAGAGCCTCAAATTACATTGCAAATAACCTAGTAAGTTCATATATGTGTGTTACAGCCCAATCTTAGTGTTAGTATGTCCTTCACCTGACCATGTAGTCTATCACAGTGATTTTCAGTAAGTTACCAGTAGTCATACTGTATAGTTATATCACGTAACAGCTGCAGCTTAGAATCTGAAGTGAAACGTGAAAAAGATGATCTCTATGGGATAATAAAGACTCTACCTATCTTGTGGATAATCTACATCCAGTCTAAAGTGACTGCATGCTGTAGCTTTAAGTGTATGGGAATTGGAGATATGAGAGGGATACCCTTTACACAAAATTCTGGCCAATGGCAGACATCCCCTGAGACCTCTGTGGCATACTTCTCACAGAGTTTCCGCTGTTCCCGTGAAACTCCCCCAAGCGTTGTGGCCAAACGGCCATAGCTAAAGATTACAGACAAGGGCGCTGACTCAGGAGTCATGGTCACCAAACACACACACAAACTCAAACAAAAATGCTGAAAACCAACAAATACAACAAAGGCATGAAAACAAGAGTTTGTTTTTCCCGTCAGTGTATGAAGTCTCCGCTCTCTTTCCACCTCCCTCTTTACCATTTGTGTGTGTGTGTGTGTGTGTGTGTGTGTAAGCATCACATGAGAGACTGTGGTCCAGACTGTTGCACAGAGTAAGTTAACCATATCTTATGTGTATGGCTGTATGTGTGTTAGCTGTGTTGTTTTGTGTGTGTTTGTACTGTACATGTGTGTGCCAACATGCCCTTCACTGGGTGCAGGTTTATACTGCAATGTCATATACAACATACTGCTTGTGCAGCAGTCATGGACAAAGAGAGAGAGAGAGAGGGAGATAGATTGAGAGAGGGGACAGGAGGATGATTCAAGCTGAGAAAGAGGACAAAGCAAGGAACATGAGTGGAAGTGGAACAAGCAATTAAGGACGACATGGCCTCAATGTATTCTCTCTTCCTCTGTCTTCCCTCTCTCTCACTTCTTCTCCTCCTGTTCTCTCCTGTCCTGTCTTTCTACTCAGTCCAATTTAAGGACCTTTAATGGCATGACTGTAAAAGTTACAAAACTGCCCAAACAGAATGTTGGGCATATGATACAGCAAGGTGAGAAAAGAAGAGAAAAAGAAAAGAACAGAAAAGAAAAAGCATGTCGCTGTCTTCTCTCTCCTCCTCCTCTCTTTATCATCTCACCATCTCCTGTCTTTACTGTCTCCACCCAAATTTCTCCCCTGTCCTGTCCACTGGCAAACAGGTCTCTTCAAAGACATTATAGATGTTAAGAGAGGTTCTGGTACTCTCACATTCAAGTCATGATTAGACTTTGGGGTCTGGTTGCAACTGAGTGGAACAATGAGTAAGAGTGTGTATGTGTGCAAGTGTGTGTGTGTGCCTACATGCAAAAATACATTGTTGGTTTATTCATTCATAATTGCACTTGACTTGTAATAAGGAAATCAACTAAAGTAGTTTATGAAATGTGTGCTTCTGTGACCACCGATGTGGTCTAATCAAGTCTATCCAAAGGATGTACCTGTTGAAATGGTCATGTGACATCCCTCAACCTGTGGTGCTCGGTGAGTTCAATTATTCAGTAGTTGCTGTCTACATGCACCACACACACACACACACACACACACACACGCATACACACGCACACACACAGTGACATGAAACCAGATCTCTGACTCTCATAACATCCCATATCCCTTTGCTACGCAGTGTTGAGTTTATGTTCTGGTCATATGCATCCAAACATTTCTGCTGCCTCTGCTGTGCTGCTGCTGGGTGGGGGCTTTGGTGGACTGAAGGCAGGTCAGCACCCTGCCAGCACGGAACGCTAATGATTAATAGCACAGAGGTTGAGTTAAAGAATTAATTATTTGAAGAGCTAGCATTTGCAACAGATCACATGCGGGCTCTCTGGCGAAGAGGTGCAGGGGGCAGACGCCTGGGTCTAGACACTGCCACACATAGTAAAAAAACTGCTGGATCCTTTAAATGTAGTGGTCTATCTGTCTCGCCACTTAACAACAACTAAGACACACATTGACACACATGCACATACAGAGGCAACAATTACTTCATTACATCCATTAAATACTAGTTAGTATTAAATACTAGTTACTACTAATTAGTGTGTTCCCCAACCAGTCCCACCATGTCATGTCAGACAGCCACATGGTCTTGTGTTAAGGAGGATGTTTTGTTTAGGTAATGGAAGTATTAAACATATGGTATTGGTAGACAAAATAAACATTTCAACTCAGTTAAGCATCAAACGGATTGAACGGATGCACTAGGTGGCGCTAGCCTGGCTAGGCGTACACTAGAGTTGGGAACACAACAGGAGACAGGTCCAGAAAGCAGCAGACTATTAGCGCACCAGTACCATTAGAGATACATGAACTACAGATGCACCGATAGGTCTAATCTATAGTTTATGGCCCACACAACAATAGCTTTCTTCTTCAAGAACTTGTGTGTAGACAGACACACACCACCTTGCAAACAGACACAGTCTGTGACATCAATCACTTACTACAGATGTCTGTTGAAGCAAGATCTGCAACAGCGATGTGTGCATACGTGTGCCTTGGTTGACATAGTAACCTACCTATGGCTGTCTTCCGCAAAGCTTGCACCTTTTTTTTCAGTGGCTGACTGATAGTAATAACACCCCTCCCCCTCTTTTACAGCCACCTCATAATTTCATCCATGGACTACACCCTCATATGAAAGGACCAACCTGCCTGCAATCCACACAACCTAATCCTTCATGATCAATCCCCCCTCCAGAGTAATTGCATTTGCTGTTGAATTTTGTCCAATTTCCATCAAGAAATGCTTGACTGTCAAAATGTCATCCCTGGTAATTGATCCAAATCAAACCAATAACAACAGAATCATCTATCCACTTAGCTACAGATTCATTTGCCATTACAAAAAGAATACCCATTCACAAAGATTTTCTTCATTCACCATAAAAACCATTCAGCGCCACATGGTCCAATCATAAGGTGTTATGTGTTCCAGTGCTCCTCCCACCATTTGCCTACTGGGAAACAATGCCTCCCTGACATATCTGAAAAACGAAAGACCACCCCATCCCCTTCCTCCATCTCCTCCCATGACTGGTAGAGCCACTTGGAGTTGCCATGGCTCCTACATCTAGTGTTGCCATGACTGCAGTGTTCTAGCGCCCAATTCAGATCCTCTTGTCAGGAGATGAGATGGGGAAGATTTCCATGTGTGGGCAGAAGCTTGGAGACCCCCCCCTCCCCCTCCCCCCAACACACACACACACACACACACACCACAACATGCAGACACATAGTCACACAGTAATGTTCCGTTTCACCCTGACCCCCATTTGAACTGTCTGAATAATATCACATCTGTTACCCATCATTTATACTACTGAAAAAGTACTGGTAGTAGTATTAGTATTATTATGCAGCTACGATGACCCTGGCGTCCCATTCTGTATATTCCAAGAGGCTTTCTCTCGCACTCTAATCTGTCTGCATTAATCCCTCCGTTCCCTGACTCAACTAGAGCCAGCAACAGCCTCCAGCAAACAGCTATCGGTGGGAGGGAGAACAGACGAAGAAACAGCAGTGCACAACTAACATCGTTTGGCACGACCCAACAAGTCCACATCTTAGGGCCTGTAGCCGGAGCGGAAGTGGACACAGTGGTCGCCTGCCAGTCTGACCGACCGTTGCCTTGCGGTTACAAGTTCCTGAGACAGGAGAGTTGTCAATCTACATTTTCAGGGACAGGAACGCACGAAATGGCGCAGATAACAAGCTTTCCTAATCAGTTCCCAAAGGTCGAAGAACTCAATTATTTTCCGAGCTCTAGATAGAAAAGGTCATCCTTTCCAGTGCAAACAGCAGTTTATTATGATGGCCTACACACAATGCGTGGAGAACAACGTAGGCTAACCGCATGGAACAACTGACAGCGTGGTTTCATATTAACCAATAGCCCATCAATTTCTATGGTGATCATATAGAAATACGTACATTAGTTGGGGTCCAGTGAAAGAAAAAACATTGTAAAAATGTAATGTAGTTGACTTTAATTGAAGCTTCTTTGTCGGCTGAAATTATTTTAATCCAACACCGATTGCGATATTACTCGTCGCATTTGTTCACTAACAGTGCTATGCCACTGTTTCTGAATAACTGTCCCGGTCCCCCAACACATGCTTTGCCAACATGGTAACAAAGTTTTGACGGTCTAACCTTGATAAACTATCTACATTCGGCAATTCACTCAAGTGCACATGGGGAAGATGCGCTTACATGTTGCTTAACCGAGAAATAAGAGCTTGTTGGCACTCACGTTCCGAGGATCTCCTTGAATTCAAATATCTTCTTGATGTCATCTACTTGCTTTTTCCACGAGCATTTCCCGGAGTCTCCGTTCTCCCGCGCCATGGTGCAACCGGGAAAAGCCGCAGATGCTTCGAACTGTTTCGGATTCCCCGGAGAAGAATATGCTTCTTGCCTTTTTTCCCACGCTTTGGATTCCACTCCCCTCTGACGAGCCCAACCACGCGCATCAAAGTCACCGCGCGGGCGATGATGTTCTCTTGCCGGTTCTCGACGGTGGAAATGCCACCGCCACCTCGGGTCGCCCCGCACACCTCTCTCTCTCTCTCTCTTTCACTCTATCAGCAGGCACCAAGCAGGACCACGCGACTTCACTGTAACATTAGTTTAAGCTCACGACTCTAACAGTTGACGTAAGTTGCAGAAATTGTTCAGGGGGTACCCCGTTTAGACTGTCACCGTCCACCAGACAAGGCAAGCACAGTCGCCTTGTCGCCGTCTAGCCCCTTAAAACACAACCTGCGATCATTTGTTACACGCCCCATACAACTGAAGCTCATTACCGAAACCCGGATGTTTTATTGAACCTTGCTAATGCCTTCGGTTGTTATGGCAATGAGGGAGCGAGTAGGATGCCACCAGGATGGCACGCAAGGGTAGACCTGTCAACTGTGCGCGCAAGTGTGCGTGTGAGCTAGGACGTCTCCTTACAGATAATTCGCATTGCACCAAAACGTCTGGTGGTAAAGGGGACGAACTTATGCGAACGGACACCCCGTTGCACTGTTAAAATTAATCAATGTGCTTGTATAATATAATACTTGTAATGTCTAAACCAGTGGCAATGGACAAAATACTATTAATCGACTCGATGAGAGACGGACATTGCTGCCAGCACGCTAAAAAGAGCACACACGGCTTGGTCAATATTGCTAAGGATAGAGACTGACAGAGCGTGCTGCTGCCTGATGAAATCAGACAAGCAGGCCTGCATTGAGACTTGTAATTAGAGCTACCTTGAAAACTTCATTGCCGAAATGATTATGAGATGAAAAAAACATGATCACTTGAATTAAAACGTATGGCAGTCACAATTGAATTTAAACTTAAAAGTTTTCTTGAAGGCTTCTCATTATCTTCTGGGGCGAAAAAAAACATTGAGCCTGAATTCCCTTACTGATTGCAACGTGCAGCCCTTACAAATGCATTCTGGGGATGAGTAAGAATTACGTGCCCTGCAGCAGTGTGTGATGGGTAAGGGGGTCTGGATGGTGCCCATAGCGTCTGCTTGGCATTGTAGTCAGAGGGGATAAAATTACTGCAGGCTTTCTCATTTGACAAACCAGCCAGCTTGTGTGCAAGAGTGTGTGTGTGCCCGTGCTCATGAGTATTCCAGCTGCAAACTACTGCAGTTTCCTTGCTCAGGAAAACCTATCCACTCCCCCTGTCTCCCTCTCTCTATGCAGCCATTTTCTGAGTCAGCTTTTCAAACTAGTTTGATTTGACAGAGCTTCCGCCCCGCCTCTATCTAAAAAAGGATAATACTCTTCTCTGCTTTACTCAGAGTGACAACCTTGCTCTCTCTAGACTGCATCTCTCTTGTGCATACACACACACTCTCTCTCTCTCTCTCCCAAGAGAGAGGCAATCCGTTGTACCAAACATCCTAGCTGGCTGAGGGTGCACACTGCTGACATCAGCTGGTGTGTAACACAAACGCACACACACACACACAATCATAATGCACAAAAACACACCTGGTGCGACAGGAAACAAGCCCCTTGCTAGTTCCTGGTGCCGGGAGGGGAATAAAACCATCCTTTCGTGTTTATGTTTTGTGTCTGTCAGTGTGCCACTGTGTTCACAGGCATCACAAAGTCCCCTTTGATCTATGTCAGCAGCACACCACAGTTTCATTGGCCCTCTCTGGTCCTAAGCAATGGCATCATGCATATCTGCATATCTATGTGTGAGAGTCAATGCATTTACTGAAAAAGGAACTAATGTCATTAGTTTTTTTTTCATTTAATGAGAAGATCCACCTCCAATCGTTAAGCGTGTAACAGTGTGTATATGTATGCATGTGTGTGTGTGTGTGTGTGTACCTGGAGAGTAGCCACTGTTTGTTCAAAGAAGTACTTCAAGAATATGTGGGTCATGTTTAAGAAGATCATACCCAAATATTAGACACAAACTTACGGTAACCAAAGTGTATCGTCTATTCTTTCACTGTGATGGACCATACAGTTAACTATAAAAATGATATAATTGTCAGTGAACACAATACTCTGTTTAACACAACATTTAACATAATATTTAAGGGTGTTTGTGATATCACCATTACACACTGAAAACAGTATAACGTAATACTAGTAAATTGTGCCACCCTGTGGAAAAGTAGAGACATTGTCCAAATTACTTTGCAGGGCTGTAGTACACCAGATGTGGATTACTGTTGGCGGGTGTAGTTACACTAAGGGGAGCAAAAGACTAAAAACTGTAATTAAACCATGGTGGCACTGGTGATAGAACTATTTATCAGCTATGCATACATCTGTCCGCATACATACAATCCATCATTTAGTTAAGATAATTACAGTTTTTCACAATTGCTAAAACACATTTCACACAGGGTCAAAGTGCACCTCATAAGGCACCATCTCTCCCCATAGGGCCTATGTTAAAGATTTTTGAATCAAGACTAAACCATGAGCCAGAGTTACTGTAAACTACAATTTTCTGAAAGCCTATGATCTCTAGATGTGATTTACTGTAACATGTATTGAGACTTCCCAACTTCCTCTAATGCATTTAATTGGAATTACTGTAAATGGCTTTGAAAACAATGGTTTTCAGTTGGCATGGTTGAAACAGGTGGTGCACTGTTACAGTAATATTCAAATTCACATGGCATGACCAGAGCATTAAAATTTCATTGAGAGGTGAGGGGGTGCACTCTGATCCTACTTGGCCCGCAGCCTAAATGTTTTTATTCACTGCAATGCAGTACTGTAAATGTATTTTGTATGACCAAGAAGGAATCAGAATTCAACATCTAAAGTACTATAAAAATAAATAGGGAAAATCTACAATAAAAAAATAATGTTACAATAAAATAAAGATCAGGGAAAAAACATTCTTCCCCTGTGCCTCTGGCTTCTGTCCATTGTTGATATGAAACTCAATCATTAGTGTTATCCATTTTGAGTTGTAGTGTTTAAATGGTGACGTCTGCTTTAATTGTGTTCACCTTCCAATTTGGTTAACAATATAATTCAAAAGTGCACCACAATGCAAAATGTGTTTAGAGTTTTGCAAAAAGTGCTCCTACCTAGGCAAAAGTAGTCTATGGTTTTGCCAAAAAAGATTAATTCAATAAATGTGTTCAGGTATTTGATTCAGAGAATAGGGTTTAGTAATTTAGCAATTGTGAAAAAACATAAATTAGCATTAGTTTGAGACAGCCATAGCCATCTGGACAGATTAAAAATGTGAAACTATTTGAATGATGTGCGGCTGCAAATCTTCTACTACTACTAGTAGTGACTACTACTACTACTACCATTGTATGTTCCAAGTTTAAAGGGATCAAACAAGTCATTCTGTTGCAGAGTCAAATTACCAAAAGAATCCAGTTCCAAATATTTACACAAGTGTTTATTTTGTGACTAGGATGGTAATGTACAAAGCCAACTGTGGAAATTGACTACACTCTTCTGGTTTCACTTTCCAGAAAGATAACCATAGTCCATTACACTTTCTAAAATGGCGTGAACATGCAGAAAAGGCATGCACATTTACATGGTGTGGGGAAGAACCTAAATAATCCTAAATAACCTAAATAAACATTTTTTTTTTACGGTTATGATTTTTATATCGGTACACATCTAAGACACAAAAGATTACTCTTGTTAAGGGTGTTCCTCAGAAAAAGGAAAAATTGTCACTCAGGAAAAATAAAATCCCTTTACTTTTATGAAAACATTTGTATCTGGTAGACTAACTCCCTAGATACAGCAAGAAGTCATGATGGCTACTACTAAGCTTTCAGAGAGTTACTGTGTGGAAACTTATTCAAAAATGCAAAGACTGGGGAAATGATTTTCAAAGATGAGCCAGAAGACATATGCTGATATATGAATGAGTACTGTAATGATAAGACAATGGTTCTTGGTTCACCTAATCCATAATTTACTGCTCTATGTGCGTGTGTGTGTGTGTGTGTGTTTGCGTGCACGCGCACGCATGTTTCTCCCAAAGTGTAAGCATAGACACTTTCTAGGCTTCTCCATCAGATTCCTCTGCTTCCTGTTGTCTTTTGGTCTGGAACAAGAGAAAGCAGATGTGAGCCTTTAGGGCACTGATGCCACATGGTGCAGACACACACACACACACACACACACACACACACACACACACAAACAAACAAACAAACAAACAAACATTCATACATGTCTTTTGAAATTCATAGCTGTACATTTTTGGTAATAAACATTCCATTAGCATTACAGGTGTTATGCAGTGTTTTTTTTTCATTTAAAACATTCAACATAAGCTAGAAAGGACAACAAGATTTTTTTGAAGAAATGAATGAAACGTCTATGTTCTGTGTGGTCCAGACATCCACTAATGTTAGCCTAAAGTCAGCTAGCTCTGAGGCAGCTTGCTTGGAATACCACATGCTAGCACCATGTGTGGGTGTGGTGTTGAATACAATGCAAGGCAATGGAAGAGTACTGAGTGGCTGGGCTCAAGACAACTCACATCACACAGAACCACACAGAGCTCATTTAAAAGTAACCATTTTAGAACCATAAAATAAATGTTAAAAAGAAAAAAAATATTGTTTTTCTTATAATAAGCAAGATTATTTTCACATAAAAAATGGATAAGAAAAATCTGTAATTAATTAATTAATAGTTGACAGACGATGTTTTGTACGTACCAGTTTGAGAAAGTCGATGAGTTTATAGGCATCCTCTCCTGTGGACAGGTCCACAAAATCTCGAGGCATTCTGTAGCTGAGGCAAGGACTGGGCTGAACTGTCACTTCACTGGTTGTATAACGGAATGCAGGCCCCTCCTAGAGAAAGGAATAAGTGACAAGATTGTGTGTGGGTACAGCTGTGGGTAGACTTTGAATGCCTCATTTATCATCACCACCAATAGACACATAGACAAACAAACAAACACACACACACACACACACACACACACACACACACACACACACACACAGAGAACAATGACAAGCCAGAAGTCTTACTTAAACTGTAACTATTTGCACACATCCCTTCAACAGCCCACATAACGTTGCACCAAAATTGTGATTTCAATGATTATTATGATTTTCCATGATAATTATTGAAACACACACACAAACACTCACTTACAACATCCACGTGTCTTGTGTGCCAAGTCATGCATCTCAATGTTGAGACCCACCTCTTGAGGCATGTCATCTTGCGCCTGATTGGCTGTCAGTCGGCTGCCAGAGCTCAGCTCTTCCCAGGTGAAGAGCAAGGAGTCAGTGACCGGCCCAAACGGATTTATATCAATCAGCCAGACCTGGCCCTATAGGGAATGATGGCACAGACACACCGAGTGATTGCAGAGTAATTGTGGGGTTTTTTTCAATCTACTGAAGATGCTGGACTAAAATGACTAAATGATGGTGGAGACCCATGGTAAGAGCACTTACGCAACTATCCCGGTAGACATCCAAAACAACTGCAATTTGAAAAAAAAAAAACAAAAAAAACACATCAAATTGTCATTATAAGACCATCCCAAAACGGCTTCCCTTCTCTCCTTTTAGTAGTGTGCGAACACAAGGCTGATGGACAGGTGTTTGATAGTGTCAGCCACGTCGATGAGTGCCTATGGCCCAAATTTCTGCGGTATGAGCAGCTCCCCTGAGAGTGGCAGACCTCTGCTGGCTCGCTTGCTGCCGATTTAACAGGTTGAATTGGCAAAAGAGTCACCAACTGGTACGTACAAAACACTGTCTATCAACTATTTATTTTATTTATTTATTTTTTTGGTTTGTTTTTCAGATTTTGACTTTTTTTTTTAGTCTCATGGTTTCAGTTCTCTGAAGTCAGCCTGGTGTGCGCACACAATCACACACACACACTTACAGTCATCATCCAGGAACTTGTACTGGATATGGTCCCTGAAGAAATCCTGGATAGACTGACAGATGCTGTCTTCCTGTTTGGATATGTGATGGTAATACTGTGTGTAGTCCCTCTGAGAAATTCCTGAGAGGAAAACAAATGTTAAATACAACAAGGAGTTGGCATAAGCATGAACATTTCAATCTAGGCCAGATTTAAGTATTAGCTCATGGCAAAACTCCATTAGTCAAATGGAGTGTGTATGGGCATTTGTACCCATATGTCTGTGTATGTCTGTAATGTGTATGTGTGTGTGTGTACGCCTGTGTGGACACAGTACCTATCAACTTGTTCTCCTTAACAAAGCAGCGGAACTCTCCCCCCGGGATCAATTCACTCCATTTCCTCAAGACCAGCTGAGGGTGACGAGGAACAGGTAAAGGAGTTATAAATATGACACAATATATACTCACATTATACATACTATAATATACTGTACAGTAAAGGTAAAGTTAAGTCTTTAGCAGACACCTTTATCCAAAGTGATACGAACTCGCAACATCAGGCTTGGGAATTGAACTTATAGTTATACCAAAGATCATTGAATACTGACCAAGATAGAGCAAGATAATGCGTTGCAATGGGAGCTAACGTGAATTGTTCTGGTCTGCATAAGTGGGAGTGTCTCATAACGTTGCAATATAAACTTTTCAATGATCTTCCGTATCTGCGTATGAGGGCTCGACTCATGAAGGGGAATTTTCCCTCCTCCTCCTTGGGAAAACAGAACACCTCTCGTTCCACTTTTACCCTCTCACACTACTGTATGTGGGAGAGAGACTAATTTGTGGCCTGGATGTCTGAATAATATGCTGATATAACAGCTCCACAGTGTGTCTATGTAATGAGGTGTAACTGAATCGGTGCACAGTAGGCTACTGTACCTCATAGCTGATGGCAGGATCTGGAGAATCATCATTACTGCAATGGATGAATCTGTGGAGGAAAAAATTAGGGCATTTATAGCTATGTGTACCAATAATGTAGTGCACTCACACACAGTCCATAGGACATAACCTAATTAAAGTGCATTGGGTCTTAAGCTGGCTCAGCATCCTGAAATTTCCCCAGAGGCTTTTCCTATTTCCCCATTAATATGGCAAGAGCTTCTGGTCTCTGCCATCTTGTTTCTGCTTTGCCAGTAAAACAAATCACAGGATTGACAGGTGCATGATGGAGTGAGAGAGAAAGAGGGAGAGGCTGACAGAAAACTGATTACCCACACCATTCTTGGGGTTGATTTCTGGAATGCAACCAGCTTCTCTATATGCTTACTCTGCACATCTCAACTGACATCCTCTGTTTTTGCAGACTCAAGGACAAGCACAGCCTTAATCCAATGACAATACAAAGAGGAGATGTTATATTCAAATTCCACATGCTGGGTACCTAAAGTTTGTGATTTCACATATTGTGTCTACAAACCATGATTTCACATAGAGCGCATTCAATAATATAAGTTAGAGGCTAGCCTTCTTCCTGCAGACTCTCACAATCAGGAATTCTTTTTCATGAAGGATTCCGCACTCCAGGGCAAATTCCAATTCAAAAGCAGAAGAAATAGAAATAGACTGAGCATGGTGTGTACGTGTGTGTGTGTGTGTAATTAATGCCTTACGGTTGTGTGAGGTCATGAGTGACAAAATCAGAGCTCTTGAACAGTAGAAAGATGTCACTTAGGCTCTGGCACTCAAGCGAACTGTTCAAAGCAATCCAGTTGGCATCCTACAAAGAACAGAGACAAACAGTATATCACTACTGACAACAAAGTACAAAACAACTTAATTTCTTCCATTTTGAATTGCACATTTGCACTGCATTTCTTCCAGAGTAGAAATGGTGAAACTGTCTCTCTAGAGTCTTCATGGAGTTTCATCTCTTTTCATGTCTAGCATTAATGTAACCAGGGTGCGATTTGTAGGGGGGGATGGGGTGGATCATTCCCCCCCCTCTGGTTTTTACCTCTGCTGAATGAATTTTATCCTAGGGGGGATAAAACTGTCAATAATTAAAAATTAGGTGAGATGAAAGATGTGGATAAAAGAATGACGACACGCTGCAGAAGACGCGCCAACAGGAAAACCAAAGCAAACTGTTTATTTAGTTGTATAATTAGTTACTTTGACATAACATGTGAAATCATATTTTATGACATGTGAAATCATTATTGTTACGTTTTACAGACCGATCCCATTAGGCTAATGTTCCTCTGCCAATTCTCTGACATGTTCGTGTGATTGGACCTTATCCATGGTTCTGAAGCCCAAATAAGCAATCACACCGTGGCCGGCACAGAAAATGAAATGTTTCATGTCTTTTTAAGTTTGCATTAAAGATGAATGCTCATCTGTTCATAATTTAGGCACATAGGGTCTACCATTAACCTAGTAAAGAATTAAACCTGTTGATTGCGTATTTTTTCATGATTAAAAAAACATAACAAAAAAAAACATCCCCCCCTGTTTTTTTGACAAATTGCACCCTGAATGTAACCATTAGTAAGAGATCAGAGTTAATAGGGGTCACTATATTTATCTGTGAACCACCATAGATACACTTCAGTGGAACACTAGTTCCAGCACAGATATGCTGCTACATGCTCTATTTTCTGAATGTATTTTCTGTGGTTTAGCTGGAAGATCCTGTATGTTTAAATCTCAAAGGGCACACATAAGTCACTTTCAGACATATACTGAAACCCGGATTTCTATTGAGAATCAACTAATGTCTGTCTAAGCGAAGAATGTCTAAGTGAAAAACTCTGTAGAAACCCAATACAGCCAGCTAGCATCGCTAATATTATGCTATTGTAATATTATAATGGCACATGCATTCTACTACCATTACCCAAAACTGTTTTGCATAAAATCTGTAATGGTATTTAGGCCTACTATTTACATTTTCAGATGCACTATTTTCTATGACAGCATATTAATTCCTTGATGTGTATTTGTGGACATGTGTGCACAGCCTTGATTTGAACTTACACGAGGTGCACTCCAGTTGAGTTTAGGGAACACACATCCACCAAGAGAATTTATTGCTTCAAGGACTTTGTCATTGAAATCTGGGAACTCAGGAGCCTGTACACATAAATATGCATAACAAATATCACTGAATGTTGACTTGTTGACCAGCACAGGTAAAACAATTTTTTTCTAGAACAAAAGATTACTTAAACGTTTTAAACTGATCCTACCCCTCTGCATCAGTAGTATGTCTGAAGAGGGTATGTTAAAAATAAATTAATATACAAATATACATAAATAAGAGCCTTACTTTAACAGTCTCAGTTGTCTCGTCATCTGACCACTGCCAAAGAAAACACAAGTTTAGAGATAGGCCTATTAGCTATTTATGAGAGTCTGGTGTAGGTCTATTAAAAAAAAACGCCAAACCAACTGTCATACCTCAACATCATCTTCAGAATCACTAGTGTTGTTGTGCGTTTGGGGAGTATTATTGCTGACAACGGACACAAGGGGAGTTGACGTTAGTGTCTGAAACTAGGCTAGTGTACCAAAACTTCCCAATGTAACACATCATAGGATCTAATGCCCTACTTACCTTTCTGGTACTACAAGTGTTCCGTCGTCCAGCAAATAATCAATTACATTCTGAGGCAGAGGGAGAATTAAACTGCAAACAAAAGAAACAGATCGATACGGTCAGATCAGGTGAACTATTAATGTGAAACATCATGGTTTTCCAAGTCTACGACTGTACAAACAACCACATAGCATTCACAATACGAGTTGCGCTCACTTATTGTTCAAGTAAGGTCGCGTGTTCAACATCCGTGTAATATTCAACTGAAGTAAAAAGGTAAAGCATAAGGTTGTAACTGTAATTCGGATGCAAGGTTGTGAAAAACATATTACAATAACAAACGAGCTAACTTAGCCGTCTATCATGCTGCGTGCTATCCACAGAACTCTATGATCAGTAATGTTTTACTTTTCCTATCAAATCACCGTCAAACAGACGGAGTACAAGGCAATGCCAGAATAGAAATAAGACGACGATAGACATGACTTTACCTTTTTATTGTGAATTTCTTAAATATCGGATACCAGACCGAAAACTGACAGTTGACAACTTGCTCCTTCTTCATGCTGTTCAATAAACACGCCAGGATGAACTTCCGGGTCAGCTTTATAGATAAACCCTTCAAAGTAAGAGTCCTCCCAGTTTCACAACAGAGACGTGTAAGTGTCTCTGCCATGAACAATGCGCTCACAAAACTAAATATAGCCCTGTAGTTAATATAAATTTTCATTGTAACTTCTATTAACTGTGTTACAGTTGAGTTAATGTTGATCTTTCCTCCCTGGGTATTTGACATTCTTTTGTGTGTTGGGTTTGCAGCCTATAACATACAGCCAATGGGTAAAACAATGGTACATCATTCAGATAGACCAGAACACAATACAGGAGCATTGAACAGATCGGGGGCCTGTACTACTAAGCAAGGTTACTGGTTAACCCAGGTAGCTTTCGGAGTTACCACTGATCTCTAAAAGAACCCTCCATTCAGGATGAGTTGTTTCTGAAGTGACTTTTTAAAATCAATGGTTACTTCAGAAGTTACCCAGTTTAGCCAGTAATCTGGCTTCATAGTATACCACCCTGGTCTTGACTTGACTGTTTTCTACACGTCCATGGGCCTTACAGCGGTAATAAAGGATTAAAGAACCACTTATGTCTAGATTCCTAATCAAAGGCATAAATAGGAGACCTATTAAGTAACAGTGATAACTCACCTTTTATCCTAATTAAATAGCAAAAACTGTGAAGTTATCTTTCTGAAATATGTACCAATATAATGGCAATGATAGAAAGTGTTAGAAACAATTCCACAAGCTGTTGCTCAGTCCTCCAAAAAATGTATGTACGCTATCTGATTTGTGGGTCTGGTGGCTTTGCATGTTTGGAGATTATTATATCTTCATTCTACAGGGTCTAAGACAAAAACATACATTGTCTACATAGTTTCTACCCTCTTTTCTACATAGTTTCTACCCTCTTTTCGATCAATAAGAGGGCTAATGTTTGTTAGTGGAACATTAAATTGAAGATTCTGCACTCTGGGGACATAAGGAACTCGAAACAAAGGATCATGGAAACATGGATCTGGGAACATAGTCACCCTCCTCATTTTTACATGATGTTAGCATCATTTGCATCATTTTGCAGCATCTAATGCTTCCAGTCTGTCTGCAAAAAAATGACCTCACATTAAAGACATCCATGTTTCATGTTTAGTCTACCATTACCAGTATTTCAGTCATAACTGACCAATAAGACAGGTTGTTTTGCTGTGGATGGTCACATGTGGTCACACTATCCTCTTTTGGGAAATCACATCCAAATTTTTCAAGTTTGCATGTTTGGTATGTTACTTACTTGGATTCATTCATTAGCTTCGCCAAGGAGGTTGTTTTCGCCAGCGTTGTTTGTCCCTTTGTCTGTGTGCAAAATAATTTGAAAAGCACAGATTTGGATGACATTTTCGAACGTGGGTATTAGGACAAGGAACAGATGATTACATTTTGGTGGTGATCTGGTACACCATCTGGAATTTGTATTGGGTCAGTGACTCCATTGTCTTGGCAGAGGTCTACGCTCTCAGGGTGCTTTTCTAGTTAGTATTGTTTTCTGCAACTGGCTTAAAGGTACCAGTACCTGTTTTGTTGTGCATGTGATAGATGATAGCTGATCAGTACTCATTTCAGTGTGACCTTAAATGTTGATGTATTGCAAGTTTCAAGATGGCAAACAAAATATTCTCTGTTTTCTGAAGCAAGATCAGAAATAGATTTTCAACTATCCATCCAGTGTCAGAAGTCACTGGAAACATATTCCAAATATCTGTCTTCTGTCCACGAGAGAGAACAGTACGAAGATGCAGATTACCCACAGATCAAATATGGTCAGAATGCATCCCCACTTCTCAAAGAAACTGAAAATGAACAAATGAAAGCTCTGGCCATGCTGAATGTGAATTTCAACGTTAACATTAAATATTTTGGGGTGGACAATGGGATTTAAACTGTATGTTTACAAAATATTTCAATAAAAAAAGACATATTTTTTCTCAAGTTCAGTGACCCTAGAATACACACAACCAGAACAGACTCTCCAGAAATTAACATTGTAATCCCACAAAAATACCGCCCCCCCCCCCCCCCCCATCAGTTTGTCTGGTTCATTTTTGTTGGTCCTGTTCACAAAAACATTCCAATAAAAGTAAGATCTAAATCAATTGCTGGCCAAAAGGCAGCCCAATTGTAGCTGTAGCCTACTACAAGCCGTATTATGTTTATGGTACTTTTTTGTTATTTGTGAACATAAGTAACATAAGTTTTATGTAATGAACAATATCAATATCGGTGGGGCTGCTCAAAAAAAGTTTGATTAGGCCCGCATGTGTTTGGGTCCATATTCATGTTTACCAAGTCATTTAAAAGGCCAAACCATTTTGAGCATATAAGGTTATGATTCATACAAGATATTATACTATTTTATTTAGCAAGACAACATCTTTCACAGACGACCATCCGCTGATATACCACACTATTGACAACTTTGTAGAGTTCAGAGAAATTATCAAGTTTGCATAAAATTCATGAATGAATTATCAAGTCCACAGACATATTGAAGGGGAGATGGAGCAAACAGCGAACAGAATTTTTCTACCAGACTTCGTGACAGACGCCAAACTAGAATACTCCAAATTCCAACACGAGTTAATGGACCAGTGGATCATGAGAGATTCCAGTTCGATCATTTGTGGTTACAAAACCAGCCAGCTATTTGTCAGTTCTACCGTAAGTAGTATTCAATGGCAGCCGAGAACGCAGCAAAGCCTCCACATCCAAGCACACCTGCCTTCAAACCAGCACGGAAACCAATCGCCCCTCCTGTCACACATCCACTGTACACGGCATTTTTCCAGTCCGATTTGCCTCTATGTGATTCGATGATGCACTCTGTGCAAGAAAACATTGCGCCCACAATGGCAAAGTTTTTGGCATATGACATGCCCCTCTGGCCCATATCTTTCAAGACCTCGCGCGCAGTCGGGGTCCTCAGAGGGTCTTTGGGGTCAAATCCAACGTTGGTGTCAATTCCTGCCGTGAAAACACCAAATGCACCACCCAACACGAAACCTCCAACACATGCAATCAGTGCTTTGAACGCACAGCTCTCCATTCCTCGTTCGATCATCTTCTCCTGGTCCGTTTTCTGTGGGCTCGGCAGTCCCCCCATTACGGCCGGATTCAGGTCTTTAATCGCCCTTTTGTCTCCAATAAGATGTTGCAATATCAGACTATACTGAAAACTAGAAGTCGGATCACTCGAATCGGCCATGGTCGGGGATGGTAGAGACGACATTGAAGCATCGCCGCTGTCTGTGGAAGCCGCCATTACGGTAGAGTGTGTTTTCTTCGTGCAAAGCTTTGAAGTGGTTAGAATCCAACTAATGGAACATTACTGACACCACGTGGACTGGAAGGTAAATGCTTCACACAAGACAAAAAACTTCACGTGCGGGGGCCATGCGGACATCTCAGTTTTTTAAGATCTCATTTTTGGACAGCTGGTATCTGGGTGTTGTAATTGTAAAACCCACACGTTTTAACAGTCACCTCCATTTGTACATTGTTCAAGAAGAGTTTGCAAAAGTTTGCATTGCCTGGTCAAGAGGTCTGGGTTTGGACGGAATTCAATCTCGGTGACAGTCTCAGTGTAACACTGAATATAAAGGTGATACCAATTGAGCACTTGACCCTAAGTTGCTCTAGAGAAGACTGGCCCTGAACTTATTGATAGTGGAAAAATGCACCTTTTACTCATGACTGAAAATATACCTTATGAAGATTTGGCAGACAAATAAAACTAATGATAATGCATGTTTCAGGTTTCAGTTCTCCAGCATATGGCTCCACTCCATTGAACTCACTGAACTGATTCAACTGACTGATAACACAGGTCCTGAAGTCATGCATGCAGTTCCTGAGGGAACTGAACCTTTTGTTTCGTAAATTAATTGACGCTTGACAATGGTGGAGTTAAATTTTGGATACTGGCTTAAGTCACTGGCTTAAAGTAACACATTCTGGTCTTGCATCATGGACTTCTGTTTAATGAAAAAACACCATTGAGTCAACTGATGGCAGGATCGGATCTGCAGTTTTGACAGTTGAAGTTAAGAAATGTTTAGGCTATGTGTGGAGTTTACCATCTCATTATAGCAGAAGACCCATTGAATCTTTGCTTTACCATGACAAATGCCAGCCGCTGACTTGTTTGTGACAATATTAGTGTACTGAAGTTCATGCAAGCGGTGATATATTGCATGTTTGAAGCACTCATTTGAATAGCACACACACTGCATTGATGACTACCTTTGACGTGGTAAACAAAGTAAACAGGTGTGTTCATTCAACACAAACACCAAACTTGTTGACAATATTTTGAAGGCCTTGGCCTATAAAGTGTACCAGTATAACTCAGCTGCAACCATGCAGCTGTGAACTCTTTGTTCTTCTGTGAAATTTTGGCGACCCTTATCTGTTACCACTGCTGCTATGCAAAAATGAATCAGTGAACATGTAGCCATCATCATCATCCACCAAAGGGTTCTGTGCTTGCATAGCCTCCCATAACAGTGTAGGCCTAATCTTTGCTTCACTGTAAGTTTCTCTCTTCTTAAGGGGTCAGGTTTGAATCAAAATCTTGGAAAGAGTTACTTATTATATTCTGAAATACATAGGCTAATCCAATCATAAAAAATCACATGTGGAAATATGTTTTTGATAATATTTTTTATTTAACAAGTTAGTTGTAGACTGCATTTTGATTACCAGAAAGCTAATCTGTTTTTGTTTTTGTTTTCATCCTCATCAAAACAAAGTCAAGATGTAGCATCACAAGGTCAGAGCTGTTCTCAAGATAATTAAATGTGATCAAATGGAGAAGGATACTGTGGCTGTGTACTTGAAAGTTGATACTATTTGAATTTGCTGTAAAGGATTACATTATATGTGTGGATTTGTTTAACCAGCTGTACAGTTTCAATGAAAATTTAACCAAATTATTGTATAATAATACTATAGTCTTGCTCATGTTCTATCATACCAAAAAATGGTGTCAAGTTTGAGCTGTATTAATGCTAAATGTGATCTCACAGCCACAACAGACTTGCTGGGAAAAGTCTTCTCTTTTCCACAAAGGATAAGCTCAGCTCACGTGCGACTTACTCCACTAGTCTCCAAGATCCTGTTTCCCTATGTCTGCCTGAGGCTCTACACTGACTTAGATAATGTTGCATTCGTCCTTTTCTCCATGGATACCCCCACACTGACAAATAGTTTTACAGTGTTTAGAGTGGGAAACTCAGACTATAGATCACTCATTAATGGTGTGTTGGCAGAGTTCCATCAATTACCAACTGAATGGAACAAATGGAATTCTATTTGTGCAACATGGGATGCAGCCAGAGGAATGTCTCAGTTTATTATCAATGGGGTCAGAAGTGTGAGGAAAGGTCTTCAGCTGGGGGCCTCCATTGCTGGAACACCCATTATAGTCTTAGGCCAAGATCAGGATAGTTACAGAGGAGGGTTTGATGCCAGGCAGGCTTTCATTGGCCAGATCAGAGATGTGCATATGTGGGACCATGCCATTTCTGCATGTGAAATCAAAAGCTATATGCAGGACTTGGCCTACACTCCCGGTAATTACCTTGATTGGACAAGGATGGAGTTTTCTGTTCATGGGTATGTGCTGGTAGAGAATTATGAAACTTGCTAAGAAAACCAATATCAATCAGTTAAAGGCGTCATCTACTGTTTAATGTGCCGCAATGATGTTAAATTTGTCCTTTATAATTTCTTTGTAAATTGTAATAATAAAGAAATAGCTCTTACAGTAGAACCCCTTGTTGTTATGTGATCAAAATACTTTTGTCAAATCACTATTGACTATTGATTTTGGAGAAGAATGGATATTGCACTTTAGTTAGTTAAAATGACCTCATAATGTCTTATTCTTTGATACTGTTATGCGAAATGTTAATGTTTTTTAAGCAGAATTAATCAAGCAATTAATAAAGTCTAAAAAATAAAGCCTTCCATTTAAAAGTCTATGTTTATGCACATTTCCATAAAGACACTGCCTTAATTTCTAAAGGGAGTTCCTTCCCTGCATTCTACATTTCAGAAGGCCACGGTTGCCCCAGAAGGTGGATGTGTCCTTAAACTGATAAGGTACTGAATTCAATATTACAAGTGCTACAAAACATGAAATGGGCCATCCAACAAACCTGAATATTAAACCTTATCCCATTCAACAATTGACATGTAGGAAGAAAGCTGTCTACTCACTAAATTACTCTGGGTCATCATCTGACTGAGTATGTCCAGACTGCACTGCAGTGTGCAGCACTACAGCACAAAATACAAGCACAGGCCTTTAAATAAATGCAGCAATTTAAAGGCCTGTAATATCAGCCTTCAAAGACATCTGGGATCCTTTCATGACCTCTCTCCAAATTCAATCATAACTGAGCCACGGACACTCCCTACAACATCTATGCTCATCTCACAATATTAGGGCTATCACTGTACTGGTAATGGGGTGGATGTGAGTCTGTGAGTCTGTGTTTCCAAATAATTTCAACTAAAAATAAAGTTGTCTTCTGACAAGAGAGGGTGGTGGCAGGCCAAATAAGTAAATACATACATACATAAATAAAGGTAGTTTATTTCGGTAAAAAAAATCCAAATCCAGAGTCGTGAATCATAAATCATAAATCATAGTCATAGCCGGGTGGTCTTTCAGGAAGTAGATATTTGGATCAGCCTATTCTGGAATCAGCAGAGATCATCTCCTCAGAGGCCTACAAAATAAAAAGAGGTCAGAAATAAAACCATCAATTCCTAAGCTCAATTCTAGATAAGATATGAAATAAGAGAAGTACAATTCCTTACCAGCTCATGGAGAATCTCGTTAAAAACAGCCGAGTTGTTGTCTTGATTAAAAAAATATCACAAAAACAAAGGGAAAAGAGTGTTACTTAAGTACACATTCTTTGATGTCTACTTGCATCAATAAACAATAATTTACATCAATAACCCAAAAAATACATGTTCTGTCCTGTAACATTGGAAACTGGAACTGTAAAAAATCCTTACATTTCTGACTGCGGGACCTGGGACGATCAGCAAACTGAGGAAAGGCTCCCAAACGGGATTTCTTAAGAAGCACCAGCAGGTCAGTGGTTTCCACCAGTCTATAGGAAGGAATAGGTTACCAAGACATTGAAATCAACATAGACTACTGTACACAGCAACACACTGTAGTGTACACATGACTGGCTTGCTAAGCAGTTGGCTCAGTAAATATGAGTGTAAAATCAGATTGATGTAACACCCTAAATATGAATACCGCATATTTGACCTATTTGATTCACTCTACTGAGCAAGGCTGGGATTGTGGCGTCAGTGCACTCTCTGCTGCCATCCAGCAGCTTCCAAATAGTCCTCAGTAACTCCTGTCTGTCTAGGCTCGGCATGCCCTGACGCCAAGTACAACCAAACTGGTGAATAATGTGGACAGATGAGGAATTATGCTCCCACCTCTGACGCAGACGGATGATGTCCGACCTCTCTGCCACCAAAGCTCTCTCTAATGTAAAGATCCTCATCTGTGGTGTGGTGGAAAAGGTGGAAGGTCAGGATTTTTAAATGAATCACTCTACCAAAAAAAACAATGAAAGAAAAGGAATAGGTGAAGTGCCTTCTCACCGTCTTGTCCAGCAAATCTTTTTCCAGTAGTGCCATCTGCTGGTGAAGTAAGGAAGCAAGTGACATATTAGCATTTATTAGTGGATAGAAAGAAGTGACTGTGTAGGTTCAGCAGATGTTAAAATTGTGAAAACTCGTTACAAATGTTATACTGAATAGAATCAAATACACAAAACGCATCCTCTAAATTTCACCATGCTATTCAGGTTTGTGTCTCTTTGTTCCAGTTCCGAAATGCGCTTTTTGATCATCGTAATCTTGTCCTTCATGTCCACATTTTCATCTCCAAACAATCTGACAGTCATCTTAAAAATATTCAAGGGTTGAGTTAACATATGTTTACCATAACTGGTATACTATGGAAGACTATACTGTTTTACAACCCAGAACACACTGGGATTTTATTTTCTACCTTCAGCTTATCATTATCCTGTTGTAAGCATAGAACGCGAAGCTTAGAATGCATGCACTCTTTTAGTTGTTCCTGGAGTCGTTGGATCTAATTTAAAGAAGGAGAAGTCAGGTTTCAAGACATGGTCATTCCTCAAAAATAGGATAGTAAGGTTGATGTCCTTACTGTTCTATTCTGCTCAGTTATCTTTGCCATGTTATCTTTCTTCTCCTCAAGCAGACTGGTAATTCTCGCAGTCAGTTCAGAATGTCTTGCTGTGTGAGAAAAGGACATTTCTTTTAATTCCTATGAGAAACAAAGTTTATGTAAAATTTATAACAATGTGAAGTAAGAAACTTACAGTTGTAGAGTCTTCTCAGGGTCTGGAGAGTATTAAATGGCGGAGAATTGTCAGAGGAGAGAAAGCATTTCGGTCCATAAACAGATATGTAAAGACATAGACAAGTAATTCATCACTCAGCAAAGAAAATATAGGTCATGTATGCATATGGCCTATTTTAACTTACACGAACCGCAGATTTCCATTGGAATGTCAGGGGAACCAGAAGTAACAGACCGATGATAACCACCTTCAAAGAAGCAAAAGCGCAGGCACGGTGATGATTCATAAGCTCAAATCAATCAATTAACTTGTTAGGCAAACCATACAGCAAGCAATGTCGGCATGTGTGCAGTATGTTCAACATACTGATATATGAGTATAGTATAAGCTACTTACATGTTGTGGAAATATTGCCAGTAAATCAACGATGCCGTCGGTACCAAAGATCTCCATGTTGATCGGTGGACCGGGCAAAATGTGTAGTTCTATTGTGCCCAAGCTCAATTATTTACACGTAGTCTATGAAGAAGAAAAAAATACTTTTGTCTTGCTCTGTTGGCGAAAAACAGTAACTATCTGAAGCCTTTGAGATTTCTGAATCATTAGAATGATGACGACCTGTTGGAGACCAACGTCATAATAAAAAGAACAACAAGCTATTATTGCGCTAATAGCGCTCTGTCCCAGGCGTGACAAAAACAATCGCCTAATCCATATTTATAATAATGGTTTGACTCAAAGCAAGTTACCAAACACATATCACAACAACAACAATAACAATACTTTGGACAGCATTTACATAAGCCGTTAATCCTTAATATTTCTCCATATAGGCTAGTTCTATATTTTTTAGCACAGAAATGGGAAAAAAAGAAAGAACTTGTAATCAGTGTAATCAGAGCTGTGTCCATTCAAGTCTGACTAGTGTCAAATGCTTTTCTCTGTAACAGATGTACCTAAAGCCTCTTTTGAGCTCTTTCTGTGAGGCCCTTCACGTTCCTTTGACTCCTCTGGCTATCCTATCCTGAAAATGTGAGCACGGCCCAGATGTAAAGATGCAAAAGTCTTAGAGGAGCTCTGCTTTTATCTTTTATCTGTCATGAGATGCTCTTATGCAACACTATTGTAACAAAAGAACTAGCCTGCTAACTTAGCTAATATGGATATGCACAATATGTAGAATTACTCTCAACTACAGATTGGTTCCTTGCCTTTCCCTGCCTTGGTGTTTTCATAGTGAGTTCACTGCTTTTTAGAGGGCTCATGCCACTTTCTTACACATAACTATTTAAATGAGCTTTGATGTTTTGTTGTCTTTACATGTGTGGATTTCGTATGTTTATACCTGGAAAACAATTATGTCATTAGTTTGATCAGAAGCCTTTTTTGGAAAAAAATGGGACACATTTGAGCTTGATAGTACTTTGCTCTTCAGTATGGCCCATTAGCTTAACACAGATCTGACTTTCTTACCAACCATTCACAAGAGGTTAGCATGGGTGGTCTGATGGCTGATACATTACCCAAGGCTGCATCTCATGTCCCCTGCTACACACCATCTACACTTATGGTGGTGGCGCAGGGTGGTAGAGGTGCTGTTTGGCAACCGAAGGGTGCAGGTTTGAGCCCCACTCTGCCTGACCCCATTGAAGTGTCCTTGAGCAAGATACTGAACCCCAAATTCCTCCTGGTGGCAGGTTGGCACCTTGCATGGCAGCCGCCACCACCGCTGTGTGAATGGGAGGCGTACTCGGTAAAGCGCTTTGAGTACTCGTAGGAGTAAAGCACTACATAAATGCAGTCCATTTACTTACACCCACAAAGCCATCAGTAGTCACACCTCCATCAAGTTTGCGGAAGACACATTTTGCCTGGTCAACAACGTCAATAAACATCTATCTGGCCTATCTGAATCAGGTTTAAGATAGGCCTGTGCTGTGAAGTCTGTTCTAATAGGTAGCATCATCACCTGGTAGCCTGTAAGGACATTACAGCTAGATTACTCTGCAGAGGGCAGTGTGTTCAGCTGAACATACTATCAGGACACCTCTCGCTGCCCTGCAAACAAGAGGAGTACATTTAAGGGCCCAAAAGATTCTGGAGAACCAAATAATGGACTGTTCAAACCTTGAAGGTCAGGAAAATGCCACTATAGCCACATGGCTTGAACTGAGAGACTAGGAGGAGTCTCAGGCCATCCAAAGCCCTTTTAGGACCAACACACACTATACTGATATCGCACACATCCACTCCTCAACACACCCACACACACACATCTGACTAGAGCACTTAATACACCTTACTGCACCACCTACTCCTCCATACACTACTTCCATGGGCCTGACATATTGCTTTCTATACACTGCATTCAACTTCATCACTCACAAACCTACAAAGCTGACATACACCACACACTCACCTCCTGATTCACAGCTTTTACATATGCCCATTCTGATTCACAGCTTTTGCTTCCCATTGATTTCAATCCACATGCCTCACACCCATGACCCATGACCCATGACGACTAAACCCGAGCAGTCGGTTCCAGAATTCTGGTTAGGAATTAGCTCAGTGAATCCCGTTCTGGTTAACATAGAGTTGTTCGCGATCACGGCGAATTTAGAGACATCATCTATTGAGAGTCGAAACCATGAGTGAAAATGACAACGACGTGCGCCGTATTTCTCAGGAGCGGAACTACGTGGTATTTTCGAGATTAATGAAGAGAAGAAAATTGTAGCTGTAAAAGCGTTGTGTGGACCTAGTCGTCATTTTGTAGTTCATGTTATAAGCTGTTAGTTAAGCGCACAGTAAATATTGCCGTTCTTAAATATAAGATGGCGATGAACTATTTAAAACTTGAGATAGAAGTGCTATGCACAGAAGAGCAACTTGTCAGTTCATAATTGCATTATTGGATCTGTAGGCCTACTGCAGTGTTTTGTCTTTTCAGACAATGAAGTATGCAATGAGGAAACAATAAAGAAACGGTGTATGTATTATTTCAATTGACGTGCTTGTGACCGATTTAATCATGCACTCAATGACCTTCTCTCATATCATCCAAGTAAATGAGCTCCTCGGGTATCGGCTCCTCAATTAAGGGTGATTT
Organism: Tenualosa thibaudeaui; assembly: GCA_027481765.1. NCBI lineage: Eukaryota > Metazoa > Chordata > Actinopteri > Clupeiformes > Clupeidae > Tenualosa > Tenualosa thibaudeaui. The sequence continues at coordinate 10,106,995 of JAIFZK010000022.1, forward strand.
ATTGCGCAACGTCGTAATGTCGTGCAGTAACTTATGGCACATTGGTACAGGAATAGTTGCGTCGCAGGACCTTTTAGGACCGAACCTCCTTGAGAATCCCAAATACAATCTATTATTTTAATCTTAATATCCTCGTTGGTTTGAGACCAGAAACACAAATGTAGTCGTGCATCAAGTGCTTTAGCGCAAGGCACATTTTACGCACCGACCGACAGTGTCTCCAACACTGTACAAAAACTCCCTGCCAGAAAAAAGAGAGCTATGTACATTGTTTGGAGATAAGTGATTGTGGATTCATGTGCGTAAACGTAGAAATATCAGGATGGATAAAGTTAAATATTAAAATTTCAGACTCCGCTTATCACAGACTCCGCTGACACCGGTTCTTCTCTCGCAAACAGTTAAAAGCCAAGACGTCATAGCGTGGTCTCACCACATTCAGACGATAAATAGCACGGACAATTTAGGCTTCAATGTCAATATTGCGAACTTTTTTTATAAAAAAAAAGGAAAGACCATAGCGTAGAAAGTTTCGCAGCGGCCTTGCTTAAACATGCATTTGAAGTGCCCGAACATAACCGATAACTAGAACATAACCTGAGCAAAACCTGCCCTTTACCAGGTTGTAGAGCTGTTACCATGGTGCCTTTCTTCCCATGATCATGTGCTCACAGCAAACAAAGCTGTAGCCTATGATCACCTCTGAGGTCTTCAAAAATATAGTACTAAAGAAAACACAGACACAGACCTTTGAAGAAATGCAGTTTATTTATGCTTAGTTAAGCTAAGTTTAAAATGCAAAACATAGAACCAAAGTCGTAAATAGTAAATCATAGTCATAGCCGAGTGGTCTTGCAGGAAGCGGATATTTGGATCAGCCTGTTCTGGAATCAGCAGAGACCATCTCCTCAGAGGCCTAAAAAATGAAAAGATGTCAGAAATAAAACCATTAATTTCACAGCTCTGGTCTAGATCAAATATTAGGTGTGATAAGTACAATTCCTTACCAGCTCATGAAGAATCTCATTAAAAACAGCTGAGTTGTTGTCTTGATAAAAAAAAAAATAATAATAATAAAAGGGGAGGGGGGAGTGTTCCTTAAGTACAGATTCTCTGATGTCTACATGCATCAATAAATAATAATTCACATCAACGAACCACTAAAAAATGTGTACTTAGTTGTATTGTTCCAAGTCTTGGAAAAAAAAGTTTTGAAGAGACTTACATTTCTGACTGCGGGACCTGTGACGATCTGCAAACTGAGGAAAGGCTCCCAAACGGGATTTCTTAAGAAGCACCAGCAGGTTACTGGTTTCCACCAGTCTGCAGGAACAAATAGGATACCAGGACATTGAAATCAACATAGATTACTGTACACAACAACACAATGTAATGTATAAGACTGGCTTGCTAAGCACTGGGCTAAGTAAAAATGAGTTTGGAATCTGATTGGTGTACCATACAGCTGATATACATCAACATGATTCACTCTTTTGAGTATGGCCTATATTTACATTTACGCACTTAGCAGATGCTTTTATCCAGAGTGACTTACTTTTAGTCAACTATCAACTACATCAGGGCCAGTCTCCCCTAGAGTAACTTATGGTTAAGTGCCTTGCCCAAGGGCACAACAGTGGTAGCCGGGATTCGAACCCATAATTTCTATGCTACTAACATGCTAGACAGATTCCTTAACCAATACGGCACCACTGTCCCTGCCTCCAAATAGTCCTTAGTAACTCTGCCTGTCTATGCTTGGCATGCCCTGATGCCAGGTACAACCAAACTGGTGAATAATGTCGACAGATCAAGAATTATGCTCCCACCTCTGACGCAGACGGATGATGTCCAACTTCTCTGCCACCAAAGCTCTCTCTAATGTAAAGATCCTCATCTGCGGTGTGGTGGGAAATGAGGATTTTTTTTAATGAAACACTCTACCAAAAAACAAATGAAAGAAAAAGTGAAGTGCCTTCTTACCGTCTTGTTCAGCAAATCTTTTTCCAGTAGTGCCGTCTGCTGGTGGAGAGTAAGCAAGCAACACAGTGGTGGATAGAAAGAAGTGGCAGTTGTAACCTCAACAGATGTGCAAAGTCGTTACAAATGAGTGTTGAATAGAATCAAACACACAAAATGCATCCTCTAAATCTCACCATGTTATTCAGGTTTGTGTCTCTTTGTTCCAGTTCTGAAGTGCGCCTTTTCAGCATCTTAATCTTGTCCTTCATGTTCACATTTTCATCTCCAAACAATTTGACAGTCATCTTAAAAACATTCAAGGGCTAAGTCAGCATGTTTATGATAGTTGGACTATGTTGTTTTACAATCCAAAACACACTGGTATTTTATTTTCTACCTTCAGCTCATCATTCTCCTGTCGTAGGCACAGAATGCTAAGCTTAGATTGCATACAGTCATTCAGCTGTTCCTGGAGTCGTTGGATCTAATTTAAAGGAGGAGGAGGAAGTCAGAGTTCAAGAAATGGTCACCTCTTTTATACATATATAGCGTGGTAAGGTTGGTGGCCTTACTGTTTTGTTCTGCTCAGTGATCTTTGCCATGTTATCATACTTCTCCTCAAGCAGACTGGTAATTCTCACAGTCAGCTGAGAATGTCTTGCTGTGTGAGGAAAATTGCATTCGTTTCTTTCACATGAGAAACAAAGTTGAGGTAAAACAAAATATGGCAATCTGAACTGAGGAACTTACAGTTGTAGAGTCTTCTCAGGGCCTGGAGACAATCGACAGGTGAGAAATGTTTCGGTCCATAAACAGATATGTAAAGAAATAGACTAGTGATACATTACCCAGCAAAGAAAGCATAGGCTATGTGGGCCTATAGCCTAATTTAACTTACACGAACCGCAGATTTCCATTGGAATGCCAGGGGAACCAGAAGCAACAGACCGATGACAACCACCTTCAGGAGCAATGGCGCACGCAAGTATACGCATTCAAATGAGTCCTTTGCTCAAACCAATCAATTCACTTGTTAGGCTAAACGACACAGCTAGTCTATGCAGTTTATCATACTGATGTGTGAGTAAAGTTGATATTTACATGTTGTTGAAATATTGCCAGTAAATCAACGATGCCGTCAGTACCAAAGATCCCCATGCTGATCCGTTGGACCGGGCAAAATTTGGGGTTCTACTCTGCCCAAGCTCAATTATTCACACGTATTCTATGAAGAAAAAACTCTTTTGTCGTGTTCTGTTGGTGAAAACAGTAGGCTAACTGTCTGAAGCCTTTCAGATTTCTGAATCATTTGAATGATCATGACGACCTGTTGGAGACTAACGTCATAATAAAAAGAACAAACAGCTCATAGCGCTCTGGTGTGACGATATAATGAGCAAAATAGCCTAATGCATATTTATGGTTAACACTGTAGGTGAATATGGCTACATACATTCATTCTTAGTTGTTAACGGGGTAATGAGAGGACAATGTTAAAATAAACTTACACTCTTGTTAAATATTTGTTTAATATGGACAACATAGTAGCAGAAACATTATACTATAGCCAATAGGGGTGTCAAAAACAAAGCTTACATGACAACGGAAAATTGTTGAATCCAGTGCATTGTCAGAATATATACAGATCATGATGTTTGATATACAGGTCATGGTGTTTGGTTTGTTGTATGCATTTCCCTTCAATCCTATTCTGCCAGTGAGCTAACCACAAGCAAAATGTTTTTCTTTTTCTGTTCATCCTTGGTAGAAGACCAAGATCAGGATTGATGCCATTATAAAGTCATTACATGATGTCATTACACATGTTAAAAGTGAAATCTGGTGTGAATCAATCCATAGCCCTGTTGTTTGATCTCATCAAGTGTTGTGAGCAGAACAAGAAACAAGAAAATTTGGTACAACAGAGAACAAATAGCTAACCAGCAGCTTACACTAACTGAATGCCCCATTCTGTTAATGTTAGCTGTTGGTTTGCTATTTGGTCTACATTTTCTCATCCCTTTTCCTACAGACAGCACTCAGTGATCTCAAACAACAGGGCTATAGATTGAATCACACCAGATTTCTACTTTAAACTCGCATATGTTTTAGGCTACAGTCTGCTTCTTCAAAGGCACTAGAGTACTTACTTTTATAGCCTACTTCAAGTACAATTCAGAGCCTGTACTTTATCATTTTGAACTTGAGTAAGGAAGTCAGTACTTATACTTTTAATCTTTTTACACTAGTATCTGTACTTCTACTTGTATAAAAGTGTGCACTTCTCTATCTCTATGTCTACATCCATGTCTGCAATGCAAGGTTCAGTCATTCTATTCTGAGGTCTGTTCTCTTCACTCCTTTGTTTTAATAACATGTAGAGACACTGATCCAGAATAAAGTCTAAACCCTGCATAAAGAGGCTCAGAGAACATAGAGTTGAATGTATGTAAGTGTGTGAGTATCTGGGTTTCAGATGAGACACTATAGAAAGACAGAGTACCAGCTGGCCAGTCTAGATACACTCCAACTCTATTGGAACAAGGTGAAGGGGCTTGCACATCAGTAGACATCCCGCTATGCCAGACAGAAAATCTACTGTCACCACAGTATAATCTCCATGAGTCCTGATTGTGTCCAAATGTTGGGCTGGGCCCCCCTCCTTTCCTGCCGATTCTTTTGTAAGCCAAAGCTATAGCTGCCACTCCATCCCATTCGGCCTCCCAGTAACAGCGACCAGACAGAGCCTCTCTGCACAACACCTGCAAATAGAAATCAAATCTCTCCGGATGGTCAGGGTATGGCTGCTTCTCTTCCAACAGCGTCACCTTTCTGTTTTCTTTAGACAGAAAGAGAAATGTGTTTGCTGTGTTCGGGTCCAGTGAGAGCTCACAGGCATCTGCATATGGAAAAAGGTATTAACGACAAGAGTTCATATATATTACATTAAAGTGTGTGTGTGTGTGTGTGTAGAGAATGTACACACATTTTGAAAACCTACATTTCTGGATTCCAGACTTGATCCTACTCTGTCCCCCAAAGTCAACTCTATTAAAAAAACAAGCATATATAGTAAATCAAAACACATTCTACACTGGTCAAAAATGTGTGAAAGCAGTATTTTGTCTCATTCTATATAACAATTGATGTCAATTTTATGGGACTAATAAACTACAGGCTTTGTGTATGGGCAGATAAGATAAGACTGGTCAGCAGTAAAAAGTGGTAACCACACCCATGTATTAACTATGTAATACAATAATATAATTGGACATTATATAGAGTACTTATAGACACTTCATCCAGAGAAATGGAATACTGATTTCTGTATCAGCTGTTACCTATAACTACCATTGAAAAGAAAGTAGTACAGGAACTGCACAGGTTTCTTTATAACTGAGCTGCAAGATTTTTTATGTTTTGAAATTATGTCTATTCCTTACACACATGAGTTACAACCAAGTGATAAGCGGGTTAACAGCCATCAAGGTGTGCTGTTATACGGAACTGATGAACTTGGAATGAATTCCGCCTTTGCCGTTGTGGAGTTATTCACCTCCGCCTCATTATAACAGCACACCCCGTTATCCCTTACTCAATAAATATATCAACTGGTTTCAAGATGACCTCAAAATGTATTGCTCTTCATACCTGAGTGTCTCCAATTTGAAGTCTGAATCCTTCTGAAGAGAAGAGAGCATCTTCTCTCCTGACTCCCCAGGGTGATTGTAGCTCAGATCTAGCTCTCTCAGGTGTGAGGGGTTTGAACGTAGAGCTGATTCCAGATATGAACAGCCTTCCTCTGTGACTAAGCAACCAGATAGTCTACAAAGAAATGAATCAAAAGTGAGGGTGAACTGTTAGTGTTCATTACAACTACAGTACAACCATCTATCAGTACAACAGTACAGTGTACTTTGAAAGTGTGAGGTACATTCCTGCTGGTTTGACTATAATACTATGCCCATTACTGTATTTTCCCAATTCTAAATCATGGTTAATATATGAATTTTGCAAAATAAGCGCAGCTCTAAGGTTTATAATCGGGGGTGGCATATCTAAGGCAATTTTTTAAATTATCCTCACTGATCAATAACTAGTTCTTTCTTTGGGAAACCTGAACATTAATAAATCTCTACTTTGGCCACACGGTGGCAGTAGTGCACCAGCTCAGAGCCCCAAGATCTGTTTACTAGATGAAAGCAAAGATTATTAAATACTGACATTTAGTTTCATCTGAAAAGGGGTACCATACTTTCTGTAAATTATATTATCAGCCTGTGTGGCACTTCAGGTGGTGAATCCAGAGACACTTATAGCCTCAGAAGGACCTTGGCGTATTTTTCTGTAGTGAAGCCGTGAAAGTAGAGGTGGAGTAGAGCTCTGAGCAGCTCTGAGTGTTTGCTGGCATTGCAGCTGGCATTGCTACTGTAAACTTGTCAGCGGAGCTCAGCAGAAATTAAGCTAATAACTATTTCTATTGAGCAATGTTTCTTTGATGAACTTAACATTTTTAAAGTGTGGTTAGTAAACGATTGCAGTTAATACACAATTTTATTTTTTGTATTTACATAAAAAACTGTTGCGCAAATTGCACTTTTCTTGTGAATTTTAAACCATCCATTTCCTACAAGTGAATACATGGACTGATATATGTATTCAACACAGAGATTTGTCAGTTAACGTGAACGTATACACTTACATACCTCAGGATCTCCAGTTTACAGTGAGGACTCCTGAGTCCAGCAGAGAGCAGCTTCACTCCTGAATCCTGAAGGTCGTTGTTACTCAGGTCCAGTTCTCTCAGGGGAGAGTCTGGCAGCTGTAGTGCTGAGGCCACGATTTCACAGGACTGATCAGTGAGGTAACTGTCCACAAATCTATACCATGATAAAGACAATCAGGACATAATTAAAATGTAATGTATCTCTGAATAATGTTACATATTTTCTTCATCTGATAATAGGTTTGGCTTAATATTGCTTTAAAGACCACCTCGTAGTCCGTAGTAGTAGTAGTAGTAAATTAATTTAAAACACTCACAGAACTTTTCTGCAGTTCCTCACAGCTGGCAAAAGTCTTATTCCACCTTCAACTGATGTGTTGTATTTCTTCACATTGAGTTCATCCAACACCTCTTCTGACATTTGAAGCATGTAGGCAATTGCTGAGCAGTGGGTAGGAGAGAGTTCATTTTCTGTGGGTTTATCTGATCTCAGAAACTCCTGAATCTCTCTGTAAAGAGACTGGTCTTTCATTTCAAGCAGACAGAGAAACAGATTGATGGATCTATCAGGTGAGAGTTGCTGTCCATCTCTGATAATGTGTTTAATGTACTGAACAATTTCTTTAATGCTCTCCGAACTGTTCTGTGTATGTGTCAGCAGACCTTGAAAGAGTCTCTGGTTGGACTCAAGAGAGATGCCCAGCAGGAATCGTATGAAAAGATCCAGGTGTCCATTCCTGCTCTTCAAGGCCTCGTCCACAGCTGATTTCAGCAAGCTATAAAGTAAACTGAAATGCTGCAGTTCCCCTGTGTTCATGAGCACATAGAAGTGAAACACATGGACAGCAGCCAGAAACTCTTGAAAGCTCAGATGTATGAAACTATAGACTTTCCTCTGATGAAGCACAGATTCCTCTTTAAAGATCTCAGTGCATATCCCAGAGTACACTGCAGCCTCAGTGACCTCTATGCCACACTCCCTCAGATCTTCATCATAGAACATGATATTGCCCTCCATTAGCTGTCTAAAAGCCAGCTTGGAAAGTCTCAGAAGCACTTCCTTGTTTGACTGCAGGAGCTTCTGTGGATCTCTCTCATCATTTCCATCATACTTCTGGTTCTTTGTGTTTATCTGAATGAGCAAGAAGTGTAAGTACATTTCAGTCAGAGTTCTGGGAACCTCTACTTTTTCATCTTGCTCAAAGATTTTCTGAAGCACAGAAGCTGAGATCCAGCAGAATACTGGTATGTGACACATGATGTAGAGGCTCTTTACTCTTGTAATATGTGAAATTATTTTGTTAGCTTGATGTTGATCACTGATTCTCTTCTTAAAATACTCTTCTTTTTGAGGGTCACTGAAACCCTGGACCTCTGTTACACGCTTGATGTACTTAGAGGGGATCTGATGTGATGCTGTTGGTCTGGAGGTTAACCAAATAAGAGCTGATGGAAGCAGCTCCCCTCTAATGAGATTTGACAACAACACACCCACTGATGATGCTGTTGTAATGGTATGCATTTTCTGGCTCCCTGAAAATCCCAGGGGAATCCTGCTTTCATCTAGGCCATCAAAGATAAATAAAAGTTTACACTTGTAATAAATATCTGCATCTAGACCATGAAGTTCGGGATGAAAGTCAAGTAGAAGTTTATGAAGACTGTACCTCTCATCTTTAATGAGATTCAGCTCCCTGAATGGAAACATAAACACAAAATCTACATCCTGATTGTTTTTTCCCTCAGCCCAGTCTAGAATGAACTTGTGCACAGAGACTGTTTTTCCAATTCCAGCAATGCCTTTAGTTAAGACAGTTCTGAGTCTCTCTCTCTTCCTCCCTCCCTGTTCCAGTTCAGGTAATGGTGTAAATATGTCATTGCAGCTAATTTGTGTATCCCGTATGCTCTGTGTTTTCTCCAGCTGTAAAACCTCATGTTCCTTGTTCACTCCTTCACTCTTTCCCGCTATGATGTAGAGTTGTGTGTAAATCCGATTCAAGAGGGTCTTATTGGTTTGAACTGTATTTCCCTCAAATAAGCTCTCATACTTCTTCCTCATACTGGATTTGTGTTTCTCTTTGATTGCCTGCATGACATCATCTGTTTCTTGGTGAGAAGTCTGATGTTGGTCGGCAGTCAAATCGGCAGCAGCTGCAGAGTAGCAGTAAGCAGGACTAGGAGGACGGAACTCTCTTGTCACACTCTGTGTTCTGAAGCTCTTTAGACAACACTCACTCACTCTACATTTGATCTGATCCTGAATGTCTGCATCCCTTCCTCCCCTGTGACAGAGTAAGACATCTGATGTGAATCAATTCATCAATTCAATTCACCAAGTGCTGTTTATAGGGAAAAGAACCAGAAAATTTGATACAACACAGACCAAATAGCAAACTTCCTGCTAATGTAAACTGAATGGGGCATAAGAAAAGGAAACTTAAAGTGAATGTACCCCATTCGGTTAGTGTTAGCTGCTAATCTTGGCTGCTTTGTTTAGTGTTCACTACTTGGTCTACGTTGTATCAAATTTGTGTTCTTTTTCCCGCCTTCACACTGGATTTCTTTAATTAGAACTATAATCACTTAGGAAGAACAGAAGAGAAACTACAGCATCCAACCATGAACATCAATCCATGAAGTGACAGTCCAAAATAAAAGAGGAAATGCAAAAATATCACAAGCTTGTGTAAGTTGTAGTACTCACTTTAGACCTGATGCTGCTGGTTCACTGCAAAGGTTGGGAGGCTTAGCCATGGAATCATCACTCTTCATAGACACAGAGCTGGGCACTGGAGATGGAGGTCTGTGTGCAAGTGGTTTAGAAAGAGGCAGAGAACAAAAAAAGTTCTTACATAAAGAAAAGTGAGCACTTCAAAATCTATCCATAATCCCAAAATGATTTTCTCTCATAGGGCCCAAAATTTCTTGTGGTTCCTCTGCCCGGGTTAATAGTATGGACATCTTAGCCAAATGTGTTCCCCAAAACATCAAACAGAATGTTTAATTGTGTGTGTGGTGCAGTCTGTCTCTCTCTATGTGCGTGTATGTGTGTGTGTGTGGTACTCACTTTAGACCCGATACTGCTGGTTCACTGCTAAGGTTGGGAGGCTTAGCCATGGAATCATCACTCTTCATAGACACACAGCTAGGCACTGGAGATGGAGGTCTGTGTGCAAGTGGTTTAGAAAGAGGCAGAGAACAAAAAAGTCCTGACACAAAGAAAAGTGAGCACTTCAAAATCCATCTCCAAATGCAGGAAATTGCTGTCTGGGTGTCTAACTTGTCTAACTGACCTCAAATTTTGTGTGCAGTGCCAAGATGTGTTAAAAGAAACACACATTACCTTCTGCTGATCTATTCGCTGAGGTCACTAACCCACTCACACAAATTCTCCTGATGGAGTAATAAATTGGCTTGCGGGTATAATTCCTGTCAGGCATTTATTTGTGTGCTCAGTAGCTAATCGTGTTTTGGGTTAAATATACCTTGCCACTTATAGGAATTACCATGTCTCACCTCAACGTTATTCACGTAGTTTGAATTTATCAGATCTTGAAAAAACACAGACACACACAAACAAACGTGAGTAGCAGACTGATAAAATCTAAATAAAACAAGTGCTGTTGCATGAAGCATCTGGATGTCAACTACAACAGATATGTTTTATCAAAATTAACTTCTGAACTTCTGGTCATTTCCCATTCCTTCTCCATCTCTCCATGTCATTTCCTGTCATATCTCAACTTTCCTATCCGATAGGCAAAAAAGCCCCCAAAATCTGTCCGCTAAAGTCTAAACTAAAGTCTGTCAGCCTACATACATGACTTAAAAAAGGGCCCAGAATTTCTTGTGGTTGCCTCTGCCTGGATTTATAGTATGAACAACATAGCCAACTTCCCCAAAACATCAAAAAGAATGTTTAATTGTCTGTGACGTGCAGTCTGTCATTCTCTCTGTGTGTGTGTGTGTGTGTGTGTGTGTGTGTGTGTGTGTGTGTGTGTGGGAGGGGTACTCACTTCAGACCTGATGCTGCTGGTTCACTGCTAAGGTTGGGAGGCTTAGCCATGGAATCATCACTCTTCATAGACACACAGCTGGGCACCGGAGATGGAGGTCTGTGTGCAAGTGGTTTAGATACAATACAAAGTGAACCTGCATCACTGTATGTTGCTGCCGCTATATTAAAAATGCAAGATAAACCCCCAGTAGCCTGGTAGTTCAATGGCTGACTTGAAAAATTGCTTTACCATGTTGAATAAAACACTTTGACTTCTTTAAAGCACTCGCAGTTTACAGACAGCTAAAGGGCTCTAATTTATCTGCAGTGCGTGTGCAACTGAGTAAAATGACTGGAAACTTCTAAAAATCACAGACGTCTTGTTTAAAGTCAGCCTATATGTTGCTGTTGCTATGTGTTAAATGTAGCGTTTAAAATTCTGTATTTTTCCTGATGATTCTTTTGCACATATCAGCCTCTGCTTGTTATGCAGTGATCAATAAGTGCTGCCGCTTCCCCAAAACACCATGCAGTATATTTAAATGTGTGTGGTGCAGTCTCTCTCTCTCTCTCTCTCTCTCTCTCTCTGTGTGTGACACTCACTTTAGACCTGATGCTGCTGGATCATGGCTGAGGTTGGGAGGCTTAGCCATGGAATCACCACTCTTCATAGACACACAGCTGGGCACTGGAGATGGAAAAAGAAAACCTGGAGAAAGAAAGAGGCAGAGGACAAGAAAAATCCCGACATAAAGAACAGTGAGCACTTCAAAGTAAAGGTGCAGACACAAAATATTGCATTAAGTGGTTCAATTTCTCTCTCCATCCCTCTATGTGCAGAACATAGAGAGATGTCACCACCCTGTCTTGTCTATCTGTTTCCTCCCGTTTCATCTTGTCTCTACCGTTAACTAGCTTAATTGACGTTCAATCACGCCCTCTCATTTCCTCATCCTCCGCTAATCACTGGGTTGGTCTTCACCTGCTTACACTGGCTGTTCCCTATTGTTCGCCCCAGCCGTGTCTCGTTTTCCCTAATTTCTATTGGTATTTACTTCCCCGTGTTTCAGCCACCCTTTGTCAGTGTATTAGCGAACCAGCACGCTTTAGAGCTACCGGCAAGCATTTATAAACCTGACTCCCGTGTCTGCTACTCTGTTCCTGGTTTTTCCCTGCCTCTGTTCCAGCCCGTTCCCTGTTTCTCCGTCTGCCTGCCCATGACTTACGCCTCTGCTCACCTGCCCTGGTTTCCGACCCGTTGTCTGCCTTCGACTGACGTTCTGCGCTCCAGCCCCGGCTATCGACCTAAAACAAGGACAGAGGAGTGCTTTAACATAATACAGGAAGCAATGGTCATGATTGTGTCTCATTTCATAAGAAATCTGGGTAACATGACCTCATGAATGACATTTTTGCAAACAAGACATGCATACAAACATAATGCCATAATGACATAAATTTTTTTTATCCGGGTTTGGCTGCTCATCAAAATAAAACGAATTGACCAGGTGGAATCTCTGAGTTTCCCCGAGATCTCTCTCAGGACAGTATAACGTTGCTTCAAATTTGTAGGCCTATCTTTTTTGTTTTACTTTAGGTGTGATGTACTTCAAAGCTAGGCACACGACTTTTGCACTTCCTCATTTTTTCAGCACACATCTTTAGAGAGGAGGTATTTCAACGTTGACAGCAGCGCTGACGTCATTTCGACACTGGAAGGAGGAAATCTTCGTTTTAATCACTGAGGTTAAATTATTTATGTGCACAACGTTTAGTGGAGTGGAGGCCATAGCCTAAAGGTAAGACATTTCTTTCACTCACTTTGGAGTCGGTGGGTTAGCTGTGACGATTGACGCTTGTCAACAGGTCCAGTTGACGCAGGTCCAGTTGCAGTTGTTTAATGTTTCGCGACTGTCCAAAAATATTGTAGTCTAAAGGTGTCCATTTTAGCATATCCTCAGACTCAGGTGTCAGACTCAAACGAAAAGGCTTAAGGTCTCAGCCGAGGAGGTATCAAATCACAGGCAAAACGGCATCGGCGAAGCCAAACGTTAGAAGTCACTCCGTCTCAGAAAAAAAAAACGTCATCTTCAGACAACGGTATTAGGTCTGGGAGAAAAACAGCCTCAGACCAAGTAGCCTAGCCTAGAAGTTTTGAAGATTATGGTCAAATTGGTTGTGAAATATGGTATGCGTACTTGGCCACATTTTCCTTACATATTCTAAAGTGCACAATATGAATTCCTGTTGGGGTTAGTTTGCCTAGAATAGCCAATAATTAAATAAATAATTAAGGCTTCAGTTCATAATTTACCTGATATTAATACTGGGCATTCACATCTCAGGCTGGGAAAGCACAATTGAGAAACTTTCTCGGTGTATAGGATGACAGATTAAATGTTCACGCCCACAAACAGAAAAATTCGACTCATGACAGGCTGTGTTACACTAGGCTATATATTGCACACTGAAACAACTGATGGCATGGCATGTTTTCATGGGGGGGTAGGGTATTGTTGATATTACTGTTTGTCTAGTCTTGCATAACTCAGTTAACACAGCAAAAACATAGAGGTCGTATAGATTTGAAGTTTAGATTTTCTCCACCTATGCTTTTCTGTCATGCATTCAAGCCGCTGAGAACGCTACTTCCCAGCACCTATATTCATCCGGGTCTATATTATTTAGACTTTCAGTAGGGACAAAACTGTCGGAAATTCGACTTTAATGTGTTAATGTAATTATAATGTATAAACAGTTCATGCTAACTTACTCGATCCACATTGGTATTACAGGACTTCATTTTCCCTGTAACACCAATATGACTGCTTTTGTTGTGAACTATCTCCTTCATTTGTGTCGTGCTCAAACAAAAAGGTGCACCCTCTTATCTCTGGGATATCAGCTTTATATCAGATGAACTGTGGTCTCTGCGTGTGATAATCTTGTCCAAAAGCCTAGTGTCTGCTAGGACAAAAAATATTTGATCAAATTAATATATAAAACAATCAGATCAAGAGCTGGAATGAAACCATCAAGACCAGCTTAAACCAACTAAAACCAGCTCAGTGTCAGCTGGTTTCAAGCTGGTTTGCTGGTATGAAATGAAAGACCACCTTAAACTAGCAGCTAAAACCAGCTACCAGAATAAGTTTTTGAAGTTTTGAATAAGATTTTGCTCCAGGATACATACAGGTAAATGTGGTGGGTCTTTTTCAAATATCATGTAGCTAATATACAGATCATATAGAGATTAACTAGCTAGTTCTTCCAGAGTTCAGTATTGTAGTCAAATGATAAGATATGAAGTATACTATAAACAGCCCTGATATTGGTGGACAGCTTTGGCTGGAGGAACTGGAAACAAAGCTGGGTACTGCTTATTTTGTAAATGGAAACAAAAAGTACTAGTTTCTCAGGATGGATTCACTGAAGGGAAGGTTAAGGTTTGGGTGTGTAGCCTTTCTAGGGTGTTTGTATCAACAAATAATGCAAGTTTCTGTGAACAGAAACCTCTGCTAAGAAATGGACATAAGGATAAGCAACTGTGCTGTTATCCAACATTGTTTACAGCACCTTTTTGGGTAGTGCTATGGCCTCACAGGGCCACCATAGGCATGAGCTTTGGTGAAGGCATACTAATATTAAACTCTTGGCACATTTACATAACCCGGTTCACACACATACTGATCTGCTATGCTTCTCAGTCTGGCCATTAGGACTATCTCCACTTCTCATTCGCCTGAGATAGGGGACCAATCAAAAACTGGCTTTTACCCCAACATGATAGAGGCTGGCTTAACATGTGTTTTGCGTGAAATTGTGATGCATCCCACTCTCTCTTCTCTGCAATCATTGGTCTGAGTGGCATATGCAATGTTGGCAAAGGCATTTTGATCTATGTCTGATAATCCTGGCCCATGGAAGTTGGAGATGGCATGACGATGGCCAGACTGAGATGTATAGCAGATCAGCATTTGTGAGAGCCAGGCTAACAAAGCCTCATGTCAAATGATCTCACCCAGATTTTGTCTATTCTTTGGTCTGTATGAACCGGTTCAGGAAGAACCAACCTTCATTACCAGAGGACAAACCTTCTGTCAGCTAATAAGAACTCTCCCCAGAGTGTAGAGGGGTTCAGTGAATCATTCCCACCAATGGATGATGTCCTACAAGCAGTCATACTGAATCACAAAGCCAGAATGAAGGATAAGTATGAGATTTTATTCCAAGAAATGAAGCAACAGAAAAGCCAACCCATCCTGTACAAGACTGACACACACCTCTGTGTTGTAGACGGGGAGAGTGTTGGAGTGAATGATGAACATGAGATTTTACAGATGGAGAAAACACCTAGTGCACAAGTAAGTCAAGACATAAAAATCAACTGCAATGACATCTTTGTGCCGTTTGAAGAACCTGGATATAACGAGAGAAAAGACAAGGAAATAAAGACTGTTCTCACCAAAGGAATTGCTGGAATTGGAAAAACGGTCTCTGTGCAGATGTTTGTTCTGGATTGGATTAAAGGAAAAGCCAATCAGGATGTAGATTTCATATTTGTACTTCCATTCCGAGAGCTGAATTTGATCAGATATGAGTACAGCCTTCATACACTTCTGCTTGATTTCTACCCTGAGCTTGAATGTTTACAGCCAGAAAAATATGATCTATGCAAAATTTTGTTCATCTTTGATGGCCTTGATGAAAGCAGAGTTCCACTAAATTTTTCAGGAAATGAGAAGGTTTCTGACATGACTGTGTCATCATCATTAAATGTACTAATGACAAATCTCATCAAAGGTGAATTGCTTTCCTCAGCTCTTATCTGGATAACCTCAAGACCATCAGCAGTTAAAGAAATATCCTTTCAGTACATTACTCGTATGACTGCCATCAAGGGTTTTAATGACATTCACAAGGAGGATTACTTCAGGAAGAAAATCAGCAATCAACATCAAGCTAACAAAATAATTTCACATATTACAACAGTAAAGAGCCTCCACATCATGTGCCACATACCAGTGTTCTGCTGGATTTCAGCTTCTGTGCTTCAGAAAGTCTTTGAGCAAGCTGATGATGTAGAGGTTCCCAGAACTCTGACTGAAATGTACTTACACTTCTTGATCATTCAAATAAACACAAAGAACCAGAAGTATGATGGAAGCGATGAGAGATCTCCACAGAAGCTCCTGCAGTCAAACAAGGAAGTGCTTCTGAGGCTTGCCAAGCTGGCTTTCAGACAGCTGGTGGAGGGCAATATCTTGTTCTATGATGAAGATCTGAGGGAGTGTGGCATAGAGGTCACTGAGGCCTCAGTGTACTCGGAGATATGCAGTGAGATCTTTAAAGAGGAATCTGTGCTTCATCAGAGGAAGGTCTACAGCTTCATACATCTGAGCTTTCAGGAGTTTCTGGCTGCCTTCCATGTGTTTTGCTGCTATGTAAACAGTAAAACAGAAGCACCACCATTGGAGAAAGCATGTAGCCTTCATGATTTATGTCAGAAATGACGTTTTGGGCCAACATGTTGCATAACCATGCGCAGTATTTGAACAGTGGTGCAGATCATCTTTCCCCTTTCCATGTTTCCCTAATCAAGTGGGTGTAGGTTATAGACATACACACACACGCACGTATTGTTTTGTTATTTTAAGTAAGGAACATGTATGTTATATATAATATATTAACCTCTGCCAAGGAGGTAATGTTTTTGCTGCCGTTTGTCTGTCTGGTTATAGTGTGCTTAAAAAAATGTGTTGTAAACATGGTGTTTTGGTACAAATGGTCCCTGAGAGCGGTAAATTCAACCATCTGAGAAAATGAAAACAGTGCTCATAAAAGTGTTAATAATAATAATAATAATCATCTAATTTATATATTATTATTATTATGATTTGATCCCATGGGGGAAATTTGGTCTCTGCATTTAACCCAGTTGTGAATTAATGAAAAACACAAAAATATTGAAAAAAAAAATATTGAATGTGGGCATCACTACAGATTTTCTAACTCGCACCGAAGATTGGAGAAAGCATGTAGCCTTCATGATTTATGTCAGAAATGACGTTTTGGGCCAACATGTTGCATAACCATGCGCAGTATTTGAACAGTGGTGCAGATCATCTTTCCCCTTTCCATGTTTCCCTAATCAAGTGGGTGTTTGGTGCGATTGACAGCACTGATTGAGAAATAGGCCTACTCACAATCAGCCATGAACACATGTTGAATATAAACTGTATTCAAAATTCAAATTGAATACTTTGTTTGCAAAAATGCTTGCAGAGTTTTAAAATTTGTTAAAACAAACTGACTGCGTCAACACCCCCTATTTGTTGAGTGCCCCCCATTTCAGCTGGCTTTTTCTCATTGCCCCCTACATTGTAGCTAGACTGTTGAGGATTTTTATTGGAATATTATCTAAAATATACAGTCTCTTATTTATCATTGTTAAATGTTTCACAGGAGTCATTCAATACCCTTTTTTCGAAAAAAAAAAAAAATTTAAAATGATAAACTACTTTTCTCTTAGTTCTCTAATTATATCTTATATTTAAAAGATATGTACCACTTGGTCCATAGTTCCTGTTTACACAGCAAGCAAATAAAAAAATAGAGAATGCTAATTTCCAAAATTGCACAAAGTGTGCACCCATCGTTTCATCTTCCTCCACTCTGACCTAATCTGTGTCCTTGTGTGCAGATGCCTGCGAGCTCACGCTGGACTCAAACACAGCAAACACGTGTCTGTCACTGTCAGAAGAGAATAGAAAGGTGACGTGTGTGAAAGCCGAGCCATCATATCCTGATAATCCGGAGAGATTTGATGTCCGTCCACAAGTGCTGTGTAAAGAGAGTCTGTCAGGACGGTGTTATTGGGAGGTTGAGTGGAACGGAGTGGTTGATGCAGCTGTGTCATATCATGGCATCGGAAGGAAAGGAAATGGCAATGACTCGTGCTTTGGGCATAATGAAAAGTCCTGGAGAATGTACTGTGGTGACAGCAGGTTTTCTGTCTGGCATAACATGAAGTCTATTGACATAAAAGCACCTCCATCCTGTTCCAACAAAATAGCGGTATATGTGGACTGTCCAGCCGGTACTCTGTCCTTCTACAGTGTCTCATCTGATACACACACACTCACACACTTGTACTCATTCAACTCTAGATTCTCTGAGCCTCTCTATGCCGGTTTTACAGTTTACGCTGGATCAGTGTCATTGTCAGATACTATAGGATAAGCCATTGTCATTGTCCTTAGAAACACGTGAGGACCCTCAAACCAGCTAGCTCTGGGCCAGCTTTCTTGTAATACCACATTGTACCATGTGTGGACAGGCAATACAATGTCAGTCAGTGGAAGAGTGTAGTGTGGATACAGTATGGATGAGGACAACACCCAAATTCTTCACATTTTACATGTTGAGAAGCATTATTATTTAACAGTTGTGTTGTGTTTTTGTTACAGAGTAATGAATACCTCACCATCTTTTGTCTCTCTGGAATGCCCTTTTACAGTAATACCCAAGCATACATAGTTGTGAAACGTTTTTCCGTGTATTCTGTAAGATGTATTGCGAGCATCAAATTCAAAAAGTTCTTTTGTTTTCAATGAAATACCAGCAGTTAATTTATGTGATACAACATTATGTTATCTGTTATGTGACATTTTACATATGCACCCCACATCTTGGAAATGGGGTTTTTATATGGCGATAAGCTCATATTTTGTAGCAACTGAGAAAACAAAGAAGTATTTCAGGAAACGAGATACATTATTCATACTATTCAAAACTTAAGTTAAGGGTATGTGTATGTTTACCTTTTACCTTAGGATCACGTAATCCTGGAATAATTTTGTCCCCACAATGTCTCGTATGTCTCTTTACCTAGTGTTTGCTGAGGGCATGAGTCCTCCTCAAGGTCATTATGTTGGGACACAAGATATCTAGCTATCTATCTGGCTATCTATCTATGTTGGTATGTATATGTCAGCTTTTATATTGTAGAACAAAACAGATGATCCTGTACAGTAACATTTGGGATGATGTAATGTGGAAAAAATAACTACAAATGTTAGATTCCAGGCTTTTCAAAGTAGTCCACTGTTGCTGCAGCATCAGCTTTTTGTGGCATTCCGTCTTTTTCTGTGAAATCTTTTTGTGAGCCTTGTGTTGTAATTTCTGTGTGTTGCGTCACTCTGTGATGCCATTGCAGGATGATCAAATTTAAAATCTTAAAACACACAGTATTGTAGTATGTTATTTTATTAATGGAAGTCTGTTGGGTATGGGCAACATTTTTGTGCTGTTTTATGGGCTTCTTACTGCTGTATTCCAGTGCATTCCATCATTTTCAAATCTCTGAGCCTTGTGAGTGCACGTCCAGCTGCTTGTTGGGGTGGAGGCAGAATGAATGGACAATTCCCTGTATTGTAGCCCTTTTTTGCCAAGACAGCTGCCTTTGTTCCCAATGGTAGCTTACTCATTGTGAATGCCTTCCCACATGTGAAAAATTCACTTTTTCTCTTGCATGCACTCACACACACACACACTAATACACATACATGCACACACACACTCACGTTCGTAAACTCATAGGGACACACAAACAGATGTTCCGGGAAGTCCATCTGAAAGCGACCTTAAAAGAAATGCTGAGTGTTTTTGCAGGAAGTTAGCTCCTTATTAGACAAGACAAGGAAACGAGTAGAACTGGACATCATCTGAGAGCTGAAGATTCTCCTCTTGTCCTGAGCCTATTTCCTCATCATTCCCCTTTGGACTATTATCAAAGACTTATTTTTTTATTAAATTTCTGCTTGGTAGTACAAATACCTTCTTGTAAGAGTTTGTCCCTTAGGGCATGGCACCTCCAAACACCTGCCTTAGGAGGGCATTCAGTACGCTTGAAGTTGTACTCACGGTAAGCCTTAACTTCATGTGTGATGTATTGATTACTTCCTGTGTTTACATGAATGCTTTTTCTTAATAGTAATATATTGAAGATGCATTCAGATAGGAAAAAGTTGTTTTACCAGGCTACTGACCAGTACCTTCACTACAGGCTATGTTTAATGTCTTCGTAGTATTTGTATGCTAACTACATGCATGTATTTACAACTGCAGCAAGCCCAGCTGCTAATGGTTCACAGAGACCACATTTAACTGGTAGTAACAATAGTGCGTTGTTCAGCTCATACTAAGCTGTTTGAACTGGACGGACATGTCACTTCACATTTCACCCTGCTTCCTCTCACATGCATTTAAACATTTTCTGTGAGGATTTTGCAACTGATAATTGCAATTTTGGTCATGTGTAGTGAATGATGTTTGTACACCTAGTGGATATTTAACATGTGCTGTGCAGTGGTCCTTGTTACAGCTTTTACTTAAACTTGCTGTCCCTTTTCTGATGAAACATCTTTTCATCTTCTTTTGTCAAGAGAGAAACGTTAGTGAACATTAGTTGTTCCACATGACGGGGTGTGAAATTTCACACACATCTAATGTGCCTGGTACTGGTTTATTACTGCACAGATCCTTGGGGCCTTTATCCTTGCCTTTGCACTGTTTCAGCATGGAGTTCTCCATAACGAGCAGAAGGTAATAACATTACAGGTCCCATCTGGCAACAGCAAATAGCAAATGAGACTTTTTACATTTTTTTCTCTATATTCTAGAATACATTTTTATACTAGACCGTAAAGCTATTTGCTTTTAACTGAAGCTGAAATATATTGGAAACAAAGCTATGTATTGAATTGCATTGACAGAGCCACATCAGTTATGTTCCTTCATGGTTTTGTCAATTGCAGAACCTAAATTACAAATCGATTACACATCCTACAAGGAATTGTAGGGCTTTTGACATAAAATTGTGATAAATGCACCTACAATATGATTCATTTGTAAATATCCTTGAATGTGTCTCCTTTGTAGGTGGAGGAATTTCATGTTGTGGTAATCTCTGTGTACGCCATTGGGGCAGCCATTGCAGCTGGGGCCTCGCTTGGATTGTATGGTGTCCGGAAAGAAAAACAATGGGCACTGATTGTGGTAAGATTGCTGAAGTATGTTTACCAGTGGGGGTTGTATACTACAAACCAAGACTTGATTGGTGGTTAGATGTCGCGAAGATGTTGTAGTGGTTTGTTGAGCCAAAAGCCAACATTATGGGTTTTTTTGTTTTGTTTTGTCTTGTATTTTGCCTTGGTGAGAATTTTCACAAATGTTTCTTCCTGATTAACAGAATTTGAATGCTATTCAACATACGTAACCTCTCAGAATTTGAATGCCACTCAGCACATATAACCTCTCAGAATTTGTGCTCACATACACATCTCAGAATTTGAGTGCTTCTCAACATGCATAACCTCTCAGAATTTAAATGTCACTCAACTCACATAACATCACTTTGTGTTATACTCCACCACCCATTACCATTGACCCTATTGCTAACATGTGATCTACTGTGTGGGGTAGTGATCCACTGTGTTTGCCTCCAACAGTCCTCAGTTGGCATGACCATCATCAGCCTTTTTCTTCTTCTGATCTCCATAGCAACAGCGATTGAGGCAAACAAGGTGAGAGACGTGACTGATTGCTTTACCTGCAGTACCTGCTGTAAAATCTCTTTCTAGTAATCTTGAAAGAGTGACGTATTTGTTGGGTGCTTGTTTCATACAGGTCAAAGAGTATATTGAAGAATCCTATAAGCTAGATCGTCTCCATGAGGCCAGCGAAGAGAGGCAGCATGATGTAGAGGAATGGCAAACGATGGTGAGGACAAACATCTAATTCCCTCACAGTAAAGTATAGAAGACACTTATCCAGTGCAACACAGACACACAATGTCAAACTTGAGTTGCCCATTTGTCAGTTAGGCGACTTAACCATTGTTCGAGTATGCCTCCAAGAGAAGCATGCATTTAGCATGCAAAACTCACTCACACTCATTAGAAAATGTAGAGAACATGGATAAAAAGTGTGTACAAACATTCTGACTTGTCAGTCATATATTGATAACCAAACAGAATTCTGTGAAGCCTCACCTGATGCAGCAATGCTTTTTATTGTGGGTCATGAATACATACATTAGCTTGAAGGCAGATAACTGTAACTAGGGTAAGGGAGGTTTGGAGGATGTTTACACACTTTTTTGTTAAGTTCAGAGAATTTCTTCTATTGAAAATCTATCTATCTCTTCATTCAGTGCTCTCTAAGGAAAGATAGTGGTGTTCATATACAGTATTAGCTTTGTAAATGGGAAATGGGAAACAGTGGAAACCAAGCCATAAGCAATCACAGTCAGTCTACATGTTGCTGATTTGATTTACCTCTTCAGTACACTTCACATGTCTACATAACAGATATAACTTTACATGAAAAACAAACGACAGACTGCAGCTCTACTAGCAATGCGTTTCAAGCATGAGTGGGTTTATTTCATAACCCTCTCTCTCCCTCTCCTAAAGCTCCAGTGCTGCGGCCTTCAAAATGGATTCAGAGACTGGCACGGCCATCACCCAGAATCCTGTCTGTGTCCAGAGAAGCCGGACAGCTCCATCAAATGTGTGAGTGCTGAAATCCCAATGACCTCCACTTATGTGCTGAAACGTTACATGTATGTCATGATTTATCATAATGATAATCAAAAATGGTGTATGATTTTCTAGGTCCCTGCTTCTTTCATAAATGGAACCACAACTATAGAGGAGATGGTGTATGAACAGGTACATTCCCCCTGACTGCTAGAAATTCCGGTAACACTTTACCAGAAGGTGTCTGTGTAAGAAGTGGCAATGTGTGTCATTCAGTTTTTGTAAAGTCTCCATCCCAACAGTGTCAGCTTTATGTTACAGGCTTAAGTTACTCTTTATGTTACAGGCTTAAGTCACTGTTATATTATATAACATTATTATATAATATAATTAACATTATATTATGCCTACTGTAATATAACAAACAGTGGCGTCTGAGTTAAACCCTATTAAACCTCTGAGTAAACAACTGCATTTAAAAGCATTGTTTATAACAAGAGAGGTGTGTTTGCTGCACTTCCCGAAAACGTGTTATTTAACATTTAATGCATCAAATTAAATCAAATTTTCTGCTGGTTAATGGAAAGTCAACTTGACTCTTGACCCACTCTCAATCTCAGTCTGGCTTAACCCAGGCTAACATTTGTGTGTGTATGTCCCAGATTATGTGCTCATTGTCTGTATATTGTCTACATTGTATATAATATATGGCTAAGGCTAGAGTGACACCATTGATTTTATCTTCTCAAAACAAATTCTGATTGCTGTGTAATTGATGCTATTCATTAGGCTGACAAGCCAGACTATAACTTCAGAATGTATAGTCTGGACATGAGTGACAGACTGGGCTCAATCCTAGGGGTGGAATCAGAGGTTGTCTTTCAAACTGCCTCCACACGTGACGGTAGAGCGCTACGACCAATCAGAACAACGTTGGCAAAACAGCCTGTGGTGCGTGGCCAGACATACCTGCTGAGCAAAACTATTTGCTACTGCTAGTCCAATGCAGTAGTGCCATATTTTCATGTCCAAACTGTATTATGCAGTTAAGTGCAGTATTTTGCAGCATTTTCTATACTGTAATTTCCCTAATGTAAACCACTCCATGTATCTCAGGTCAGTGTTTTATGCAAACTGAAAAAACAATCACGTATTGACCTCACCCTTGTATAAACCTCACCCATATATTAACCTCAGTTTACTAAATACTGAATCACAATCAGATCAGATCAAGTAGAATGATGGAAAAGAAATGCAGTCCTGTGTATTGCCCTCATCCATGTATAAACCCCATAAATAGAAAGAAAGAAATTCAAAAATTCTAATCAGTGCATTAACCTCAGTTAGTAACCTGGAAATTATGGAAAATGCATTTTTTTGTGTTTTGTGTCCACTATACAGCAGCAATATAGAAAACACTGCAGTTTTGTTACAGATTTTGATGCAGGATGTTTTTTTGGTAAGGGATGGTTTACCTAAATGAATGACCGGTTTGTTTTTCTTTCTAGGCCTGTTTGCCATTGATGGTTGGGTTCATGAGAAGGGCGTTCAACATTTTCCTAACATTGCTGTTTGGCTTATCAATTCTGGTGGTAAGTTTTGACATAACAAAGTAGGATATGTTCATCTTTGATTTATATACTAATTTAAATGTTAATTTGAACCTTTGCATTGACATTTGCTTTCTTGTGTCCTTTATCAGGTTGCTGCTACGATTTTGACCTTTGCATTGCTCTATCAGATGAGAAAGAAGACTGTCAATACGTCTGTCATGTTCAAACTAACTCCCAGTGGCTCAACCTATGCCCAGTTTTCTAACTCTGATCAGCATTATTTACTAAGTTGAAAGTAGCACACAGTTTATGTAGATTTTATTTTGATGTAACACATCCACAAGTATAAGCTGAAAAAGAGAAACACTAAGGGGAAAACTGGAAAAAAGTTTCGGCTAACACTGTGACAAATTTCTAAACAAGCATTATACTGTTTGAAGCCTTCACTCAGCTGGTTGTGACAAATTACGCTATCTTTAAGAAGAATACTAGTATCAAGTCTGTCCTCTCTAAATGTCTTTCATCCATTAAAATAATAAAAGAACATATTCCTCCATTTTACTGAGTTGCTTTGGATGAAAAAATGAAAGGATAAATGGTTTTGTTCCTGATGGAATGCATTTTTCAGATTCGCAGAGCATGGATGTCCGGTGACAATAGAGAACAGAAAAAATATATGTAAATATATTCTGAGTTGTATTTAATCAAAATAAACTATTTTTCCTGGACACAGTTGAGCTCAATTTAGCAGTGCTGTAACATTTTGACCATTACCTTATTTATTTATTTATTTATTAAATAGGAGTCTATTATAAAGCCCAATGAAGTTTAATTGAGCTAAATTTTAACAGCTCTGTTCTGTTTAAAGTAACTGTGTGAGAAACATCTAATAAACATCTAATAGTGTTTACATTGTAACAGCTTTGGATGAAAACATCATTTTAACAAGACAGACAACAGGGCTGTAAACAGTATATTTTTCCTCTGAAAAGATACCTAGCACACTGAATAGCAAGCAAACTTTGTCTCACAAAGTGAGAACAATAGCCTATGTCAGCAGAATACTCATTTCTTATGTTTTTTTAACGTCCTGTAAGATAGATTAATTATTGTGTTGCACACTATGTGTTGTGTGCAATGTTTGCCCTAAGACAGCAGATGGTGCCAGCTTGTTGAGAAAGAGGGTCAGTAACACATTGCCAAGCTGTTTTATAGAAACAGACTATCAGGTTGGTTCTAGGCTGGCTCTATTAAAAATCCCTTCAAACCTAAAACCAGTTTGTTTACTACGAAGCAAAGAGAAATCAAACTGAAAGCAACCATGATCTCTCACTGGCCTCATCCTTGAAGATCAGTTAGTCATATACCTCATGGGACACTGTTACCTGACCTAGTAAGAATTATTTTGTTCAGTTATTCAGTACCCTCTCTACAGTTTTCAAATACACAGTTTGTAGAAAAATGTAGGGCTTCATTAAGCTCAAGAGTTTATCTTGCTTGTACTTTCATTTGTGATTTACAGTGGGTCCATCATTTAAAATTCAGCATAGCCCTAAATAGGCCCTGTATTGTATCAAAAGTGGCTTGATTCATGCGCTCTCATGTGCAAGAGTGACTTATAAATTCAACAATTTAAAATTATATTTATGTATGTTGACAGAAATAGTCACACACTCACAGCAATGGATGGCTGTTTTAAATGTTACTATTTATGCTCTTCATGACCAACAGGGGGCAGCCATTACATAATGCAATGCAGTTTTTTCAGTCATCCAAATTCCAATACTATATGGCAAAGCAATTAAATATGTAACAATCTGCCTCTTTTTGAGGTGTCATCAGACACTGGGTAGGGTAGGAAACCACCACAACATAAAAAAACCTTTACAACATTCACAACATTTTGCTGACATTGTATTACCATCAAATACAAAGCAGTAGCAGTAAGGCTATGGGAAGTCTTTGGTATGAATTGTAAGTAGCTAGTCCGCTATTTTTTACACCAGAACTCTCACTGTTGCTTTAATGCATTTTTATTGACAGCTTGTATTTTGCAGCACACCACTAGGGCTTAGACCTCTCCCAAACAGCACAGAATCTCCCATGTTGTGCCGTTGGTTTGGTTTGGTGCATCTCTGAGGCAGGTGTGTGTTTATTCACCCCTGATGTTGCCCTCTCCCTTTGGCCCTGTGTTCCCAGCCACTGAGCACTCCGGGGGGCTAGTCTGTTTACAGCACCCCCTACCATAACACACCCAGCTGGAGACCCCACTGGTTCCCACTGTTTCCTTTTATTTGTTTACTGCTCTCTCTCTCTCTCCCTCTCTCTCCCTCTCTCTCTCTCCCTCTCTCTCCCTCTCTCCCTCTCTCTCCCTCTCTCTCTCTCTCTCTGTCTCACTCCGCTACCCAAATACACCATTACAGCTATTAGTGAGGAATAAGCACCCGTTTGAGAGTGTGATAATGAGTGCAATGGCAATGGCATTTTGGCCAGTGAACAGTGAAATGGCCTGGTGTTCTTGTTTTGTTTTTTGTTTTTGAAAAAGACAGGAAGAAGGAAGAGTTCTTGTTTTCAGTGTGTCCATGTTGGGGAAGATTGCATCTTCACTTGACAGATTTTCTTTTCAGTACGTCTCAAAGGTCTTGTCTGTATTAAATTTGTTGGGTAGTGAAGGAAAAGCATTTTCAATTATTTTCGGGGGTTAATGATAAGTTGTCTTTAAAACTTCCCTCAAAGTGGAGCTGAGCTACGCTGCTACTCTGCCTCATTTTGGCCAAACTGTTGTGATTTAATTATAACCGGCACACCTTACACTGTTTTCCCTGTGTCACTTTGTACTTCCTCTGGTCACACTTTGACCAACTTTACTATTGCTAATTACACAAACAAGAGGTGTCACATCAGGATGCATTTTGTCACACCTTTTACACCTTGCTACCCCCATCCCCACAGCTTTACACCTTCACCTACTATGACCCCCACTCCCCTTAACACACACACACACACACACACACACATTTTCTCCATCAACAATTGGTCTTTGAAGCTAGTCTCACCATCTCATTAACATTTCACACTATTCTCCACTCTCCATGTCCCCTTTTGTGTATGTGTGTGTATGTGTATGTAAATAACAGTTGGCTGCCTGAAAAGGTGTTAGAGATAAGGTAGCATCAGAGGACAGTAGCATGCACACATACACACACACATGCTGGGTTCGCTGAAGAGGAAATGGTGCTCAGTAAGGCGATGCGCCACTGTGTGTCCTGAGGACTGATAATGAGTAGCACTGCCTCTCGAGCAGGCTTTAGGGAGGTGATCCAGTGTCCCCTCAGCTCCTTGACTTACCTTAATGAAAACCACTACTTTTTAAATGAATCTTCTACTGTAATTCTTAAGCCTCAATCCAACATGACCTGTAGTTACAAGGATGCCATTCTAGCCCCCAGTGGAGTATAATTAAAGATTAAATAGTTGAGGAAGCAGGAGAGGTTGTTCTTTGATGACGCTAAATGATCTTTGGGGCTTTTTGGGGATATTTTTATAAACGGATATGTTTTTATCCATCTCTTTTTTTTTATTGTGTTTACATGTATCCACAGAATCTACAGTCCATTTTTGCTAAGTCTCCACTTTGGAGGATGTTTTAAAAAATATCTGTTTATATTTGAGGTGGCTAAAAAATATCCGTTTGAGATAGCTAAACCAAATGGACAAAATAAAATATCTGTTCATAAAAATATCTAGATACGTGTAAACAAGTCCTTAGTATGGTCACAAACATGTATTTAGAATGTTAACATCTGGTTTCCAAGCCACCCTGTTTCCCAGGGGTTAATTTGATGATGTAATAATGAACTCAAGGAGTCATAATGGCACCATTCACAAGCAGTAAATCATAGCTTCTGCATAGTTTGCTATGGTCTGGAAGTAGAATTGCTTGTACTGTCACTGTTATGCTAATGGTAAGCAAGTGGAGCAGCAGTTTGATGTATTGCATTCTCAAATGGCTGCTGCATTACTTTGTACTGATACCACAGACAGCCAATGACAGAACAGCTGGCTGACTTCACCAGCATGGGCCAGTGAAGTGATCATGATAAATCTGACAGCCTCTCTATCTCTCTGAGGCTAATTGCACTACTAGAGTGAACCTCACTTGTAAATTAGCTAAGAAAGTGTGTTTTTGGATTTTGATTTTTCAGCCGTTTCAGTTTCAAAATCTTTTCTCAGCAGCACCGATTTAAAATTGTTCAACAACATTTGTGTGTTCCTGCCTTATTCATTAGCCTTTGTTCTCTTGGCCTCACATTGTGAGTGAAGCATTTGTTGGCTGGAATAACGTGTGTGTCCATCGAAGCAACCTTAGTTTTAGGCCAGGTCTGGGTTGTTTACTCACACCTCTGCAGACATCTACAAAGAAACAAATCAACCGTGGACAAGCTAGAGCGAGCTACCAAGGAGCCATTTAAATCCCTAAATTTGGCCAAAAAAGTGTATGGGAGTGTTTTTTGAGTGTATGACTGCTTCGTGCAAGAACAGTAACGACCTGGTTTGCCAGATTGCATCAGTGATGACTGATTCCTCACGAATGGTGAGTCTTCACGTCCGCCTCTAAGGCGAGCACTAAGGCTGTTTGGGTAGGAAATCGTCAGAAAAGGGCCCGGGAGTTATTGACCCTGTTGCATTAGTCATGGTCTCCCAGGCCAGCGTTGACTCACTCTCCATGTATTCACCCCAGACTTGAACTAAAAGGGAATTAGTGCCACTGAACAAAACCTGTGCTGCTCCCTCACACTAGACTTGGATGGCTTTATTTTCTATTTGTTTCTTTACTCTTCTCTTGTTTTGTTTTGTACTTCAGCATTTTGTTTGGGTTGTTCTCATAAGCGTTGAGTTTTTATGTCACAATATGACCTTTCTGTCTTATTCTTTCTTTTCAGATTTCTGTGTAGCCTTTTTCTTTATTCGATGCCTGGCTGGATCTTGTTTGCTTTTCTATTTTCTCTGTTTGATTTTTTTTCTTGTCTTGCTTTAATTTCTTTCCCCTCTTCTTCCTCCCTATCCCATTTCTCTCTTTTCTTATTTTATACCTATACCTATCTACGTTTCTCCCCTCTCTCTTCTTTCTCTCTCTCTCTCTCCTCTCTCTGTCCTCCCTCCTTCCTTTTGTCAGGTCGCCCTTTGGCCCCTCTGAGGTGCTGAACATGGCCTTGGTGTCTGGGGCTGTCCGACGTGCCGAAAGGAGCTAGGCCAGAGGGTGCTCCCCAGGGGGAGAAACAGGCAGGCCCAGTGACACCCGATCCCAGCAGGAGGGTCACTAGGTGCCCCTCACACACCCTAGTCACGAGGGAGCGGGTTTGGCCTGATATATATACATAAACAGACCCCCACCACACACACGCACACACACACACCAGTGATCCTTCCATCTCTTCCTACAACACGCAAGGAGCACAGCGAAGCCCCAAGAGAGAAGATCACCCCCCCCTCCCCCAGACACATACACAACACACACAAACATAGTTACACAACACACAACCAGAACTCACTGTACTGTACTGTAAAGTGCACCCCACAGAAGTAGGCCATTGTGAACTTAGGATCGTAAAGTATGGGAAGGCCTCTAACCTCCTCTCGTGGATCCGAGAGGACAGAACAGAGACAAAGGACTTGCCTAACAGCCATAATCTGAGCATCGGAAATAGGAAGGGATCAGTGAAGGGAGAGTAGGGTAAAAAAAAATGGCTGTCAAAAATAATGTTTTCTCCAGACTCTGTGCCAGCTTCTACCCCCCGCCCTTTCTCTCTCTTTTACCCGATCCTATTTTCCCTCTCTCTCTCTCTCTTGCTCTCCCTCCAACTAACTCACCTTTCCTTGTTCTCTCTTCAGCTCCCTCTCTCTCTCTCCCTCTCTCTCTTTCTCTTCTTGTCTCTCTGGTCACTCTGAGTGGAGAGTACACCTACATTGCTCTCCCACCCACACACACGCACTCACCTACACACACACACACACACACACACACACACATTGTACTATCACCACACATCAACATGGCATAAGGCAAAGTTACACCGACACTATACATACACACATACTCACATAACACACCTCTTTCTTTCTCTCTCTCTCTCTCACACACACGCACATACACAAATACACACATATATATGTACACACAGAGACATTCCAGAAGAAAGAGATGGGAGCGTGTCAATCGGGAAACAACGGCTGTTAGTTACAGAAAATGCATTAGCCGCCGGGCCGGGGAGGCAGGGCAGGCCAGAGGAAGCTCTGGGATTAGGAGCCCAGGGGAGAGAGCGAGCAAGAGAGAGAGAGGGAGGGAGTAGAGCATTGGTTCTCTCTCTACCACATGTATACACACACACACACACACACACACACACTAAACTGCCCAGATTTATAAGTCCTCAGAGCCCTGCTGATACCTCATCCACCCCCCGATCTCTGCCGCCCTGCAACCACCCCCCCACCCCATTCCAACCTCACTCACCCACACCCAGACCCCCACCACCCCGACAGCGCCTGATTTAAAAATAATCTTAAATCAGCGATGTGACAGTCGCCAGTGGGCCTCGAGAGGGTCAAGAGAACCATTCACAGGGTGAAAAAGAGAAAAAAAAATGCCTTCCCCCTCCCTTTCTCTCTCCCGACTCCTACTACTCCTAAAAATTGTGGATATTGGTAGTGTTACTGTCACTCAGCTTTAGCCTCTGTGAGGATGATAAATGAGAATGTGGCACATGGAAGGGAGCTGCATATATATTTGTTTTTATTTATTGATGGAGTAAGTCACGCTGGCTGGATTACCAGGTGAGTTTTACATGGCTGTAAAGTTCATGGCTGGAAAATGCCAGTGACTAAAACTGCAGTTATGGTATTTTTTGTGAGTCTCCTCAGTGGTAAGGTTTGAGTTATTTTATCCTCCCTCTTTATGGTTGACCTCATCCTCCATCTCTCACTCTCTCTCTCTCACACTCTGTCTTTTCTTTTCTCTCTCTGTCTTTCTATTCCTCTCTCTCGCTCTCCCTCTCTCCTTCTTGTCTCTCAGAGCAATAAAACATCCATGTCCATCTATTCCTCTAGACATTCCATCAATCCTTGCCCTGCTCTCCTTCCCTCTCTCTCTCTCGCTTTCTTTCTCTCTCTCCTCTTCTACTTGTCTGCTGGGGCAATAAAACATCAATATCCATATATTCCTCTCCAGAACTTATACCATTATCTCTCTCTCTCTCTCTTTCTCTCTCTCTCTCTTTCTCTCTCTCTCTGTCTCTCTACCTCCAGAGCTACTGTTCCAGTGATGTATTTGTTTTAACTGCCCCAGCCTCTCAGGGACCGGATGTGCTGCACTTGCTGGGTGTTCAGATCACAGCAGGCTTTGGAAGGGCTTTTTACAGCAACAGGAAACACTTCATGATCAGGGTCATGACCTTTTCATACCAGCACATGAGTCAAGTGCAAGGCCTCCAGAAGACACACACACACACACACACACATACATATACACTCTCTCTCCCTCTCTCTCACACACACATACACTCACACTTACACACACACACACATCTAGGCCAAGCAAGCCAAGAAGATTCCGGTCTTGGAAGGGTGTGGAGTGATTGACAGGGGGAAAACGGAGCTGGGTGGGGATGTAGTGTGTGTGTGTGTGTGTGAGAGAGAGAGAGAGAGAGAAGGGTAAAGAAAGAAAAGCGAGAAAGAAACAGCACATCTGTCAGACTACAGCCATGTAACATCATTACACACACAGAGACCCAGACCAGCTCACCTTAACGCTCAAGCCGTGGCACCACAGCTGGGACTAATATTCAGCAAACCCACAGAGGAAACTACTGTGTAAGCTACCACCACACTACAGATCCCAGACCCAGACCCAGATCCAGCCTCAAATTCAGATTCAGCTCTGCTCAGGCAGGCCAGCAGCCAACCATCCAGCCCGCCGGGTAGACACAGGAGACCTGAGAGCGGCTCACACCGAAAATGAGCTGAGGCCCTGGGGACTATGTTCTGTCAGAGTCCCAGGCTTTTTGGCCTCTCCGTCAAGGTTGATGTCATGGGAGCAGAAAATTGGGGTGGATTCTTCCATATTGTGTCATTAAGGAATTTTCAGAGGTTCTGAGTCGGGGGTGAAAGATTGAGTGGGTGTGGGCCAGGCGATATTCTCAAGAGAGAGTGAGCGAGAGAAACTACATGTTTGCATGACTCTCATTGGAACAGTTTCATTCATAAAATCATTCATGCTTTCTTCCTGTTTGCGTATACACTTACATCGGTTTGTGTGGGAGACAAAAAGGCTCTCTAATTTTCTCCTCACTAAATCCATTTAAATCATCAGTAAGGTAGTTTACATTAGCAAAGTAAAAACATTTTCTAGTGCTTTAAGGGGTTAGTTTGCAGTCATAGTACCCTCAGTTTCAGAATATTTGAACCATGCTGATATTTTTCAACTATTCTGTGTAATGCCTTCAGCATCACTAAATGAGTTTTCTCCCTTACCAATGACTTTATGCCTTGCCAGGCCTGGTTTTTGTCTGCTTGCCAGCTGTTTTTTTTTTCCAAGGTAAAACACAATAAATCAAAGGAAGTTAAGCTGCTGAGAAAAAGTATTCACTCCCGTGTCCGTGAGCTAACTTTCCTCCAATTGGTCTCAGGGCATGATTCATGCGGGCACTGAAAAATCAGCACCACCAACAGACCCTTGGCCACAGCAAGAGGAGAGGTTGCTGTTTTGGTAATTCACTGGGCCTATGGAGCATGCCCAGTTTCAGTATTCCAACAATGCCCACCCGTCATTTCATGGCAGTTTGTCACGTTGGTACATAGATATTAAGCACTGGTCGCACAACCCACCCCCACACACACCCCTTGCCTTGTTGGCTATCTTTGAGGACGATGCCTCTTGTCTCTGCATGGTAAGATGATCCTAGACTTGTGTCGTTTGTCATGTAACTTAATTCTCCTTGGCCACAGTGGAAAAGGACATTTTCAAGATGATGTAGTACAGGACAGTAGGTTGGTGTGTGTGGGTGTGTGGGTGTGTGTGTGTGTGTGTGGGGGGGGGGGGTCGCCATGTAAATCATAATCGTGCTTGCCTGGAGATGACACACACACACACACACACACACACACACATGCAGGCATGCTGGGAATCTTTGCCTCTATGGTGCCATCTTCCACCATAGCTCATAGCTCAGAATGGGCAGCCAGACATGATGGTTTTGGAATTGGCTCTGGAATGACTGGTCAGTTAACAGTTGTTACAGACTGAGTGAACACTCAATCTAGGCACTTAATAAGCATGTCTCACCTGTGGGCTGGTGATGGTTTGTGGGAGTGTGTGTGTGTTTGGGGGGGCGGGGGGTGTTCAACTATGGATTTGAACTTGTGTGCCTCTGGGCAATAGACTAAGAAACTATTGCAGAGAACAGGAGGTGGCTGACATCTATGGCAGACCAGAGGTGGGGATGAAAAGTCTCTGTGGTCTGAGGTGTGTGGGGGTGGGGGGTTGGGGCAAGCAGAGGGGGCAAGAGGGGGCTTGACCCTTGACTAGACTGCAGGTTCCAGGGTGTTGACCCGACGATGACCTCTGTTTGTTTACACAGGTTTTTGGTTCTCCTTTTTTTAAGACCCATGCTTGGCCTACCACTCTAAAAATAAAAGGTCTAGGCCAGTAAACCCTGGAAAGGAACGATCATGTTGCTGAGCTGAGAGGTGTATGTGCGTGTGTGTGTGTGTGTGTGTGTGTGTGTGTGTGTGTGTGTGTGTGTGTGTGGTTGTGATGGTGGTGGGTGATTGGGACACAAGATGAGCCTGGGAGTGGCCATGCTACAACCTGCATTCTCACAATCTAGTATCACCCGTCTTCCAATAAACACAGAGGAGAACAAACTCATTTGACAAAACACGCTGCACGTTTATTAGCATCATTACTGTAATTACTTAAGACATTAATTTTGAGCAGTGTCAAAATAGAAAGAAGTATTGTATGTCTTAGGATCATCGCTTGATTTGGACATTGTTGGTACAATAAGGCATGCTTGTTGTCAAAAACGAAAATGCCTCTTGACTTACAATGATATAACTGATGTTGAACAGTACGAGTAACTTTGTAAATGTAAACAGAACAGCAACAATGATAAAGTCTGTCAGAGGCATTACATTGCACAGAACCTAAAGGTTTTCCAATTTCCTTCACAAAGTCTACTGACTGTACCCTTAAAGATGATCACAGATTCATGAGGCATGCTCATCAGCATAAGTGGAAGAAGTGTGCACTCATTCTTATTACTTTGATAAGGGGGGACCGGACCACCAGTGGGAACTGGCCAGCTTCTGACCCAGGCTTCTGGATCCTCTTACCCTCAGGTCAACCCCTCAATCCCAGGCAGCTCTGCTCTCACCAGGGGGTTGGTTTCGAATGGGGAGAGGAGCTAAGGACCTCATGGAGGGACACAATCTCAAGGTGGTCGTACAGCAACAATGACAACAACAACAACAAAAGTAACAACCATCTTAACATTCAAAGTGGTCTTAGCTTCATTTTTCTTCTAGAAATGCTGTTTTGAATTAGTCCATTATAGA
This sequence comes from Tenualosa thibaudeaui, assembly GCA_027481765.1. Classification (NCBI taxonomy): domain Eukaryota; kingdom Metazoa; phylum Chordata; class Actinopteri; order Clupeiformes; family Clupeidae; genus Tenualosa; species Tenualosa thibaudeaui. Next base: position 10,141,390 of record JAIFZK010000022.1, read on the forward strand.
AGATAATGAAGTGTTACATTTTGGAATTCCTTCTAATTATGTGAACAGAAGGAGACACAAAAATTGAATGCTTATTGAGTGATTATACCTATAGTTTACCTGTGAAGTCATGCTGACCAATTATAGCCCGTTTCATTAGCAAAGACAAAAGCAATGCCTGATTTCATTCCCAAATGACTTCTGCTATGTTGATATTACATCAGACAGGCATGTGGAGTGTTAAAATGGAAACCTTTGAAGCTAATAATCAAACTCTCTTGAAACAGTCTATAATGTAGTATTGTGTACATGGGACATCATCAGAAGGCAATGGCCAAATGGTCTTATTGAGAGGTGGTGGTGTTGTAGGAGCTCTTTTTGTGCTTCTGTGGCTTTGATTGTGAGTCAGTTCTTCCTGCTCTCTCTACAAGCCCATTCTGCGTGTTTGCACGCTGAGTCGATGAGCCATTTGGGGGAAAACCTTGTTTGCTGTCGACCAAACGGTGACGTGATGGGGATCTGGTGGTCAGGGGTGATGAAGGGTCTGAGAGAAGCAGGTTCCCTTTGGTCACCCCCCGCTCCCCCAAAAACATCCATCCCGCCAGCCACCCCTCAGTGCCCATTTACTCCCTGACCTCCTCATCACTTTCGGCAAGGACCGTGAAAATGCGACTAAAGGCGCAAGCACTCCATTCCCTCCAAATGAACTCCTCACCGAGAAGGAATGCAAACTGACCGGAGGGACACAAATCTCTCTTTGGCTCTCTCCCTCTCTCTTGGTCTGTTCACTCGCCTTCCTTAATTTCTTCACTGGACCCAGCATAGCTGTCTGACAATGGCAATTATCCCCCTCAGTATCCTCAGTCTACAGAAAGGTAGAACATTTCCTACTTGCCTTCAGATCCTCCTTTAAAAACAGCTACATATAATTAGTTACAGAAGGTCTATTAAAGCATTTTTCTTGTCAAAACCAAAAATGCACTGGGCCTTACAGTGATGCTGTAACTGAGGTCATGATCAATAGATATAGAAAAAATCTGGTCTGAATCAAACAATATCCCTATTGTTCCGAGGTCACTGAGTGCTGTCAGTTGGAAAAAGAATGAGAACATAGACGAAGAGTGAACTGGCAGCTAGCACTGACTGAATAGGGCAGAGAAACTCCATTTCAGTTTAATTTTCCTATGCCCCATGCAGTTAATGTTAGTGACCGGTTTGGTATTCGGTCTATATTGTATTCTTTTTCCCACAGACAACACTCAATGTTCTCAAACAGGGCTATTCACACAGGATTTCTCCTTTAAATGAAATTCAGGCATCAGTGGCTCTTACCGCCATCTTTGTTTAAATGTCACTGCTCCCATGTGTCGCCACTACACAAGGCTTAAAGGCCACATTAAATGCCTTAAGAGTGACCACTATGTCATTCAGTGATGATGTCCTAATTCATTTCTCTTAAACCAGAAAATGCAGGTTATAGAAGAACAAGGAGTTCACACTGAATTCAGATTAGAGGGGAATTCATACTGGATTCAGATTTGCCAATAAGGATTTGGTATTTATCGATCAGACTAAGCTGATAACATTAGTTGGAACTGACGTGGCTCCACAAAGGTGAGATGATGGAGCTCTCACAAAAGAGTCAGAGACAGAGGTGGGGTTTGGGTGGATGCGCTTATTAACGACGTGTGTGTGTGTTGTGGGTCGGGGGGTGGAGTGGGGGGTGGTTGCAGAGGGAGGATGGCTGGGAAAGCCCTGCTTTAGGTTTCAGCACCCTACTGCTGTAAACTGTGGGTGGCAGGCACATGAAACAGGTCCAGAACAGCAGCCTTGTTTTCTCTGGGTGTTTGTGAGACACGTTCAAACATAGAAGGGTGTGTATGTTTGTGTGGCTTGTGTGTGTGTGTGGCTGGTTTGTGAATAAGCAAGTATGTATGTGTGGCTTACAGACATTGAGAGGGGTAGAGGTGGTGAAGTTGGTGGGTGAGGGTGGGGGTTGAGTGTGTGTGTGTGTGTGTGTGTGTGTGTGTGTGTGTGTGTGCATGTGGGTGGGATGACTCAGGACCATCTTGTCCCTCTCACTCCACCACACCTAGACATCAACAAATTCTGTGTGGCCAAAAGTTTTGGTCACAAAATGGCTACGAAGGCTGGTCACTTTAAATATTTTGGAGTGAATCACTTTTGGGCTGTTTGATGGGTGGTCTAAGCGCTTGTCTTTGATCACTGTGCGCATGTGTGTGTGTGTGTGCGTGCTGTGAGCCAGGATGGTGGGGATAAGATGTGGAATTATGTCAGTAATGTCATTCTCTGTGTGTGAGAGTGTATGTTTGTGTGTCTACATGTGTGTGTGTGTGTTTGTGTATGTGTATGTGTGTGCTCACTTGTGATGACAGCTATATTATTCAGGGCCAGTCCACCTCTGTTTATCAGACCTACAGTGACTTCTAATACAGATCTCTTTGTCCTTGTCTTTTCCTGTGTTTGAGTAGGGCTTATGCCATGCCTGGCCATGCCTACCTATGCACTTCTGCTTGATTATCATCTCCTTACAGTGGTAGTCTGGATTTGATCCCATTGAGCTTGTTGTCTCAGAGGGCATTTTAACCTGTCCAATCAGTGAACAGAGGGGGCAGTTTTGAATGCAGAGCTAGAATGCCATCAGTCAAGGGCTGATCCTATCTTTATAAACTTAAACACCTTCAGCAAGCAATCGAATCTCACTACCGAATGTCCAGACCCTCTGTACAAAACAAAAGTGTAGAACGGGGGGCTGGCTTTATTACCAAGGTAGTGGTCTCTGTGTGTGGCTAGTGATCTCCTCCACCTGTCTTTCTCTCCCTGTGAGGAGAGGGTCAGCCACGAGGTGAGGAGGAGGGTGGCCTGTTTGTCCAGCCGCCGGTCCGCCCGCCCGCCTGCCTGCTTGCCAGCTTGCTCTGCCTTTCCTCACCAGCACCATTAAACAGTGTGAAACAACAAATTAACCATCGGCCATTACCCAGTGACACCCAAAGCCAGGCGAGCTGCCATGGAGCAGAGGCTGAGCCTGCCTGCCTGTGTGGTCTAGTGCACAGAGAGGCTTACAGGAGGATTCGGGAGGCCTGGAGGATGGGGTTGCAGGATGGGGGGTCCATTGTGCACGACCCATTAACTTCCCATGTGATGGGAATGTTGTCTTGACCCTATAGAGGGGAGGAGAACTGCTTGAGTTATGACAAGCGATGTTCAGGGTGTTGGCTAAGTCACTGGTGGTCTATATAATATCACCCCTGTGGATGAATGCATGATGTTCCACTTCTGTTCTGTCAGTTATGGCCTGTCATCACACTGAGATATCTGCAATCTGAAGAGAGGTGATGGCACAGGAGAAGATTGCAGTAGGATGAAAATGATCACCTGTGCTATGACAGGGAAAAAGAAGCTTCATCTTACCCCTGAATTTGTTTGCAATCTTCAAGACCATTCCAGAAAACCTTGGATGTATAATGTGATTTTTTTTTCTTTCACGTTCACTGGCCAGATAGAAAGAGAGAGAGAGAGTGAGAAAGAGAGAGAGATCATTTGTCTTTTGAATCATTTTTGAAACACACTTAGAGTAAATATTCAATGTTCAGTGAAATGGTGGATGCATTACACTTCTATCACGTCCATTGCATCATCCAATGCATACTCCCAAAATACAGGAAGACTTCCATATTAGCATTCATGCCTGGTGTCCTTAGGGACTGGCAAATGTTCGATCCACAAGCAAATGAATATCCCATTTTAAAAAGGCTGTATGTCATTAGCAATTCCAATGTGGATTGCACAGTTTGCAGTTTAGTTAAAAATATTTAGAAGCGAATTTCTCATTTAGCCTCAACATCTCCGATAATAGCACTTTTACACAAACCTTACATAAGATATGTTTTGGAAGCAGAGGGCAGATTGGTATGATACTGCAATACCTTAACACCAATGAGGTAGATGCCTCAATACAAACAGTGTATTACATTAATTGTTGCTTTCCATTTTCAGGTTGTCAGTGAATCCCTAGTGATTGGACTTCTTGCAAGATTGCAAGATGTAGTGTTTCGTTGTGTCTGGTTTCACTCAGAAAAATTACAAGCTGCAAAACCACAGGCATCAGAGGTGCCATATTCATTCCTGCAAGCGAAGGAGATCAGGTAGCGGGCCAGTCTGTGGCAGTGTGGTGCTCATGCCAGTGTCTGACCAGTAGAAACATACAGGGCAGAACAGTAAACACACACAAATAAAGGTAGGTCAGGTTTCCTTCACGACATTAATAGACTTTAATTAACAGCAAGCATAAGCCATTGCAGGCTATGTCTGTCAAGGTCTCAAAGGGACCACAGATTACTCAGAGATTAAATGCACATGCAGTACTTACTGTAAGTGTGTCTATCCATGGACATGCAGGTTTAAGGCTGTAAGCTTTGGGATGAATTTGATTTATATCTACTGTATTTACTACTGTGTGTGTGTAGTGTGTGTGTGTAGTAGTTGATGAAGGTGTGCAAGAATTTACACTTTGAAAGAATTTGCATTTGAAACACCCACCTCTGTGGAAGTCTGTAGAGTGTGGATGTATGCATTTGTGAGTGTGGGTTTATGTGTGTGTGCGTGTGTTGAAATGTCTGTATATGTGTATATTTTACTGTGTATGCGTATTAGACAATGAGTGTGTGTGTGTGTGTGTGTGTGTGTATGTGTTGGTGTGTGTGGAGGGGTGGACTCTGATTCCGGGGCCTCGCTACCGTTCCACACATAAATCAGATCAGCGTGACTAACGTGGCCGTAACCAGAGAGCCCCGGCCCCAAGTCCCCTAGGGCCCGGCCTGCACGTCTCACACACACACACACACACACACACACACACACACACACACACACACACACTGCCCTACTACAGCCCACTGGGCTCCAAGACCCCATGGAGTCACCCCACCTCACACCACACCACACCACCATGCAACCTACCCTTACCCACAACCCTCAGCCCCACTGGGGCACACCAAACCTAAACACTAAGGTCAGACCTGGAGAGAAAGAGTGAAGGATAAAGAGAAGGAAAGAGAAAGAGAGAGAGAATACCAGAATACCAGAGAGACTTCTGGGTCAGTGCTATGGAGCTTTTATTAGGATTAAGTCATTAAAGGTGTCTGTCATCTCAAGCCAAGGCATGGAGAGAGTTTGCCTTTGTGTGTTTTTTCAGAGTATATATATCTGTCTGTCTGCCTACATGGTCAGTCAGTCTATATGTCTCTCTTTTCTTGTTGGAGATTATATCTGAAAAACCAGGATGGGTACAAACATCCCTCCTTTCTCTTGACAGAATTTAACCCATGGATCTCTTTCAAACATCTGTCAATTCACCATTAAATTGCAAATAGAATGTCTCCCAAACATGTCTTGTTATGTCAAATCTCCACACTGTCTCCTGCCTCCAATGCTCTCCTTCCTCTGTTGCCAAGGGACAGTGGGCAGAGGTGACGACTCCACTAGAGAGGTATCTCTCAACAATCGTTTTTTTCCCATCATGCTTTGGCCTTTTCCTCTGCCCCACTATAATTATACACACCTAGGAAATTTAATAGCTAGTAACTTCCTACACAGTAATATAATAACTTTTATTGTATAGGAGCAGGTGGGCCAAAGGAAAGAGATGTGGTGTGTGTGTGTATATATGTCTCGGTGTGTGTCTATGTGTGTGTGTGTGTTGCGTGTGTGTGTGTGTGAGTGTCTTATGGTCTATTGATGTGTTTATGTTCCTTTGTGTCTGTGAGACACTCTCTCTCCTTGTGTGGTTTGTCGGGGTGTTTGTTTGTTTGACCGTGCCCACACACACACATGCTCACATTCAGGGGCAGAGACAGATGATCATCTCCCTGTTGCGTTTGCTTTCAAAACTGTTTACAAGAAGCCGGTAGAACGTGGTGCATCTTGTGTTGACAACACCTACAACGACAACAAAAACAACAACAGACCCTCAAGCAAGAATGCCTAGTATCTGGTCTCCCACTGTCTCCAAACACACACACATACACACAGACACACACATAAACTTGTCATGAACACAGACATGCACATACACATACATGCACACACACTCATCATGAACACAGACTATCTACACACACACACACACACACACACACACCATCCTCACTACCATCATCAATACCCAATTACCCAATCCCAAGTGTTTGGACAGTAAAGCTAGCCTGGGTCTCACCCCTAAACCTGTTGGGGAATATTTCACGGGCCATGTCACGCTGGGGTTCTGACTCCTTTGAGGGACCACACAGCTGATGAGCCTGGGCTTTGCTGGGTCCCAATTCATCACCATTACCAGGATCAATGGGACTTCAAATAGCCTTCTATTGCCATGACTAGACATCATCAATTGTTGGTGTAATGGAAATGAATTCCAGATATGTTGCGTGTGTCTGGAGTTTGTAAGGCAATATGGAAGATTCCCCCTCACCTTGGGGTCATTTTTTTTATTTATTGCCTGTGTTTAGAAAAGTATCAGTTTGCTGGAAAAACAAACGCTGAGGATTCTGAGGATTCTGAGGATTATGAAAAAACAGTGAGGGACAATTAATAAATAAATAAATCGCAAGCGAATGACATTCAGCAAGACATTAATGATTACTTGACAGTGAAGGAGTAAAATGCAAGAATTTTAGTTTGTTCAGTTGACTGAAGCATCCTGTTACAATCGAATGAAGAGATGTTTTTAAATTGCTCAATTATAAGTTCTCAGACACAAGAAAATTGAACTAGGTCTGTTTGCCTATTATGTTCATACTAATCACCTTTTTATTGTCTTTAAATTGCTTTTTACATCATGGAGTGGAATTTAGAACATTTTAGACATTTGTTTATTTAGACATTTCAAGGATACATTCAAGACAATATCCAAGGATAATTGATGCTTTTACTGCAAAGTCATTTTCAGAGGCAGCTTTCAGTTTCAAAGGACTTTCTGCCCATGCCTTTGTTAGATGCTGTGGCCTTTTGCATACTGCTGTTTAAATGGGTATCAGTGAACCAAACCACAAAGCCAAAACACCCTTATAACTTTTCCCACTAATGCAAAACTAACATGACTAATTACACAAAAACAGCGGTGTCTGTCTGCGCTGCTGTTCACGGTCTTACATTTGTCAATATCCTGTTAGTTTCTTTTGGAAGCTCTTAGAGAGTCTAGAGAAGCGTATCGTTTTTAGCTCTTTTTTAAACGCTTAATGGCTTGATGTTGGCAGTGCTGTTTCTTCTCTGGAACTTTCTGGACAGACACATTTACCACGCTTGAGAGAAAAAAAAAACTAAATATGGGGAGATCATTGTCTGCTTGGTTGTTATGACAACCGCCGCTCTCGTGCTGCTGATTGGATTTATTGAGCCTTATCATTGGCTGCATCGGCAGTTCCCCGGAGCGGTTTGATATTTTACGATTACGAATGTCTCACTGTATCACTTACAATCCCCCTCCTCACATCAGATAGAAGACACTGCAGGAAAACGACATTACGCAGCTCTGCCTGGGCAGTTATTGGAGGACTTATTTACTTTTCAATTCCCTTGTGTGAGCCCAAGCCATGTGGGTTGTTTCATCTTTTGTTTAAAAGGCAAGGGAGCCTTTCAAATAAAGAACACAAAGTGCCACTCGGGTGATTACTCATAACAGTTGCTTCAGAGACCATTTCTCTCACCCGCCAGGTTGTCTAGGAGATGAGAGAGACAAGGGATAGTGTGTGTGTGTTTGTGTGTGCATATATCTGTGTCTGTGTCTATGTGTTTGTGTGTGTGTGTGTGTGTGTGTGTGTGTGCATGCCTATGTGTTTTCTGCATGTAGTCAGTTTTCTTCTCATGCCAAATTCAGGTTTATGCTGTCTGGAGTCCAAGATGATGACAGCACACACTCCAGGAAGAAGAGTTGAAGGGTAATACAAAAGTATGTATACAGATGTCATTATACTGTTTATGACTATGTTGACACTTTATCGCTCTCTCTCTCTCTCCTTTCCTCTCTCACAAACACAAAAGCACACACACACGCACACATCTATTTCATCAGCACATTAACATCTTTTTTCCACTGCAGCCTTCAACCCAACCAGTCCCTACTGGTCTTCTAATGTCCCACGTAGCCTTGAAACCTAAAACCTCTGCTCTCAACTACTACTGCTTGGGCTGCCCCTGATGGCAATGGCCATGATGATGATGATGGTGATGATGATGATGACAGAGATGGAGGGGAGTAACACACAGTCAGTTTGTGTATGTGTGTGTGTGAGAGAGTGTGTGAGAGAAAGAGAAAAAGAGAAAGCACAAGCTTGCGTGCACAAGAAATAAAATCACACTAACAGACAAAGATAAACGGGAAACAGAGACTGCTGATATCTCTTGTTTGCTTTGCATTTGAATATGCCCAGCAACAATACCAGTGTCTCCTTCACTAGCACTGCCACTACCACCATCACCGCCGCCAACACCCCCTTCAAAAAATTCCCTTCTTTCCTCCCTCTCTCATCCCTGCAGTCTGCTGTGTGGGCCCCTGACCAATCATAGGAGCTGAGGGACCATGGGGAGACGGAGGAAGAGGCGATGCTATCACAGAGCAAGGCTAGCAGGAGCCTGGCTGTCCGGCCCGGTCACTGGCCTCTGACTGGGGCTTGGGGATGCTGATAAGGCCCTGTGTTTGTGTAGGCTTATGTGGAGCTGCTCTGGGGACCACTGGCCGGGGTGCTGGGGGATCCTTGGCCCTGTGGAGGCCCTTTGATGCCCCCCAGAAGAAACTTTAGATCTAAGCACTCACTCGCCTCCTGGGTCTAGGGAAGGGACAAAGGGCAAATATTGCGCTGTGGTGGAGCTGCACTGGGCCCTCACCAGAGGAGCACCCCTGAGCTGTGACACAGTTTCATTTTAAACTTTTTTTTTCAGTGCATTGTGAAATAGTTGAACATTCCAAATGGAGGTATTACAAAGTTTTTTAAAAGCGTTTGTAACATGTTTTCTGTGTCTAAATAAAAGGTGAAATGCAATATTATGGCAATTCTGTGTGTGTTAACCTGCATTAAGAAACACGGTCTGGCCCTGGACATGTGTGGGCTTGAAACAGCAACTTGCAGCACGAACTTGGAGTCGAGTGCACTAGCAAGTGAGCTGAAACCCACAGCTATCGACCAGCTGGCTACTGTTGCTGCCTTCTTGATCACAGCTATGCATAAACTTTTCTTATGAGTCAATCAGGTTTCTTCCCAGAGAACATGCTAACACCCAGTTTGAAATCTGTGGGATAACCTCTTTTATCCTCTGTAATCGACACTACATCATCACAGAGGTGCTAAGAGAGACCTCGAAACTCGACCGAGGGAAAGATCAGTGTTTTAGCCATGAGGGCACAACCCTCAGAGGTCAGAGGAGTCACAACTCAGGTGGGGGCACTGTCATCGAAGCCATGACGAGGGGTAATTAACCTCCTATCGGCCTGGGTTCAAACCCAGGTGGGGAAACGAAGGTGTGACGGTCACGGCAGATCATGACTTCTCTTCCACTGTCGAGGGGGCCAGTGACTCCCTGAGAGCTCTCATGGGATGAAGACAGAGGACTGGTCCAGAGATAGAACAGGAAAGAGGGGGGGGAGGAGAAGGAGAAGGCCATGAGGATCGTACTTCATGTTCATTTTCAGGTTTTGTTTATGACCCTGGTGTCAGCACTGTTGCTCTCAGTGGCCCATCTCCTGCTCACCCTGACACCCTGTGAAAATGTCTTGTTAATGCCTTGACCGACCAGTAACCGAGGAGAGAGAAAGAGAGAGAGAGAGAACTGAATGATAGAAGAGGGGAGAAAAAAAGGAAGATGGGACAAGGAGAAAGAATGAGAGAAGGTAAATAAGGATGGATAAAAACTTGGAGGGAAAAAGCAGGTCCCGTCTGAGATGGATAGAGAGGTGAGAGTGAAAGACAAAATGTAGATGGACTAAGAAGGAAAGAGTGAAAGGAGAAACATACAGAGAGAGAGAGAGAGAGAGAGATAATATATGAAAGGCAGAGAACATCAGAGAAAGAGGTAGAGAAAGTGCAATAGAGTGTCAAAGCAACAGTGGAAAATCTTCACCTTACTTGTCCAATGACCTGAATGCAGACAGCTTGTAAATTTCCACATTAGCTGGAATGTGTGTGTGCCTGGCTCGGGGTATTGTCATGTGTATTTTTAACCCTGCGATACCGCTCCCCCTATCCCCACACTCCGAGGACACTAATACTCGGCTCATTGGCGTCATTACGTAAGAGGGAAGGACACATACAGGGGCACATGCTGACAAAAAAAAATCACATCACACAATTGAAGGTCACTTCAGCTGCACTGCACTGCCAAGAATACACACTTTGGAGTTATGTGTGTGTGTGTGTGTTTAGATGGTGTGTGTATGGTGTGCGTGTGCCATCAAAGAAACAGCCGGCCCTTGTGCTCCAAGAAGCAGCGGCTTTAAAGTATGGCTGTCTATAGCCTAAATTCCAGCAGAGGTGATCATATGCTTCTTAAAATACATAACTAGTGCAGAGGAGAGAGGGTTATCTGAGGATGAACTTAAATTACACACATTGTTATTAGTTGACAAATTATCCCCTGCCTGTAATTAAGAGCATGTTCTATATGCTTTTCCACTGGGCTTGCAAGAAAGGACATGGGTGTGTACAAAGAATGTGGTGTCACTTGGAAGATATGATGGCCAAGAGCAACACAAGCTATGCCGCAAATGAAATTTCACAAATGAATTGACTCGAGTTTCCTGTCATCTGAGGTCTGGTGTGGCTTACAGCCTCCAGAGAGTTTCTTTAGCCATGCGACCGCTCACTTGCTCGCGTGGCTATCCCAGAATTCCGAGCAGATTTACTCGGGCCTTGGCGGGCGGGCAAGCAATGGCATGGGCATGGGCATGGGCATGGGCGATGCGGTGCAGACCGTCCACGCTGCGACCAGCACTTCATGTTTCTTGGCAGGGAGCACCATGATTCCCCCTGACAGCTGAAGCGTCAGCCCCTTGACACGCGGGAAGATTTATCGACTCTGGCACAACACGCAGTAGGCCTGTGGGGAGATGAGGAGAAGGAGGAGGACAGTAGAGCCAGGACACCAACCTAGCCCAAGAGAGTAGGTATGGGATCTCATTCACTTGATAATTTAAAGCATACCATCTTATAATGGGAAATTAGGCAACATTTTATACAGTTTTTAGGTTCATTTACCAGGTTTGTAGACACTATGATAGTTAAATGGCTCGTTACGGGGTGAATAAAGGCTCTCTCGGCTTCCCCTGCAGCTTTGTTGCTTATTTACAGTGCTTGCAAGATGACAATTGCACCTCATTCTAGAAACCAAAGCATTATGAAAATGCATTTATTACCTTGTCAGTCAACATAACTTTGAAAATGATCATCACTGTTGCTATTCTTTGGCTTGCAAACAAATCCACATGTATGACAATTTAAGAGACTGGTGTTAGCTTTTTAAAAAATGGCCTACTCAAACAGGCTACCCAAATTAAAAGGAGCAGTTTCCACATAGCCTGAGATTAAGAGACGAAATTCACTCTCAAGGTTATACTGTCGATTGTTATTTTGTTAGTGTGATTCTCTGAGTTACTGACATAGAGTTCCAGAGCTTGGCAGGTGATGTCCACAACGTTTTTGATACCAAAAGCTTTTCCAATAGTCTCTCACACTGATGAAGGACTGTCCCAGTCAATGAACACTGACCCTGAACAAGTTTAAACAGTGAATACTATCATATAAATGAATCTTTGGTATCGCCTGTTAAATGGTACTGTAAATGCTTAGATCTTGATTAAATAAAGGATGTTGAGTGTCATAATTGAAATGGTGGGCCCTCTGGTCCCATATTTCAGACAACGGGGCTGGAGGAATAAAGTTAGACTCTGAAAATATGTTTTGTCACTGTACTAGGTAAATATAAATGTAATAATGAAATAATTCTAATACAGATACACACATGCGCATGTGCACACACATGCGCATGTGCACAAACATGCATGCGAACACGAACATGCACACACACACACACACAAGACTAACAGACACAAGACAAACAGACACACATACACACACACACACACACACACACACACGTCCAATTGGTCATGCTCTTGTACTTCCATCCGCCTGTCTGTCTGTCCATTCACTCATTCCCTAACTCACATTACTAGTGAACGGATGGGCACTGTCTGCTTGAGAGGCTCTTGAGAGGCCCTCCATGTCTATGATGAATCCCTAGGGTCATGTAAAGAGGAGAGGGCCAGTGTGTGTATGTGTGTGTGTGTGTGTGTGTGTGCGTGTGTGTGTGTGTGTGTGTAGGGCTCCGGAGCAGACAAAAATGAGTGGAGCTGAGCAGAGGCCAGGCCGGAGGTGGTGTTAACCCTCTAACACCCCCCACTCAAACCCCCCAACCCCCTGGCTGCAGACCCAGCTGCCTCCCTTGGTCCAGGAATATTTGGGGAATTATCAATGAAACCCCCATGATTAGGAACGGTCCACCCACCCCTCATGACCTCGCACTCTGCTCACTCGCTCACTCATTCACTCACTCACCGCACCATATGGATGTATAGGCATTGAGAGAGAGGAGGGTAGTAGGGTTGGGGGGTTTGAGTGTGTGTGTGTGTTTGGCTGTGTATGTGCATTTGTGTGTGTGTGTGTGGGGGGGGGGGGGCACGCACTCTGTTCACTCACTCACTCATAGCACCGTATGGATGTATAGGCATTGAGAGAGAGGAGGGTAGTAGGGTTGGGGGGTTTGAGTGTGTGTGTGTGTTTGGCTGTGTATGTGCATTTGTGTGTGTGTGTGGGGCGGGGGGGGGGGTGATGAGTGCACAAAGCTATCTGTGTTAAAATAACCTTCGGGACAGATTTTGTCCCTTCGTGACTGGCAGGACACATCATCATTGGATCTGCTGGTGTCAGTGTCACAAAAGGCAAAAGGCCTGTCAGTTTGTCAGTGATAGCACTGACGAGATGAGCTGTCTTGGAGACACTTGTCACTAGTTTGAGACTTTTCAAGAAAGTAGCCCTACAATCCCCACAGCCCTCAGCCTCGCAAGTGTAACAGGAGAAGGAGAGGGAGCCCCCTGGTCTATCCGGCAGCATCTTGGATCACACAACAGAGACTGACCACTGGCTGTGTCAACAAAGCAACAACCGCCATAGCAGATTATATGGCCAGCTCCATAATGCCCATGATGCCAGAATGTCCAGACATAAGTTCAGACAGATGTATTTGATAAACTAATCCACTGTATAAAACTGTATGTGATGCATTTAATTTAAGTGACTGCGACTTCCTAAGAATACATTAAATATTCTATTTGTTTGTTGCTTTTTTCTACAATATGTATTAATATAGCATTAACATTTGTTTTTATTTCGCTTGGCAAACTTACTACTAACACCTGACAAGAGGGGTTTCCAACCTGTTTCACACAGTACAAAAACATTTATAGGAGAACATTTGTAAAATGCCGAAGGCCACACAACACCTCTAAGAGGGCTTTCATCTATTTTATGAATATAAGATGAATGAGCCTCAAGGCTATTTCTGACACACATGTGCAAGTTTTCAAAGTCGTTTTGGCAGTGCACATTCCTGTCTATTTATGACGGGAAATGTCACCAGCTACAACTGCAACAGCTTGTATTTTCATCACAAGGAAAGAAGGCTTGATTTTCAAGAAGTCATTGAAAAGAGACGCAAGAGGTGGGGAAGTATAGTCTCTAGAGCTAACAATTATATATTATTTTAATCGATAGATGCTGACTGCCCAAGGCCTACAATGTAATTATTTATTACAAATGACCAGATGGTATAATTAATTTAAAATATTTCCAGATGCTTTAGAAATAGCTAATGGGCGGATATGTGTGTAGATTTCATCTCCCAACACAGGCCCCTGTAGATCAAACTGTCAGTGGACGCTCAAAATGAGAAGCCGCGCTGAAGATACAGTATGTTGCCATTTCAATATGAAACAGATATTGAGAGCACCTGTCATAAGTTTGAAGTGACGTTTCAACTTTCATGGAGAGGTGTTAACGCTCATTTATTTTCTACACAAACTCCAGTGATGGTAAAGACCCATTGAAAAAAAGGTTTGATGCACTGCGACAGCTAAGTGTGGGATAGTGTTTCACATTCTATATTTAAGCCCTGGGACTTGTGTCACTCGGCTATTTAAATGCCATGGACCTAGTCGTCCTGTCAAAACACTAGCTGCCCCATGTTACAACAATATGATGGACCTTTTCGAGACCAACACTTATTTTTTCAACGAGTTGCGTTACCTCGACGGAGACCATGGATCGCTCCAGCACTTGGACATGGCTGAAGTGTCACCTCTCTACCCAGGGAATGACAGCCCCTTGTCACCGGCACAAGACCAAGTACCGTCGGAGAATGGAGGTGATAGCAGTGGTGAGGAGCACGTTTTGGTGCCGCCGCGACTTCAGGGCCATTGTGAGGGACAATGCCTCATCTGGGCTTGTAAGATTTGTAAAAGGAAGGCGGCCCCGACCGACAGACGCAAAGCGGCCACCCTGCGTGAAAGAAGGCGGCTCAAAAAAATAAACGAGGCCTTTGACGCATTGAAGAAAAAGACAGTGGCCAATCCCAACCAGCGTTTGCCCAAAGTTGAGATTTTACGCAGCGCCATAAACTATATTGAAAAACTACAGGACCTGTTGCATACGCTGGATGAACAAGAGAAAACATCGGGGAACGAACCCTACACTTATAACATGAAAGAGCATGTAAGCATCGGGGCACAGCGCTCCATCATGTGAGCGCAAGTGTGCTATTGCCATGGGACTTAATAATTACTGACACCTCATTCAACCAATTAAAATACAACATACTAAATGAAATAGCCAATGGCATAGCTTAGATTTAAAGGGGGCATTAGCCTCACGTAACACATATAAGTTGCTGTAGCTATTTGTCTGTTTATTTAGATGACCTGCGATGAGCATCATTGGAAAAAGACCTGTCAAAATTGGCAGAACAGCGACAGTGACCATTCCAATGCGCCAATGTCGAGAGAAGGTTAGTGATGTGTGAAGGCAGACTGAAATACATAGAGTATGGTTTTCTCTTTCAACTCCTGACCCTTGTATTTTTTAACCCTTTCAGGCAATGGTGTTGATCCCTCAGGATCAAGTTGTCTTCGGCGACTTTCTTCAATTGTTGACAGTATTTCAAATGAAGAGACGAAAAACAATTTTACTGAGGATGTCTTGGAAAAATGAAGGATATATTTTCAATTAATTTATTTTTCCAGGATGATTTTTTGTTACCTGAAGCCTGGCTTATGGCTTCTTCGTTCACAGAATTTCTCCACTTTTTTCCTGACCAGATTACTAAACTGAAATTCCAGACTTTTGGTTTGTTGTTATATTTCATAAAAAGTATATTATGTACAGTTGAATGAAAGCTTGATTTGTGTAAATATTTTATATTTTAAGGACAATGTAATTTATTTTTATTTATACAAAAATCTAAAAATAACTAGACAATAAATTGCCAAAAAATGTGTTTTTTGTCTTGTTTGTTTGTTGCCATGGTTGTAGTCACATTTGGTTTGAAGAAGGTGATGGTTAATGTTAACTGATGAAAGTGAAAATTTTGCTTAGCATCTAACATTTTCATTCCATGTTATTGGTTATTGCATATTACAAACACACTTTTAATATACTTTTAGACAGAAAATAACCATGGCATTTTTAATCAAAAAGAGGGCCACATGGTTACTTCATTGTTACTGTACAATAGGACTTCCTAGTGTTAGTAGCAGGTGACCACGATTTTACATGCCTCATGTAACAGACTGATTCAGCTATTTAGTAATTAATAGCTTATCAACACCCCCACTACCACTACCACCACATTTCAATATTATCCATGCCCTCGATAAGGCCTCATTGCCTTGGCCAAGGACCACTGAATTGGTTGGCCTTCTACTCCAAGCCACCAGTTCCTTTAGATTTACAAGTATTAAAAGCCCATAAAACCCTGGCCCCAAAATAGCCCTCTTGGCAGTTCGTCTTTGTTCCAGCTGGTATAGAGTGCCACTGGTCTGGCCACGCAGTAAATTTAGTCACCCCTAAAGCTTCGTGCCTTTATATATCTCCTGATCAGGAGATGGAAACTTGGTCAGGACAAAATGGTGCAAAGCCCCATCATGAATCCTCTGTCTTTGGCATGATTAAAGATCATAATGACTTTCCCACCCAGGGTTTTTGGAGACAACTCTCACCGGCTGTGGACATATGCCTCAGCATGCGTAACATCTGATTGATAGTTGGGGCTTTCAAAAAGAGGACTATAGGAGCTCTCTCTCTCTCTCTCTCTCTCTCTCTCTCTGTGCATGTGTGTGTGCGTGTGTCTGTTTATTTGTCTGTGTGTGTGTGTGTTTGTCTTTCTGTGTGTGTGCATGCATGTATCTGACTGTGTGTGTTTGTGTGTATATGTGTGTGTGTAAGGGCTGTCGAGGTCCATATCGGGAGATGAGCTTTGTGTGTGAGGCTCTGCGCAGGTGTTTAGGGGCTGCTGAGGTTCATATCAGGCATTGGTGTGTGTGTGTGTGTGTGTGTGTGTGTGTGTTTAGGATTTGTTTAGGTTCATATCAGCCAGTAGGACATTTGTGTGTGTGTGTGTGTGTGTGTGTGTGTGTGTGTGTGTGTGTGTGTGTGTGTCTGTATGTGTGTGTATATGTGTGTGTGTTGGTTCCCTCGTGTGTTGGCATCGTCTTGCAGAAAATGTTGACTGTCCATTCTCAAATATCTTGGCTTGACACACAGTGCCTGCCCTGACCCCACTGTCTGACCCATCCCTCACCCTGACACCCAAAAACACACACACATACACACACATACACACTCACTCATCTGCACACACCCAAATACAGGCAGATGGACACACACACACCATCATGCACACACCAAACCAGACTGACAGACACACACACTGAGATGCATCCGCACATTCTCATGTGACATAAGGCCAAAAACACACGCCCCATGCCAGCACCAATAATTTAGATGACATGATTGACTTCAGGCTATGTGAAAGAATGACTCACGGCATTATGAGCATTTTAGAGCAACATCATACACTGTAGCTGTTGATAAACTAAAACAGACACTACACGCAGGCCTATGTCCTCAGTTGCTTTGCATTCAAAGCCCTAATGAAGACTTACTTGGTGGGTCACTTCCTCATTTTTATTGGTTTTGAGTGTCCGGGTTCATCTTATTCCCATCAGTCACTACATGCTCTTTACAGTAAATACTGAAAGTACAAGAGTCACAACATACACTTACTCAGTGTGTAATGTGTGATGTTTTGCAGGTGCAGGTGCTCTACAATGCAGTCAATACAGTTTACAGTTCAGTTACATTTCATCTTACTGTAATTGAATTGTCAAATAGCAAAGAGATATATGGTCAAAACGATGTGGAAAAGATAACGGTGCAGATTACTTTGGCTGACACAAGTTTGGCCAAAATATAATTATAACTTGGCCAATATAATTGTAACTTTTTCTGTAGTCTGAAAGGTGCAGAAGGTGCAATAATACATGAACATTTTCAGAAATTACAATAAAATTATAAAATAAGAATAACATCCTTTGAATGTTAAATGTTCTTTCTATACCTGTGAAACGAATAAAAAAAGGCAATTTAATAAGTTTCTTCAAAGAAGTCCTCTGATGCCTATATCCCCGAAAAGCATTCTCAACATGCTCAAGTGGTTTGTGATAAGGCATATCGTATCATAAGCAGTGCACTTCAAAGGCGACCCTCTTATTTTTCCCTTCAGACCCCAGACTGAAAGGCGATATCTCTTTCTGGAGTGTTCTTTTAATGGTCTCGGACCAGTTAAATTCTGGGGGAGATAATAGCTCTCTGTTCCTGATTCAACGCTTCTTTCTGAGGGCTCTGAATCCTTTCAACCCACAAATTTAATCAGCCTGCAGATTTACTGTTTATTTTAGAGGCTTATGTGTGGCCCTATCTCTCCTTTGGTCTTAGTCAATGAGCTGCCTTTCAAGTGGGAGAAATGATCAATTACTACATGTGGACATCTGACCTGATCATCTGACGATCTTTTGATGGATCTTTACTGTGTATTTGTCAACTTTCCGTCCAGTAGACTTCAGACCATGTCATCCACTCGAGATCACTAAACTGATTTCATATATTTGAAAACACAAAATGATGTAAACAATATATTTTTTTTCTTTCTTTCTTTTATTCTTTCTCTCATTTTCTACAAACAACATGGGGTAGACACCAGGGTATTGTGGCATTTTATGCCAGAAAATGTCAGCAATCCCCAAAACAAATTCACCAAAGAGGTTCTGAGTTTTGGAGAGAGAAACAGTTATCTAAGCAGCTAAGCCCGATGAAAAGAGAAATGTAAAGGAAGAGGGAGGCTGTGATTTATCGGCCTTTCCTAGAATATCCTGCTGCTATGAAATGATTCCCCACAACTTTGTAGTTGGCAACGCCCTCTCATTCGTTGCCAGACAAGTGCTGTTGCCAGTCAAGCCATCTGATCATGTGACATAATCAGCCCATTCAGAGCAGGGTCTTGCCAGTGTTTGTGTCTTGGGTAGTATGGAATTAAGTTACACAGGAAAGTTAGGCTACATAACAATAGGCTGTTGTTTGCTATTTTTACTTAATTGAATTGTTTTAACAAAATCAATAACATATTTTTGTAGACCAATAATGATTAATGCTTTGATTCACAATAATAATCATTTATGTTTTTTACATTTATTGCAACCAAGAAACAAGGCACAAACTAAATGCCACATTTCATGCTTGGTAGGCTACCTTTTATACTTTTTGTGTGAACAATTTCTCGACCATCATCTACTATGTGCATGGGACAGACAATGGTGTGCTTGGTACTAAAATATCCAAATGGTGGCATTATATACAGAGACTCTGAATTGTTGAGATCTATGAGTTCCCCGCAGTTAACACAGGCCATGACACGCAATGATGCCACTTCAAATACTTCGAGGGAAAACAAACTCTGTCGCATTGTCAAGGGAATCAACTTGTTCTCCCTGCAGACGACAATACAAGTCTTTGCGTTGAAGCGCGCCCATGGGTGATGTATTCGCGGTGATGACATGTGCTTCAGCAATCTTTTTGTGTGGGTTCAATTATCGACTGCTGTCAGGTTTTCTCGTTGCCTGTGCTGTTCGCAGCTAATTGCCTTTGATCACTGCGACAGCTTGGGAGGACCAGTGACCCCGCAATGTCTTCTTCAGCTGTGCGCAATGCAAACTTCCACGGTCATTCAGCGTCAGAAACCCTCCGTGTTTTCTTAGGTGCGCGATGTTCCCATAGCTGCAGATGCCAAACGTTTTAACACGTTGTGTGAAGTATCCGCATTGTATCTATGTTGGCTGTCAACATACAGCGAGTAGGAATGACATCTTTTTTTTTTTTTTTTTTTTTAAACAACAAATTAATAAAAATGCAAAGAAATTTTTGGCCTAGTGCTGACTTTATTGGCCTAGTAAACTATGAAGAAAACCTTTTACTGTCACCGTTTTCTTTCTTTCAGTCATTTTTATTTAATTTGTCCTTGTATGCTGTCTGATCAGATACAAACAATTATTAGCTCGAACGCAGTTTAGGCAGCATAGCCTAAGTCTACATTTGTCACTCAGCTGTTAACTTCTTCATAACTGACTTAATGACCGTTAACAAACACTTATGTCCTTCCTCCCAACACCTTCAATGATCAGTTAGAGCCTATTCGCAGACTCACAACACCAACGTGATGTGCCATGTATGAAATGTTACACCTCTCCTTGCAGCTGGCACGCATCTGTAACGCTATTTGTCTCAACCGTAAAATTAGTCTGCAACTCTTTAAAACATGGAACAACCCCATACGTTTTTTTTAAATAAATAAATACACAAACACGAGATATATAGATAGATAAATAAGTAGGCAACTCTTGAAGAGATGCATGCAACAGGTTGTCATTTGGCTGTTGATATAAGGTTTCAAAGCAGTCCTGAATTGAAAGTTTTAGCAGAAAATTATTAATCAGAAAATTAATTATCAATCATCAAATAATTTGCGTTTTTTTTATATATCCCAGCCACCCTTCTCCATTGTCTTTTTGGCTCCATGTTTTTGAATAAATAAAGATTGAGTTGAAAGAGTGTGGAATGACATGTAACATTGTGAAAGATTTATTGATGTAATTTGTAAATTGTATGTAGATGTTGTAGTAAGACAACACATTAGATATTGCAACATGCATGAGTACAATTTTAGCATGCTATATTAAGTGAAGAATTTCACAGCAGTTTGTGTGTGTGTGTGTGTGAAAGAGCAGAAACCTGCAGATGTGGGAAACTCGGCAGGGTGTTTTGGGGAGCGGGGGGGTGGTTGGTTCAAGTGAGCAGGCAGGCAGGGCGGAGAGTTGAGCTCACTCTAGGCCGTGGCCAGAAGGGCCATGGTAATTAGATCTGGCCAATGTGGGCCCTGGGATCCACACAGGGGCATATATAAGAGGGGGGCCCCTATGGCACCAGACCCTTCATATCACTCATTCCACTCCTGCTAAAGCAGCCCTTTTCTTCCAAGGTCTTCTCCCAAGGCTCCTCAATCCCCCCACAGGAGTCCAGTCCAGCCAGCCTGCTCAGCTGCCCAGTGCGTAGCGTCTTCTAACCCATCCAGCCACACCAAGCAACAGCCAACAGCCAACATGGATGTCTTCACCTCGTCCCAGGTGTTCTACGACAGTGCCTGCGCCTCCTCGCCTGAAGCACTGGACTTCGGGCCGGGCGGCAGCGGTGGCGAGCTAGCCGGTTCTGAGGAGGATGAGCACGTCCGGGTTCCTGGCGGCGGTCCGCACCAGCCGGGCCACTGCCTCCAGTGGGCCTGCAAGGCGTGCAAACGCAAGGCGAGCACGGTGGACCGCCGGCGTGCCGCCACCATGCGCGAGCGCCGGCGTCTCAAGAAGGTCAACCAGGCCTTCGAGGCACTCCGCCGCTGCACATCGGCCAACCCCAGCCAGCGGCTGCCCAAGGTTGAGATCCTGCGCAATGCCATCCAGTACATCGAGAGCCTTCAGGACCTCCTTCGCGAGCAGGTGGAGTGCTACTACGCCCTGCCCAGTGGACACGGAGGCGTCTCTGGGGTCATCGCGGGGGAGAGCGGCTCGGAGCCGGCCAGCCCTTCGTCCAGCTGCTCCGACAGCATGGTGAGTGTCACTCAGCGCCTCCCCTGTCTCATTCCGGCCTGCAGAGAGGCTCTGCTCTCAGTTCTACTTCCTCCGTTCCCTGGGCCTCTTTGACTCCCATCTTACAACCTGGTTGCTGATAGAGCCACCACGTTTGTCCCTTTGTTAGAGATTTAAGTGTGTGGTGTGTGTGTTTGTGTGTGTGTTTGGTTTCAATGATTTCCTGACAATATATTGTTTAAAAGTGTTGTCCATGATTCTGATTCCATATCATGCATTTTCTCTAATGGGTCCAGCTTACTGCTCCTTATCAGTACACAGCTGACCATTTGCTGTGGTACAACAAGGTCTAGTGCTAGCACTAGTTCTCACTCTAAGTGGGAAAACAAAACACAGTGGCTTTGATTGAGACATAAGCAATTCTAGCCAAACAACAGTCTCCACTATCACAGCAGGGTGGTAATTTCCTTGACAATTCACTTTTTTTTAGCTTTTTGTAAAAAGCATATTTCATATGGACGTCTTCACCTGGTCCCAGGTGTTCTACGACAGTGCCTGCGCCTCCTCGCCCGAGGGCACTGGACTTCAGGCCAACACGGAGTGAGCATGTGTGGGTCCCCGGCAGAAGCATATTTAATGTGCTTATTGGCATTAGTGTTATGGGGTTAATACCAAAAATAACACACCATTAATATTTACACACAGTAATATAATTAGAGTAAAGTGTCATCTAAGCATTCACCAGATATGTGCAGCTGCAATTTGCAGGGGCTAAATTAAGATTTTGATGTAGTTTTAGTTTTGGCCTGTGGAAAAATGGGTTCAAGCATAATTCTTAACGGCCTCTTGTGCCTTTTGACCCTGATCTGTGGCTATTTCCACTGGGATCTGCCCTGTTTTACAGCTTTACCTGAGCAGCTCTTTAGTTCTTCATCCATGTGATTCAGCTCTCTCTCTCGCTCTCTCTCTCTCTCTCTCTCTGTCTGCTAGCATGGGTAGAACGAATTGCTGACAACATCTGTCTCTCTTTATCTGCCAAGATATTGCCTTACTGCTAGCCTTTAGCATGCTTCTTCATCCGTCTGGAGCCCACAGCCTCATCACCATCTTTCATGTTGGTGGATCACTGGCAGGCTTGATTTTCAGTGTATCTCAAACAAGCCTTTGAGACCTAGTTGGACTGGAGCCTTGTCTTTCGTGAATGAAATACAACTAAAAAGTGCAGGGTTTTACTCAGCGTAAACAAAGATTGCAGTGTTTACAAGATGATTTCAACTGGTCATTTAAAATGCATTAGGAAACAAGTAGTGCTTTGTGGTTTTACAGTGAACACATTTGCTGTAAACGAGCTTAAACATTTGCTCTGGGACATTGTTTTTGTAAGGTCAGCCCAGTGGAGATTCATTTACCAAAACATGGCCTATTGTGCTCGGGGAAAGGCGGATATTGTAATGACTTTCCCACCACCGGACACTTTATGGGCCTAATAAACTCTGGAAAATCCACCTTGGTGGAACCCTGGCAGTCAAAGCCGCACTGTTGCTGCGGTGCATTCCTTCCTGACTGCATGGGTTCTGCTAGTGCCAGGATTTTCTGCAGATTTACTTGCAGAAAAGTGTCATCTTGCACAAACTGGTGTGGCTTCCACTGGCCGCAATTGATTGGACACGCCTGGAGGTCCACATTTTCATGGCGGGGCCGGGAAGCCTCAAAACCTGTGTGTGTGTGTGTGTGTGTGTGTGTGTGTGTGTGTGTGTGTGTGTGTGTGTGTGTGTGTGTTTGTGTGTGTTTGTAAAAACTGTGGGACTACTCAATCTGTGGCTGCTCACTTTATTATCATTATTTTTGTGTTACTTATTTCTGTTCTAATGAAAATAATGTGTTTTATGTGTGTTGTTGTTTCATGCATTGTTCTCCAGATAACTGTGTTTGGAAATGGAAGTGCAGTTGTACTTATGTTTGTTTGTTTGTTTCTGTATTCTGATTCAGATTGACTGCAACAGTCCTGTGTGGCCTCAGATCAATTCAAATTATGCAAATGGTTATGGCTATGAGACACAAAATGGTAAGACTTCACAACAAACGTGTGCTTGCTTAAAATCAATTAATTAGTAAGCACCCTTCTATATATTTTTTCTCTCTTCAATTTATCCCTTTTTTGATGGTTCCATCGTGGCAGTTCAACCCCTCCTCCTCTCTTTCCTGCTGCATTAGAATTATTATTTTATTCTTCTCACTTAGGTGCTGCTCATCCCTACTTTAGCAGTGATTGATAAGCTACCTTTCTCTCTCTCCCTCCTTCTCTCTCTCTCTTTCTCTGTCTCTCCACTGTTCTCTCCCTTGCTCTCATAAACAGTAGCCGCCATTGACAGAACCCCTGGCACATCCAGTCTGCAGTGCCTGTCTAGCATCGTGGACCGTCTCTCCTCGGTGGACCCCGCTGGCCCTCTGGGCGTCAGGGATACAGTTACGCTCTCGCCCTCTGGCTCTGTCTCCCCACCCGCCACACCAGATAGCTCCAGCACCAGGCCCGTCTACCACGTGCTTTGAGGAAGGGGAGAAGTGTTTGTGTGTGTGTGTGTGTGTGTGTGTGTGCGTAGAGGGGGGGAAACCTGCAGGGGTAAAATGCTCCAGAGTCTCAGCTTGCAGCTTGCCAACCAAACAACATGGTCACACGTCCAATGTGGAACGGTTCCTTTTCCTTTTGTATGTGACTAAAAATAATGGCACAGTATCAGAATACCAAAGAAGAGAGAAGTTTCAACGTCAACAAAGAACACTGAACTTTATAAAGTGCCACATTATCATGTAGTGAGGAACTACTTGCAAAAACATGGTTGCTGAAAAACAATTACATCTCAAAAGTCACTGTAGATACCAATGGCCAGACAACACTCAGCTACCCTCATTAATCTCTGCTATGTAAATAGAATTGTAAATATATGTATTTTAAATGACAATCATTCGTAATCGTTTGGTATTAAAGGTATCATATTTAATTAAGCATTTCCTGGGAAAAGGCCTTGCCTTCAAGCCACTTATTGTTTTATATAAATCAATTGTATTTAAATATTTGCATTAGTTCATTTCATGCTGACCTTTGGGAATAAAGAAACACATTTTTTTAAATATTTTCTTTCACAAGGCTCATTGTCTTTAATAAGCGCCCTCGCTTAAATCCCTTTTCATGCCAACTTCTTCACCATCTGTCCTTTTGAACGAGGTTGTGTGAATAAAAGTGTGTATGCGTGTGTGTGTCTTTGCATGTGTCTGTTGGGAGAGAAAGCTTTATAGAACTGTTATTCTAGCACATAATTAACACCCGGTAAAATCTATTGTTTGAAACAAATGGCACTTTATCACTGTTCCATCACCTCTCTTGCTCACACTCTTTTTTTTAAAAGATGCTTTAAAGATGCTGATTCTTTGTTCTGTTCTGACTTGTACAACCATTTTATATTCCTAGTAGGAAAAATAAGACTTAAATAATTAATACATGCAATACTTTATACAATACTGCCATTTTAGTGTTATAGCCTAACATTTAGTGTTCTTTGATATTCATAGCTATCTTGACATGGCATCATGACAAAACTGTTTTGTCAGATACAAATAATGTGAAATTTAAGACAAAAAATGACATAATGCTACATTTGGATGGGCATATGTTAAACCTATTGGATCTGGCAGACAAACTAATACTATTTTGGAATAGCAGGCACAGGACTACCTGCCAGTAATCTAAGGAAATTTCACAATCTGAAATAATCTCTGGCCAAATCTTGCATTCTCACACTAATTCTAACTCGAATCATTCATGCACTAAATCTAACATCAGATGACATGATACAAATCTGTTCTAATGCAACAAATGCCTAATCATCAGCCTGTGTAATAGGCTGACTTATACTAATATATTTTAGAATTGATAATAATTTTGATAACTAATATCATAATAAAATGCATAAACCAAATATAAATGTAATTTTGTAAGTCTGCAAGAGCCCTATCCGTGGTGTTAGAAAATTTTGAGTTGTTATAAAATGTTCTTGCCACAAGAGGGCAATATTGTGTCTAGAAGATTACATCACCAGTCAGTAATGCCCCTTTTTGATTTTGGGAGGATGAGCCCACAGGGCTGGATTTGCTTGGCTAAAACTAACCCTCAAATCTCTGATTGTCTAAATTTGATATTTAAGTGTATTACAAAAGCCAACTCAAGAGCCAGAAGTTTTCAATGTTTCAGTAATTTGAACTTAGGAAAGAGAAGAGAATCTGAGAGCACAGCTCTAAACTGGTGCACTCGTCTATTCTGAGTGAGTGTCCCTCTTATGTGTGTCGTCAAGGAAACAGGTAAGATGTAAACCCAATCAACAGAGATGTTTAGAATGGTACCACTTATTTTCATATGATGACCACAACTGAGATCAGAGACTTCATCACATGTAGGCTGACTTTATTCGAAAATCATGCAGGTCTTCAGGCAACTATAAACAACAACCTGCCATTTTTCTCTTTCTCTGCCATGACTCTCTGCCTCTCCTTTGTGTAATAAGAGTCTGTGATTTATGGTATCAGAAGCACATTCACTCTCCATTATATTGGATTTGGTGGTGCCATTTCACATAAATGTTGATGTACTGATGTTAAGGGTTATTCACTTTCACTGATCTTGTTCATTATTACTTAACAGAACATTTAATTTGAAGAAAATTGAATGGTGTAATATGTGGTATAATGTAGTGTGATAAATTCACTTCAGTTTGGTCACTCATGCTTTACTTTCTTTCTACAACACATTCTGCAGCACACATATCTAATAACTGCTACAGTAGTCAGCAGAAGTAGTCCAGCCAAAGACAGCAGTGTCAGAATGACATCTACTGAGTGGTAGGTGTACCAGGGCATCTTATAGGAGTTGGTGCGCAGATGAGCTGCACCCTTGTTCCTCATGACAAACTCGATCCAAAACACAGCGTGGTCCAGTGGGTTCATTGGCTGGTCCCTGTGGAGTCGGGAAAGCCTCTGCATGTTCTCCCTGTAGCTGGGCTTTTCAATGATATCCTGCAAGCTCGCGATGAAGGTGTGCTGGTTCAAATCAGACAGCTCCAGGATCAGCCCACCACCTCTGTCCCTCACACGCAGCAGGTTGTCAAACTGATCAAAAAACAGTGGGACGCCAAGCACAGGCACCCCGTGGTAGATGGCCTCCTGAACCCCATTCGTTCCCCCATGGGCGACGAAAGCCTTTATCTTGGGGTGGCCCAGGAGGTCATTCTGGGGCATCCATTGTACCAGCATGGTGTTGTTGCCCAGGGTCGACGGCCTTTCACCCAGATGCTTCCAGATGACCTTCTGCGGCAGTTTTGCAAATGCAGAGGCTATTTCCTCAGCCATGTCAACAGGGAGCCCTTTGACCAAAGTCCCCAGTGACATAATAATGAATCCGTGCTCACCTGCGCTCTGGACGAAGGCCGCCAGGTCATCAGGAAGGGGCTTGGATGGCTTGCACTGGAACCCCCCCATGTAGACCACGTTAGGCATGGTGGGTCGGGGAAAGTCAAAGACAAAGTCCAGCCTCATGAGCCAGAGGTCAGCTTCCTGAGTGTAGGTGAAAACATCGCAGTCCTCATCTAAATGCTTCTTACATAAATCGACATAATAGGGCCTCACTATGACGCTATTCTGAAAGATGATCAGACCATAAAAAAGCACATTCTTAACCCTTTGAAAGAAAGTCATGTTGTCAGAGTAGCCAGACCCTGGAACAGGGATATAAGAAAGAGGTGAGGGAGCTATGGCAAAATGGCCCTCGCCACTACAAATCCACCGAGCATTCAGTACAATGGGAAGCTTAAGGTAGTGGGCTAAAATGACCCCACCTGGAATTGCTGGATCAGATAGGAGAAGGTCAAATTTTGCATCACGCAGTTGTTGAATAAGCTCTCTGTCGTCGAAAATTCGCATCATCAAGTTGCTAAAAAGCTGGTGAGCACTAGACAGCATGTTAAAGAGCTCCCACTGAACGCTGAAGGATTTCAATGCAGACGCCTTCCCCTTCAGAACTTCTACTTGCTTTTCAACATACTTATCAAAAAAATTGTCAAACTGGACCTCATCCTGGATGGTGATGGTGGTGTAGAGGGGAGATTTCTCCTCAATGTACCAGCTTGTAGATGCCCGGATGAGGGTCATGTTATGACCCCTAGCGTGCAGCTCCTCCATTACGATTTTCATGTTGATCCAGTGACTGCCATCCACAGGGAAGACCAAAATATTCCCACCGTTGCAGGTTTGCAGAAACACAGACAGAAGAAGAGCAGCTTTCAATGCTACATTTCCTCCAGATCGCAAAGCACTGAACTCTGAGGAGAAAAGGCCATGACAGTGCATTGTCAGTCATTGTCTTAACCATAGTGTAACAATATAGATTTTTCTGTGAATTATTTTTTTCTAATCCTTCAAAAAACTGAAGCTCCCTCTACTCCTCAGAGTCAAGCAGATTCTCACATAAATTCCCACTATGAAAACACTGAACAGACTCACTAGTTAGAAATAAAGAAGGAAAAAACATTCTAACGTGCCAATATTCTGCCACTCATTCACACACTCATTCATCTCTAGGGAGTTGATGTGGGTTTGTAAAATGATGTGAAACTAAGATACAATTCAAAATTTAGTTTACGGGACATGGTATCCATAAAACATGTATTCATTCCGAAACTGACCTCTGTTTGCACAATTATGCAAGCCCTTTCAGTCCTGTCTACAACTTTATAACAGTATGAATCGGCGTTACTTACTCATTTCTGTTGGTAGCCGTTCAGTCAAAGCCAGTCAAGTCAAAGTCTTGATGTACGTACAATAATTTGTAAATACTACAAAGTCTTCAACAAGATAGTTGTAGGTACTTGTTTTGTTAAACAATCCTCATTCATCCTTACTCTCCACGTGCTCTGCATGATCAGCAGACATGCAGTATATGTATGTTCAAAGTACAATTTACATGTTAGATCATTAATGAAGAAGATAAGATGTCACTTTCGGACCACCCATCTCATAAAAACCAGAAGTGCTGTGCATAGGAAACGTATCAGAGGGGATTCTGACAGCCTATGTCTGAATATTTGATTGTTACAGAAAGTCAAGGTTGTGAGATACATTTTCTGCATTGAAACTTTCCACAAGACAAGTCAATGTGACTTTCACACACACACACAAGTGCATACATATGTACACACACATATTTGAATTTGAACTTGTAGTTCAAAGAATCTGCAGTTATCAGTGTACCTTGTCAGACAAGACTAGTAAGCCCTCCGTGTAAGTCTGCAGTATGTTAATAAATATCCATATAAATATGTTTTTATAGTTTGACATCATAGATGGGTTATTTTATATTTCTGATCTTTTAGCATTTTGCAATTTACACACACTAAACAAATGTACTGCCCTGATTTATTTTGCATCTGCAAATGAGAGTCAGTAAAATTTAAATCATCCACCTCAAAATACGCCTCCTTCTGCCTACTGAAGGCCTCTGACAGGTTGGCCTAAAAATTAACTCACAGCTATGTTTGGCATTGGATGAGCCCCGTATATTCTAACAACAGGCCATATTATTCTAGTGATGAGCAATCTGTAGTAGTCCTTGGTTAACAGTAAACCTGATATATGCTTTAGCAGATTATTTGTTCAAAAGGAGAGTGTATATTCAAGCATGGATAGCCCACTGGTTCTGTGGAAAGGAATGGTAGAGTTAGGCTACTTACATGCTAGTGCCATACCATTTACAGTAGGCTATACCAACATACCAGATTCTTACTTAGAGCCAGGCAAGTAGATACATAGACAGATAATTTTAGATTAATATTAATTAAATCAGAAAAAAATAGCACCTTAGTTGCTATATTGACGGTCATGTCCATAATGCAGTATTCACTGTCTTTTTTGTTTGTTTTTTGTTGTTTTTGCCCTTAGTGCTTCCTGTGCCCTGCCGCTGCTCCTTGCGTTTGTCTAAACACCTTTATTCAACACGCGCCAGAGCACACAGGCATTAGTCTCACTGTCTGCCCTTTCTATTGACTCCGCATTGCCAATTGGCTTTATATCCAGGCGATTAAGCACAAGTGAGTGTGGGCACATTTCAATGTGAGAACGCATCTTTCAGCCTGCACCACTTGAGCGAATAGCCCCCTGACCTGCAGCATAGACGTTCTCAAGAATTTCCAGGGGAGAATGTAATAACTTCTAGATTGCTGTGTCACTGTACATCAAGACACTTCGAAATGAAGGCTGTTCAGTTCAGTAAATGACATATATTTTTATATCAAGCTATAGCTGCCTTTATATTCTAATGGCTGTCATAAAAATAGAGGAATTTTTTTTCTTCTACATTCTAATTGTTTTCCATGTGAGAAAAGAGCAAAAGCCAAGACTATTTTACATTCACACTTCATCCATTGCTTATTCCATCTGTAAGACAAAAGACACTTATGAACAGAATGTCAGTGAGGCCAAGTCACACATGAAATAAAAAAGGGAGAATAATAACTTTAGACACACACATATATTTATTTATACAAATATAATATGTATAACAATTGCATATGACTTGGCTTTGTTTTGTCTTTTTGTTTAGATTTCTATATAATAAGTATCTACAGTGTATTCAGCCTCAAAAATGCAAGTCATTGTTAAGAAAATGAGTAACCATACAAAAGGACAAGTTAAAGTCTGGGTTAACTGTGGATATAAACAGAAGGAGAGAGAGAACACTTTCACAGCTTGTAATATGCACTCTCTATCAGACTGGCACATTGCACATGGTATGTGGGTCAGTTCAGTGGCATCTGAAAAGATACTAGTCTGTGGACATCATTGGGGTTGCTAAGTGGTCAACAGATATCTGTCTAATGGAATATTGTCAGAGAGAACAGATACATCACTACTTTAGTTAGTGTTTGTTCACCACCTACTGGTCTTACAGATCTATTTGTATTGTTTTGCTATCAGGACACTACTACTCAGCAGACTACTTGGTAATAATTGCTAATAAATGCTAATTGCTATCTGTTTGTTACTGTGTGTATGAGGTTGTTCTGAGAGTGTGGCCCCCTACTGTTAAGAAAATAAAAAGCACACAGAAATGCTTGGCTTGGTACAATGATTGTCAAAATGTGTTTGAATAAAATGTCTCCATAAATATCTGCTGAATCGAATGTAACTTGGTGTTATGAATACCCCTTTTGCATCTTTTACAAAATCACATGTTCCTTGATGATACATTGACTGAAGAATAAAACTCTAGACATAATAAACTATAAAATAGAAATATTCAGAAATAACAATAAATATGACCTTAAAGTTTCCCTTTCTTCATATATTCTGTATATATATCATTTTCTAACATTCCATTTGTCTTTATTTACTTACATAAAGAATTAAATAAAATTTCACTTAAATAGCCATACTGTATGACTGTTTCCAGATGGATATCTATCATGTCACATTCACAATTGCAGCAATGACATCCATATTATCACTGTTTTTAACATTGTTCACTATTTGTCCTCCAAGTTGTAAAATCAATACACAATCCATAATGCCGTCATCTCCAGTAGTGACACTGTCATTAAAGGATGTGCAAATGACCTCAAATGACCAACGAGCTTATGTCACATAGTGCATAAGATACAGTATATAATTTAGCTCTGCCATAATTCAGCTTGGCTTCTCTGGGTTGACCATAACCTCTGCAAAAGTGTGTCAAAAAAAAACTGAGGTGTGTTATTGCTAAATCTACGAGAGTTGTGATTTTTTTTTCTTCATACAAAATATTTCTTGCTACAGTATAGAAGGTAAAAAAGAGCTCACACTTATCCAAATTAAGACACATTTGACACAAATAATAATAGCAATGCTCTTTCACACAGACAATGAGCACCAGTAGAAGAAGTCTTAAAAATATCACTGTATAAAGCTGAGATGAAACAAACAAAGGAGAAGAAAATCAACTCGTCAACACAATGGGTCATATAACTAAGAGAAAGAGGACAAAGGAATACAAGTATCACAAACTACGAGACAGAATCTTCTCTTCTTAAAAGGGCCAGAGGAACTCATAACTATCAGAGGGCAACTCAAGAGCAACAATTCTATTTGAAAAACAGACTCATATATAGTGCTATCTTGCTTCTTACGTAGTTGCACACGTTTCTTGAAGCACCAGTGCATAACATTGGAGGACACAAGCCACTGTTTTTTTGTTTGTTTGTTTTTTTTCACTTCAAGAACATCTGTCGGTTGGGTACACTGAGATGAATTTTTTGTTGACCAAAAAGCCGTTGTTAGTCCGCTGGTTTGATTCGAGTTGGGTCTGCTTCCTCAGATGGTCGAGTTACTGGGCCTCTGGAGCTGCCGTTGCCGTCTGAAGATTTTTTTAACTTTACTTCTTCTTCTTCTGGAACAACCTGTCAAAAAATGTGCAGGACAAAATCTGAGAGCAAAGCTTTGATGTTTGCCAACACTGCCTCTGCCTGATTTTTTTTTTTTGTATGGTTTATGAATTTCTTTTTTGCCTTTTGTCTCATTTATTACATTGCCTCTATAATGTTTGGTTCAAAAATCTCCATTTTCCAAAATATTTTAAAAAGTCATGTTTATTGGGCATCTCAGATAACAAAATAACAGTTCCACTGGTATTACCTGGAAAACAACAACTAAAATGATTGATGACAATTCACTAAAATGGAGGATAGGACCATTTTGGAAACATTGTGAAGAGTATCATGCTAATACATACAAATATACACTTTTTCAGTATGTGTGCCACCTGAGAATTTTGATGTTTAAGCCCTTTCCTCTTCCTTGTTGAACTAAATGAAGATTTTGACTAATCCTGTCATCCTTTAGGTAATTTGTGAAAATTATTTTCACTCTCAGTGAATTGGAAAGGGGCATATCATTCCACTGATGATTTCCACACACCTGATCCCCTCCAAATCCCCTAACTGCAGTTATGTGAAGAGGCACTGTTCCCATTTTTCCAAATCCCCCAGACGCCTGTTTTGTGTGTGTGTGTGTGTCCAGAAACCAGTGCCCTTGATCCAGTGCATCACGCTTGTGCCCAGATTTCACCTGATCCGGTAGCATTCACTCTGGCACAAGCCAAGCGTGTTGCCTGGCCGAGAAGGTGATAGTTGGCACACGTGTACGAAACGTGGCAGCTGTGATACCAGATCCCCTCTCACCCCCCCTTCTCTTTGGTCCTTTTTCCTGTACACAAGCCTATTTCTCACCCTGACAGCGATGCTCCACAGCTTAGCCTTAAGTGAGGAGAGGAGATGCCCCAGCAACTGTGCCAAGCTGATAATAGCAGAGTGATGTACTCCGAGATCCCGCCTGCCAGAGACTATATTTAATGCAGTTCTGCTTTTTAAGTAACTGAGAGGATTGGAAAGTGTAACCTTGTTTGTTTGTGGGGGGATGGGATGATATGGTTTCTGTTCATCTATATTTCTCTCTCTCTAACACTATCACATACTGTATATATATAATTTCCAATGTGGTGCTGTCACTGTTGTTTTTCCTTTTTCCTTCAGCAAAGTTTCGTAGGCAGTAAAGCATGGTGTGATAATCATACCGTTAGCAATTCAAACCATGGTTGTATTCAGTGGGTGAATCTCAGGGCAGTATATATATTATATTTTAATCATTGGCTTTGCCATTACAATACAGTGAAATAAAGCATCTGATTGATCACTTTCTCAATGTGGGCACATTTTCAAATGTTCTTTGTGTTTCACTGAGGTGTATCTTTCAGTGATAAGTGGCTGCACAGGCATTGCAGTAATAAACTTGTATCAGATGCACAATATCAAGTGAAGAGAGCAAAGATGAATAACGACTATTTTATTCCCTCGGGGCTTTCTGTAATTTAGGAATGCATACCTGTTTCGCATTGGTTTATTGTGCAGACTAATGAGGGAAAATCTGTTTAAAATTCTACCCAACCCATTGTCTGAGGAATTGAATTAGCGTTAGCTGCTGGGCTATGGGTGGAAATGCTTTGGAATACCCCTTTAAGGAAGTCACTGCTGTTCTGGATCACATGATTAGACGCAACAAGACATGATACAACAACAAAACGTGCTAGTATATTTTCATGCCGTAACTCCAGTAGTATCATTATGTCTGTGCTGGTGCAATGTATGTTAGTTTGCACACCTCCACATTTTCACTGTAGAGATTGTTCACTGGGAAAATGTGCATCTTACTTCAAGTCATCATGCTACACAGGTTGTATGATTCGGTCTGCCTGTTTGAATATTTATGTACATACACAACCTACACAGACACACACAAACCCATCATGAATAGGCTAAACAGATACAGTGTGCACCTGGTTCGTAGTTGCATATGCATGGCAATGGAGCAAAAGAGAAGCAGCCTGCCTAACGTACAAGTCTGGATTTCGTCGTTCTTTCAATCCATTTATCAAAGGGAGATGACTCTTCCGAGTGTCTGGCATCATAATTTGGTGGCAACCATTTGCTGAAATTGTCACAGAAGTATAAATTAAAGTGAGATGATTTAATGACGGAAATCTGTTACACAAAATGACTTTAATTAAAGTTAATGTTTCAGTGCGAGCATTCGGCAAATTAAAATGCCTTATATATCCTTTGTGAGTCACATCCCTTCGGCTTCAGATTAGCCTGCTCTGGAGCTTTCCTGCACTCGTCGTCACAGAACTGAAGGAGCTTTTTCTTTTATTATTTGGATTGCAAAATAAATAATTCACCATCTCCACAAGTGTATTAGTAACTTTGCCTTTCCTGGGTCACTCAAGCAAGAACAAAATACAGAACAGAACACATCCCAACAGAATAGAAGCCCTCAGCTAAGCAACAACAAACCAAACGATCATGCTGTACAATATAGACAGCATGAATAACTGATGGAATAGTCATGGAGAAAGCAGAGAGTCTAGACAATGTAATGTGATGTTATGTGAATGAGCCATGGCTGATTACACACAATGCAGAACTGTGTGTCATGTCATCACGTCTTAAAGAACATCTGCAAGGCTTCATTGTATACTAATGATTATTGTGTCAATCGCAATAATCACAAATACAGACATCATGAGAAATTATATTTTGTGTTTCATTTAACAA
The DNA here is from genome assembly GCA_027481765.1 of Tenualosa thibaudeaui. Taxonomy (NCBI): domain Eukaryota; kingdom Metazoa; phylum Chordata; class Actinopteri; order Clupeiformes; family Clupeidae; genus Tenualosa; species Tenualosa thibaudeaui. Next base: position 10,175,851 of record JAIFZK010000022.1, read on the forward strand.
TGATATTCAAAGCTTTTATGATGACTGAGTCCTTGTTGGACATGGCAAAATAATATCCTACACTCACATAATTGAAAGCATAACGTTACAAGCACATAAATGTTTGTTAAGACACCCCACATTCTTCCTCAAGGTCAATGACAGGTGACAGGCTGCCAGTGAGAGAAAGGTCTGGTCTTCCATGACCTCCCTCCACACGTTATGACAGACGGTTCAGGCCCAAAGAGCTGCTGGTGCTCACACACAATGAGTGTTGTGATACCCAGGGAGTATGACAGTGTGTAGGTTGGATCCTAACAGTGCCAGGCAACTGTGATGGTCATCTCATGCCATAGCTGAGGTCAAGCTGCCCGCACTGAGTGGCACACATGATTCAACCACATACACCCCTATCCCCACATGGGTAAACCTGGTTTGGTTTGTGGCTTGACTCTGCTTGAGTTGGAGACTTGAGGGGGAAGGTGAGATCAACTGACCTGTCTTGCATGGGGTTACATAGGCTACCCAGGTTTGACATGGCTGCCTTTCCAATGAATCCCCTCCCGTCTCACACAAACCAACAGCTACTATTTAGCATGCTTTAGTTTTGAGTGGTTTGATATGACTAAAGACAGACCAAGTGTGTATGTGTGTGTGCGCGCACGCGCGTGTATGTGTATGTGTGTGTCTGTGTCCATATCCATGTGTGTATGTGCGTGTCCATGTGTGTGTGTTTGTGAGGCAAGATCTGATGCCCACACTTCACGCTCCTCTCCTGGTGCAGCAGATTGCGTTGAGTTGGCCCCCTTCCGCCCTCTCTCCATTCCCCCTCACTTGTCTTCTCCTCTCCTGACCTCTCCTGTTCCCCACGCGTATCCCTTAAAGCAATGAAAAGCCTCACCTACGACATGTGGTTCTGCTGGGCTGAGATGCTCTGCTGCTGCTGCTGCTGTTGGATGAGCAGCTGCTGCTGTTGCCGCCGGCGAGCGGTGCGCAGCTTCTCGAAGCGCGCCTCCATCTCCTCCAGCACCTTGGGTGTGTAGCGCACCACAAGCTTCACACTGTCCTTGGCTGCCTTCAACAGCTCCACCGCCTTCTCGTGGTGCTCACCCTCGACACTCTGAGCGAAGAACATAATAATGCGCACATAGGTTGATAAGTAGGCAGATAACACTAATGGCTGAACAGAGAGAGAGAGAGACGGACAGACAGAAAAGGTTTTAAACTATTAGGCATGCCTTCAACCATTAACAACTGTTTGGTCATGACATCGCTTTCAGCCCTGTCAGAGAGAAGACAGCCCTCTTACTGTTTGCTGATTGGTCCAGCATTTTTTTTTTGCTGAGGAAACCAAAGCCTTTGTGTAGGTACCTGACTAGTACTGTATCACAATTTTATATTGAGCAGAAGCACTAGGCAGTGCAAGCCTGGCTTACAGACAGACAGACAGATACACCAGTAAAATAACAGGCACAGAGCACAAATTTTAAAATATTTTACATTTTTTTCCTTGAACGCTGTTTGTTTTCAACATTTTTTCATTTCAAGCAGAAGGTGAATCATGACAAAGTTCATATGAAAATCCCTCTTCACCTCTCTTCTTAACACACTCACTTTAACTACAAACAACTCTTTCTTTTCCTGTTTACAAGTTTGTGTCTACTTTAAAAAATACTTTACAACTACATAAGTGTCTCTCAATATTTGTGGATGATTTTCTAAGCCTGACAAAACACACTTGCTAATGTATTTTTTGTGTTTGATTTAATTGATTTAATTAGCAATTTTATCTTTAAATATGAAATAATGAAACACTTACATTTTCAATTAAAAAATCAAATAAAACCATACTAATCCTCCATGACGCAGTCTACAGGAAACAGGCAAAGTAATTATAGAGTTCTTAAGAGAATCTCAATTTTGAAGTCAAAACACGCAGTGAGATTACTAGTCTTGTGCAAATGTGAAAAAAATGGCATCACCAGAACAAAGATGGATGATGGAGGGATGCAGACTCCCCCAATTAAGAAAATGTCATAATCTTACAGTTTCAGTTCAGAGCAGCAGACATGGTGCTGCTGCTGCTTTGGCTGACATTAAAGTCTCTTCCTCACAGCGTGTCTCTTCTCAAGAAAAGGCTGAATAAATTTATTGCAGTGACAGAATTTTGAAATTCTGCCATACCTTCTGTCTGGCAGCTGAAACCTGTTCCTGTTTTGACCCACAAGTCACACATTGTCATGACAACCATTATTAACAGATTTCTTTCTGCTGCCTATGCAGTCATCCTAGCTAATTGCTGACTGGTGACATACTCATTAAAAAGTCTAGCGCCCTTAACATTATTTTTAGGCACACTTTCTATTATACAAATAGGTTGTACAATATGAAGTGAATACTTATGTATTGGATGCAAGTCTGCATGAGTAAGTACACTAATTAGCTTGTTTAGCTGATGGATCCACTGTCTACCTATATGGGATTATTGATTATGAATCTGTTGACAGCTGACAAGCTTCCACACAGATTGATAGCTCTTAGTAACATAGAGCTGGATGGATATGTGGAGAGCTTAGATTTCACTGGAAGGACATACTTTACTCTGGATACATTTTTATATAAGTAAAAAGGCAATAAATCAAAAAGGTTTCCTGCAAACAGAAACATTTATCTCTAAAGGTTGATTGATGGATTCCAAAGTGGCTCTTTGGTTCAGTGGAGTCTGACTAATTATCTTCTAATCTACAAAACTTTATAGTCTAATCTTATAAATTAAAAACAAATAATAAACTCATATCTAGAAATTCATTGAAAATGGACTTCATTGATTTTGTATCTGAACTTTTCACTTATACTGACATTGTAGTGCATGCCCAGTGAACTGGCCTTACCACTCCATTGACAGACAGCAGCTGGTCCCCTCTCTTGAGTCCCCCATGCCGCTCTGCAACACCTCCAGGGATGATGCGGGAGATATAGATGGGTGAGTTCTGCTCTTTACCTCCCATCACGTTAAAGCCCAGCCCCTCCTCTGTCTTGGGAAGCTCCACCACCCGAGGGTGTGAGTGGCCTTCACTTGCTGCAAAGGCTGCTACTGTTGCCTGTGAGGGACACAACATACATACACACACACACACACACAAAATGCACACACACATATGCACACACACACACACACGTGAACACACACACACGCACACAAACACGCACAGACAGCAGATGCTCTGTGTTATGTTCTGTTCTCTTGAGGCAGATCAAAATCACACATATAAGTGTGCTTTGAAGGCAAACTGATACCTGATCCTTGTGATCTTTACACCATTGACCTAGAGCAGTATGAAGGACTTCATGTCAAGATGTTGTTTGTTATCGTTATTGTGTCGTTATTTTTGTGTTTGTATCTCGAAGCAGAATTGCTAAAATAAATGAATGGTTCATTTTATTTGGAAACTTTGTGGAAAAAGCCACAGAGAAACCAATTAAGACAGGTACACAGATTTACTTTTACTAAAGTTGCAAGCTCACTGAGCACCCGGGCTCATTTCTTTGTGTCCTTGTGATAGTGGCAAGATTCAAGCTGGACGCCTTGGGACTTGCAGTGTACTGCGAAAGTGTACCTCAGATTTAAAAAAAAAAAATACTATGCCCCAAAAGATATATTGGTTTAGTGGTACTTAAATGGGACTATAGGCATCCAAAGAGTGTTTCATATATTTCCCTGTCCTATCTAGAATTACAGTGTGGGTGAGAGGGGTGGCAGTAGGCATGATGTATGTGCCCGACTGGAGGATTTTCTGGCTGCGTAAGCACTTGAATTATTAGTGTTCCCTGTCCCCACACTGGCTTGCAACACAGGACCTTCCTGTCTACAGGCAAGTTTTACCCTAGCAAGATGCCATGTTTTACCCAAGATTTACCCAAGGCTCTACTTGCAGAGGACATTAGTTCAACGGAGTGACTCAAAGCAGAGGCTCTAAAAGAATGGCTAGCTTGGAACCTATGCTCTTCAGAGAGGCTGAAGGCACTGTTTGGATTGGTGGGCTGGGCACACATTTTGCTCTTTGAAGCAACTGAAGACATATATTCTACAGAGTGTCTGGCTTAGAACACAAGACTCTTTGGAATGAAAGCATAGGCTCTAAAGCGAGGGCTTAGTAATACAGAGCACATCAGGATGTAAACTGAGTGAGTGATCCAGGTTGTATGTTCTGAAGAACCATCTCCACAGGGACGTTCACAATGTCTGAATAACTCAAGACATAGGGTCAGCAAAAAATTGAGTGCTGTTATGGGTTTGCATTCACAAAACTTCCTCTAGGTTGTTGTCAAGAGACAGCCTGCTTTTCCTGGAAGCTGTGTGCTGAAAATTGACATAAGGCTTCAGACCCAGAGAGTCAAAGGCATATCTCTCTCATTTTCTTTCTCTCTCTCTTTCTCTCGCTCTCCACTGATCCACACAGTTGCAGCATGGGTGCCTGCCTGTCACCTTTGCCTCACTATTGAGTTATGGGGGTGTTTGAAAAGATTTCTTTTTTCAGGCTTTCTGCAAGTTTGAGCTGGAACATTGAAGTGACTTCTCATCCAAATCCCTTTTCAAAGTGAGAGATCCAGGATTCACACAGCTTTTATATTTTAATAAAAATCTTCTATTGCTTGCTGTCAATCTTGTGTGTGATCCATGCTAAGTAAAATACTTGCATATTGAAACTACATGATAACGATGACCAATAGCAATGTTTAGACAATATCAGCCATCTAGGACTAAATGCAAGTCTTATCTTAAATGTAGCACCGCTTGAATCCATGATGAGACGTTGTTTCATCTCACTATATACAGTGTATATGGCTGAAATCACAATAAAATCCACTTGACTTGACTTGAAATCAAGTTCATTTATAGGCGTATAGCTCACAGAATACATTGAATGTGCTTTAAAGCGATATTTTGGAGTAATTCTAATCATAGCCCTGTGGTGCGAGCTTGCAGAGTGCTGTCGGCAGGAAGGAGGAATTTGGAATAACAGACCAAACAGTGAACCAGCAGCTAACGCTAAGTGAATGGTACCAAGTGTAATGAAAGCTGTGTATTCGCTCTGCTGTTCCAAATTCTTTCATTCTCCTAACAACAGTACTCGGCAGGCTTGTGCAACAGGGCAATGATTGCAATTACTCCAAACTTTAAATAAAAACAAAGAATAGTAACTTATTGTAGGCTATGGCATGTTTTGCGCAATAGATGTACTGTACCTAACCATCGTCTCCTTAATTTTTGTTTGATCCAACTGAACTGAGAACCATGAAGCCGTGGTCAAAGGGGCCATGGCTAAACCAGTATATATATATATTTTTTTTTTGTTTCTCTCTCTCATCTCTTCTGAAGAAAAGCAATTACAAAACCTGCTATGCCAGAATGAATGGCTGAACTGATTCAATTACAGTGCTACTAAAATGAATGAACTCTCAAAGAGTTCAGTCTCCTGGGTAAGACCTCTGGCAAACAAAGCAGGCATTCCAGAAGAACTGAAGCTCAGAGAGAGGAAGAAATAGAAAGGTGGTCTTCAGTGATGGGCCTCTTTGTTCTTTTAACTAATGAAGCCACCCAGTCAGTCAGTCACTTCATCAACTGACTGAACAGTCAACCAATCTTGATCACCCAAACTTACTTGACAGATTTGATCAAATGTATGTGTGTGTGTAGTGTGTGTGTGTGTGTCTAATTTATAGTATCTTTGAAACCAGTGTATGCAGCTCAATAAACTCACTGTGCATGATTTACTTGAATTAATAATTAGTTATTTGATGTGCCCTCGATCTGCCTTACAACCATTTCTGCCCTCCAGACCTCCGACCGTAAGTGCACCTGATACATACATAAAAAAATTACAATGTGGACAGCTGCAAAATTTAACCTCGGGTTTAGTGAGCACACCAGCTAGCTGTACCTGAGGGTATACACAAAGACCATAGACTATGCAGTGGCATGTTTTGGCAGGATCTCAAAAAAAATGACCCTGTCGGCTGTAGCAGACATGGTGGGTGCTTAGAAAACAAGAGTGTGTGGGGCGCCCTTCCTGTAATTCTGCCTTTGTTCTCCTAGATCGGCTGACAAGAGGATGCTAGCAGCAACACCAAGGTCATGGGTTCATTATGCAGACAGCACAGGCTGGCGATACGAGCCAGATAGTGCCTGACTTTGGAAAGCATCCAACTCTGATCTGGTGCAGAAGTGCTTAAGAGCCAAATGGGAATGCACCCAAATGCTGCCATCGCACAGTGAGTGAGCCACTTCAGTTGAAGCCTTGAAGACAGATTTAAATGCAAAACAGCAATTGCCTCGGCTAATGCAATCTTGAAAATTATGTTTTTGAACAAGTTCTGGAAAAAGGGAAAGTTTAACACAGATCCCTTCCTGGCAATAGGTCCTGCCTAAGAAATATAAGAGAATCGCCCATTAAGTACTGACTAAAGAACTCTTGGTATAGTATGTATACTGTATCCTAAGCCCATTTTCCAATAGGAAGTATTGTCAACAGGAAATATTGTTAAAAAACAAATAGATCAATAATCAATGCGGTGCATTAGCTGTGTCTACCTCAAAGTTCCAATACCATTTTTATATGGTGGATGTGTAAGCCCAGCATCTGCATCTCTGTCAGACACTTAAGATTTCTGATCAGCTCTGCAGTGCTCTCAACTCTCTGTCGGGGGACCCTTCCCCAGACGAGAGCTTGCAGACAAGAGGAAGCAGACTCCCCGGGGCGATCCTGAGGTTTTAAAAAGCCGACGCCCACTCATTTTGCGGGTATCGACCGAAATGCCTCCATCCACCAGGCTTCCAACTTAATTGCCTGAACAGCTTGTAAGACTGCTGTTTAATATGCGCCATAAGTTGACAGGCCAGCCTTTTCAAAGTTTGTCTGAGAGAGAGTTTGAGAGTGAAGGACAGCTTCAGAGAGGTCCTTGTGCAATGTGATCGCAGCTACAGCCGTGCAGATACATAGGCATGCCCAATTCTCCCCAAAGATGCTAGTCCTGTTAACTCACTGTATTAGTGTAGCATATCATCATTTGACATGCAATTAGCATCTATGTCCCAGTGGCATTTCACCAGAACCAAAACACTGCATTGCATTCTACACCTGGCATTTAACTGCAGTAGGTTACATCTCTAAAAATAAATATAGATAATAACAATAATCATTTTTGCCTTCATTACCATTCAGTCTTCTTAGTTTCTGTTAAAATGTTAATGTTTCAAGATTATCAAAATGTTAATGTTTCAAGATGATTCACAGCTCTGATCATCATTTTTTTTCTCTCCTGTTCAGTGAATGTTGTATGAATGCAGATGTGTGCAATATGTTTGATCTGTTTTGCATTGTGTATTATGTGTATTATGTGTATGCTGCTGGACACCTTAATTTCCTTCGGGATCAATAAAGTAACTCTACTCTACTCTACTCTACTCTACTACTCTACTCATCACTGACAGCACACTGTGCGATGGCAATCAAGGACATGGATTATACTTTCATGTTATGATGAAAATTCTTGGCTAATTCTGGACAGATGAATCATAAGAGACATTTACGTCAAAGATGACAGCGTGAGGACAGGCTGCGAAAGGCTTGGACTAGACTCTAATGGCCCTTTTCCACTGACTGGTACCGGTACCAGCTCGGCTCAACTCAACTCAACTTTGTTTCTTTTCCATTACTAAAATCTGGTACCTGGTACCAGATACCTGGAAACATCCCTGGTACCACCTTTGTTGAGGTTCCAAGCGAGCTGAACTGATACCACAGATAGTTTAGAGCTATAGCAACCAGTTTAATTAAATGGTACTTTTATGCAGTGAAAAACGAAACATCCAAAACCAAACCGAGTAGAGTTAAGTAGAGTTGAGCTGATACCATTCAGTGGAAAACTGCCATAACATTTAGACCACTGTCCTTATCAAGTGGGACAGGGGAGGAATTGTTTACCTGGAGAGAAGTGTGGAAAGACATGTCAGGTATGTCTATCTTCCTTGCTTATTTGTTAAGGAGTAGGCCTAATAAAGTATTGCATACAAGATCTAAGCCTACTTATTCACTAAGCTCCAATCAGAATTGCAGGAACGGGTGGTTAGCAGCATACAAAATATTTGACAATTTAAACAAATAAATGTCTCCAAAATGTCATGAAAAACTACAAATGTGACATTACACTGACTTTTAGTGGTTATATACCTGTAGTGTATTTATGTTTTATTACATAAACATAATAAGGGCCAATACTATGGTGATTTTATAATGGGCTTGTTTGGCAGAGCAACCAGACATTCCCGTGGAGTAGGCAAAGACTTCTGTCTGCTCATGCTGTGTGTGTGTATGTCAGTGTGTGTGTGTGAGTTTGTCTGTTCACACTCAGAGTGTAGCTAGTGTGTGTGCATGCCTGCTCACGTTGTGCTTCATCACCTCACTGTCCTTGCTCTGCCACCTCCACTGCTGTGGTGTGTGTGCTCTGCTCCTGCTGGGGTGACAGGTGTGTGTGTGTGTGTGTGTGTGTGTGTGTGTGTTTGTGTGTGTGTGGAGGGGAATTTAATTCCCGAGTTCATCTGCCAGTATACACCTTCACACCCTCATATCACACCACTGTGCATTCCCACCCTCTCTCTCTCCCTCCCTGAGCCTCACCCCCTCCCTCTCTCTCTCCCTCCCTGAGCCTCACCCCTTCCCTCTCCCTCTAGCTCTACTTTTGTCTATCATTTTCTATCCATCTCTTTCTCTCTTTCTTTCTCTCTCACTCTCTCTGCCTTTACTTTCCTTTTTCTCCCTCTCTCTCTTCCTCACCCTCACTCGCTCTGTCTCCTTTTCTTTTTTGCTCTCTATTCTTCATCCTCTCCCTCTCTCCCCTCCTCTTTCTAGTCTGTGACAGTAACTGAGCTCTGGCTTTACAGGCGTGTCCTCCAGGCGTTCGTTTTCTCTCTCTCTCTCTCCCTCTTTCCTCTTCCTCCTCCTGTTGCAGTGGGCCATCTTTCCCAGAATGCCATGCTCACCCCCTCCCTCCATTCTTCTCCCCTCCTGCCCTCTCTCCACTCATTTCTCAGGGATTCTGTCACTCTTCCCTTTGTCACTGCCATTCACTCTTTCTTCTTCAACCTTTCTCTCTCTCTCCTCCCCACATCTCCTTTCACTCGCTCTCTTTTTTCCTTTCCTTTCTTCTCCCCTACTATGGATGTTGTTTGATGTTTTCTCTTTAAGCTCTAACCTTCTGCTCATTTTCTCCATTCTTTCTGTCGTGTCCTCTACTTTTCTCCCATCCTATCTCTTATTCTTTCTTCTTGCTCAGAAATACAGGAAGCTTTTTTTTCTCCATGGCAGCCCCCAGCCCCCCCCCTCTCTCTCTCACACACACACACACACCTGCACATCATCCTCAAATGAAATATGAATTAGAATGAGTTCTGACAGACCGTACTAGCAAGACCATGGTTGAATTTGTATGCGTGTCTGCTTGGCTGATCATTTGTTTACCAATATGTAGCCCTTCCTTTGATAACTGGTGGGAAACATCATGAAAGTCAGACATGTTGCATCTGCGTTACCACTGAGCAGTGCTCATGAATGTGAATTAGCTGGACTTGGGTTACATTTGTGTGTGTGTGTGTGTGTGTGTGTGTGTGTGTTGTGTGGCATACACATTCACAGAAAACAGGTAGCGTGTGAAAAACAACATCAAGCCTACCTTTGCTGTTGCTCGTGCTTGGTATTCCGGGCAGCCATTAACTGTTATTGTCTCATGCATATACTGATACACCTGTGATAGAAAGGGCAAGTGAGAGATAAAGAAAGAGAGACAGAGGAAAGGGGAGAGAGAGAGAGAGAGAGACAGAGAGAGTGAGAGGGGAAAGGGGAGGAAGGGTAGGGAGAGAAGGGAATAACAAGAGGACAGTTGAGTGTCACTGTTCTGTTCTGATTTAATCATGCACATGTCAATACTGTTGCTAGAAGGCAGCTAAATACTCAGTAAAATTCAGCTTACTTTATTGTTGTTGTGCTTTGCAAAATTTTAAAGTGCTTTTTAACACACTCCAGACTGGTCAATACATGTTGTCTGCTTTATCATTGCAACTGGCCGCATTGCTAGTTGTGAGCCTCTGGCAATAGCCTGGAACAAATAGCTAACAGGTAAACTTTATTGTTTAGTTTACTTTATATAAATAATAATAATAATGATGATGATGATAACATATCACACCCAGAAGCTTTGTTTACTTGTTCTATGATGCACAGCTTTTGGGTGTCAACACAGTACGCTATCACTCATTCACCAGTAGAGTGTTCCACCTTCCCCCTGGAGTACTTGTGACTACTGGGCCCACTGTTCTGATGAGCTGCAGTTGCTTGCCCTCCATGTTATTATTTGTTTTCTTTCCACATCAACTGGCTGCCATTTTGGCTCTACAACAGGTGCACAGATATATATCTGCTACACTTGGGAAATTATTATATCTTTGGCCCTGTCACTGATCATTGTGTAGGCCCTAGCCATCACCCCTCTCTGTGAGTTCAAAGTTATAGCCATTGAGTTGGAAATAAATCAATGCTTCAGCCCATAGACTGAAATGAAGCCAAAATTAATAGATTCGATATGGAGGGTCCCACAGCACCTAGGTAAATTACCTTTACTATAGTCTATTAAGGCGCTAGCATTGTGCTGCTCAATACAGCTTGTCCTTCCCTCCCATGACGACAATAGTCCTGACATAATGACTTCGGCCATCTTGTCTGTGCAGTTATAACAGTGTGTAATTCATGTAATCAACACTGCATTGTAACAAATGAACAAGTAGGAGGGTTATACAATGCAAGTGCAATAGTTGGCTTGTGGGTGTTAGTGATGCACATTCAGTACACAAACACAGTGCACAATTTTAGGCCTAGACTGGTCTAGACTGAACAGCTAGTTCCTTTGTTCCTTTCAACAATCCTTTCATCAATGCACCTAAATATAACATCATCAGAGTTACGCTTTTCCAATTCTATAAAACCTGAAGTAATCGTGTGTGTGTGTGTAGGTGTATGTGAGTGTGTTAGGGGACTTAATAATGAAGATAGCTCTCAAAATAATTCCATATTCATATAGCCAGTGGATTTAGGATACAGATAGCTTTCTAGTGCTCCCACGGCACACTGTGTACTTGGATAATTGCATTGGAGAAACACATGCATAACAAAAAAGGTCAAGCTATTTCAGTCAGCAATGCTTTAAACCGCATGTAAAAACCTCCAACTGGCTATAGTCTAAATTGGATTTATGTCTCTCCTCTGAATTATTCAATAGGCAATCAAATTACATCTCAGGAGAAAAAAATGCCCTTATAAAACAACAAGTCTCACTTTGTTTTGTTGGGTGTAATGACGTGTTTAAATTGCATTAGGACATTGAAATGAAACCTAATGATCTTAGCATTCATTAGCGGACTCACCATTTCATTGATTAAGTGTCCTGCAATCTAACAGCAAGAAAACCTTTCAGCATATAGTGCTTTGCTTTTTCATACACACAGAGGAAATGACATGGCCAAATGAACTCATTTACTCTAACGTAGGATCCTCCTAATTACACAGTACATTAGGAACATTTAATACAGAGTATATTAAAAGGGACAAACAATCCCAACACAGTGCTCTTTTACAATTACAGTTGCATGTTCCTACCCTAAATCTAATCATAAATCTTTGACTTTGAACTCATTTAATTCATTTGTCTGCTAATACCTTAATTTCCTGATTATTAACCAAGGTTAATACATTGATTTTGCTAAATTTCTTCTGAGGTTAATACATGGGTGAGGGCTATATACAGGATTGCATTTCTTTTCATCATTCTACTTGATCTGATCTGATCTTCTGTGATTCAATAATGTTTAATAAACTGAGGTTAATACATGGATGAAGTTAATACAAGGGTGAGGTCAATACTTTTTGGTTTTTTAAGTTTGCATAAAACACTAACCTGAGGTTTATACATGGTGCAGGTTATATTTTGGAAATGACAGCATGTATTAGTTTTAAGAGGTACTTATACTTAGTACAAGTATCACTTAAGGGCATTCAGATTTTGAGAGATTTGCTGTAAAGTTTAATGAGGACAGATCAACAGTAAATGGTCCAAAGGTTCTCAGTCTCAGAGTCCATAATAACAGGGAACTGGGGTGTGAATGTGAGTCGCTTAGAAAAAAAAGAAATACTGGCAGTATTTATTCTCAAAACAAATTGTGCTTATAAAAGAGTTTTATCTTGCTGAATATTCTGTCTCTTTGTGTGTGTGCGTGTGTGTGTTTTTTTGCTGATGTTTTTAACAGTGCACACAGCCGCACAAGCGTAAACATTGGCATAATGGATGAGAGCAGCAAAGAGGAAGCTGTGTACTGGGAGTGAACCATAGAGGGAGGAAGTGGGAGGGAGGGGGGAGAGAAGGAGGAGGAGGGAGGGAGGGAAGAAGGGAGAGCAGACTCCTGGGATAGGTTTCGGAGGACTGAGGGACAGTGGTAAAAGCCTCTTCCTCCCTGGGGCTTCCCTCTTTCCTTCCCCTCCCTTGCTCTATCTCTATCTCATTCTTTGCATCTCTCCAGTGGTGTGCCATCTAGGCAACACTGCTCTGCTCTCTTGTTCTCTTTCTTTCTCTCTCCTCCCTCCCATACAATACTGTTTTACTCTTGACCTTTTTCCCTTGTACAGGCCTTTTATCTCCTGATCCTTCCACTCTCTCTCTCTCTCTTTCCCTCTCTTCATCGTCTTCTTACTCTAGTGTTAAGCCATCTGTGGAATAATGTTCGTCTCTCATTCTCTGCACAGCACTCCTGGGCTGCACCTGCAGCACTGTTTCAGATCTAACCTCGGCTTTTTCTTTCTCTTTTACACTTCTCTTGCTCTCTGTCCATTGGTGTTCCATCTCTCTTCTACACTCCTCTCTCTCTCTCTGTTGCTGTTTCTTTCTCTTCTACACTCCTCTCTCTTTTTTGCTCTTTCCTCGTCCTCTCTCAGTTGCTGTTTTTTTCTCTTCTACACTCCTCTCTTGTACTGTCTCTCTCTTTCTCTCTCTATTGCTGTAGTCTCTCACTCTGTCCAGATTCTCTTACACTTGTCCTCTCTATCCACATCCTGTTCCTTCCTCCAATTTCTCTCTCTCTCTCTCTCTCTCAATGGATTCACTTCATCACTCATGCGACCCCTATCACACTTTCCCTCTAGACTCACCCCATTCCCCTTTTTCTCTCACTGTCTTTCACTCTCTCTCACTGTCTCTCTATCTTGCTCTCTCTCTTCATGTCTTTCTCTCATTCCATTTCACTCCTCAATCTGTCTCTATTCCCTCTCTCTCTCTTTCAATCTTTCAACCTCTCTCTCTCTTCATGTCTTTCACTCTCTCATTCCATCTCCATTCCTCTCATGCCACCCTGCTCTTTCTCTTTTTCTCATTCTGTCTCTGTTCTCTCTCTCTCTCTCTCTTTAAGTCTTTCTCATTCCATCTCTCTCTCCCCCCCCCCTCCCTCCTGTGTGTGTGTTTCTCCCTGAGGGTGTACTCTTGCTGCTCTCTGGTTCTGTGGCTGTTGGCCATGGCGGGCTTTCATTAACCCAGATCTATTTCAGCAGTCAGGAACACTGAGGCTGTGTCGCTGCACACATCCCTATGAGTGAGTATGTGTGTGTGTGTGTGTGTTTGTGTGTATGTGCATGCAATTGTGCAGGTCTACAATCGAGTCAGCCTGTTAATGTGTGTGTATGTATTTGCAACAGTTCAGCTGAGTTAGTTAGTGTATGCAGGTGTGTGTGTGTTGCTTTAGAGTGTATATAAATCCATTTCCACACACATTCTCTGTGTGTATGTGTGTGTGGGGTGTGTGTGTGTGTGTGTGCACACTATGTGTGTGTAAGGCCACTAGGCATGCATGTGTTTGCTGGTGTGGCTTTGCCTGGGAAAAAAAATAAGCCTGAGTGGGGGTTTGGGGGGGTGGGGCAAGGTCACATGATGCATGTAACCATGGCTGCCCACTTTACAGTCTCAGAGAGGGAGAGAAAGAGAGAGAGAGAGAGAGAGAGAGAGAAATGAGACCTGGTGGACAAGTGCGAAAGGACCAGAGAGATAATGCTGTGCTCCTTTGGTTTCCTAGATGACAACCACTACAAAGGTCAAACAGCTGAAACCCTCATTCTGAATTTAATAGCCACACAAACACACACTGACTACTCAAACTTGTCATAATTTAACTGCATTGTGACCACCCCCACACATACACACCCGTCCACCCATCCACCCCCACCAGCAGAAATCTGACAGACTCGCTAGCCCACATTTTGACAAGAGTTTGTCAGTGTTGTGCTCCTTGACAATTTCCATTAGTGATGCAGTTCAGTTGTAATAACACTGTATTCAGCCTGCACGGCCGGACGGCTCTTTATTAGGCTGTCAACCCACTTAAGATGTTGCCGTAGAAACAAGGAAGAGAAGACACTCGTCACAGGTGTGAAGGATCCCTTGGGCAGCACAGTCACAGCAGTCCACCATCTGTTTTTTTTTAATTGCTACTTCTGTGGAAAGACAGTGGTGGAAAATCCCTCGTCAGGTGAATGGCATGCAAGCATGGCCGTGGATATGGGCCAGGTGTGTGGAGAAGAAAATAAACACAGTAAGGTCAGCGGCTCCCCTCTTCATCCCTGAGATGGAGGATGGAAGTTGTCATTCATCCGTGTCGTGCTCCCTCTCTCTCCCACTGGCATGGCTGAGCGAGCCTGACGACTCACTCGCTGTGATTTCTCTTTGTCCGAGCTACAAGATCTACGGCACAAGAGTCTGTCTCTCTCCCTCATCTCCCGTACTCTCTCTTACTCTGTCTATTTCTCACACGGTTCGTTACAGAACTTCCTTTCAATGGCATTCATCAAGGCTGCTTATTAACAAAAGTGGCTATTTCCTTGTGGCAGTTTTTCATCGCAATGTCTCCCTTGTCATCCCTCTGCTTGTGCCTGTGTTTATGCCTAGGCAGTAAATTAAATCAACATTCTGTACAAAACGGTTCTCGTGCTTGATAAGTGACAAAGCCAGTCCGTGTGCCATTATGTCTGCTAACCAGACCATGAAATAAGTTCATTCAAAGAAAGCCTGCGGGAGTAGAGACGACAACACGGGACACAAGCTTGCGTCTTACAGCCACAGAGAAAATCAACCATAACTAGGTTTATTCCACATTACGTGCTGACGGTAAATTACATTAGAAAGGGTAAAATGTTTACTACAGAAATACCAACTGTACACTAATTGCCCAGTTTCAGATTATCGCAGACAAACTTATTACATGCTGTGGAACCGAAAAGCATTAAAACAGTGCGTAGATGTACTATTGCAAGATGAGAGCTCTTGATAATTGCCTTCCAAAATGCCATCTCGTTCAGCATGGCTTTTGTGCAGGGCAACATAATAACATGCAAAGCCATGCGAGCAGGAAAGAGCTACCTCCCCTGCGTTGGCTGTCAAACACACATGCTGAACGCACACATCTGCACCGCTAACCCAGTAATGATGGCACACAGAACATAATTACTGAGCTGAGTGCAACCACTGCTACCACCTCCCACCGCCCAACCCCACAAACCTCCATCTCCCCCCTCCCACCGTGAGATGTGCATCCGCACATCTGCATCTGCATCCGCATCCTTTTGTGTTAGAGCTTGAGGTGCAAATACATAACTACACCCCAAACATCAGGAGAATGCCTGCTAGCAACTGAGGATGAGACAGAGAGAGATAGAGAGAGAGAGTGAGAGCACAGCTGCTGTGTGCTGTGGCGTAGCGGCATGCTACGCTAACGATGCCTGTGATAATGGGAATAATTAACATGGTCGATCTCCATGCGCCCTGCATCTCTCCACTCTCTGCATGGCTAGAGTCTACTACTGAAGCCTATGTGATCTGTACTATGCTGATCATCAAGAGTCAAGGCAGATAAGAAAGATACAGAAAAAAAGAGAGGAGAGTGAGAAAGAGAAAGAAAAATAGAGAGAGAGTCTGTGTACCTGTGTAGGCTACAGCACCGAATAAAAAACTACAGCAAGTTCAGTACATAACAGTCCCTATGTGACTGTTAAGCTATCATTGTGGTCCTGTGTTTTGATCGCTAGCTTGTTAGACTTTTTGCCTGTGTCTACTTTAAATCCACTTCTGGTAAACATATGTGCGTGTGTGTAAGTGTGTGTGTGTGTGTGTGTGTGTGTGTGTGTATGTATGTGTATGTGTGTGTGTGTCAGCATGCATTTGTGTTTGCGTGAGTGTGTGTAGAAGGGAGTAAAAAGCTGTGGCAGGCAGCAGCTGTCCTGCGGGGGACCTCGCAAGACTGCCAGACCAAAGTAATCCTTTGGCAAATGAGAGGATCACTGTTGTTGCCCACACCCCCCTGCCCAACACCCCAACATCCCCCACCCAACCCCCCCACCCCCCATGCCACCCCCTTCAATTACTGTCCCGTTGTGGTTTGTACCACTCTGTCACTTGTCCTGTCTTACAAAAATCTCAAGCTCACTCTATTTTCCGTTCGTCAAGTCAGATATCAATGGCCAGTTGACCCTTCCAGTCAAATTCAACCGGATCTTCCAGGAGGGTTGAGAATGATTCAGTTTGATAGCTCTGGTTTTGAACACGAAAGCCTTCGATTTGAGAGATAAACATTAGTATTTATAGGGTCTGTGCTGCTAACCAGACAAGGCATATGTGCTGGGGGGCTCACTGAAACTGTAAGCAGGGCTTAAAGCAAGGTTAATTTCAGGGCCTGTTATTTATTTATTTATTTTTGAGACAGTTTATCTCTTTTTAGGCGATCAATATATATATATCAATTTTTTAAAATCTCAAACAACCTGACTCGCTCCAGAATTCCAGCGCATTCTGGCCTGGGAACTTGAAGCCTTGTACAATTTTTTTTTAGAAATGAATTTGATTTCCCCTTTGGCTGGTGGTGTGTGAAAGAGAGAAGGGGGGCAGGTGTGGTGTTGCAATGACCCACCTCTCTGATGGCCGTGCAGAACTCACTCTGCAGAACCTTCTTCAGGGACTGGAGCTTGTGACCTGGGACGTCCCCAGACTCCTGGAGCTTCTCCAGCAACTCAATGGCCCTTGCCACATCTGAGAGACAGAGAGAGAGTAAGAGGTGGGAGTAAGAGAGAGGGGAAGAGGCAAAAGAAAAGAAAAAGAGAGGGGGACAGAGAGGAAGAGAGACAGGAAGAGACAGAAAAAAGGAGAGATGAAAGAAAGATAGGACAGAGACAAGCATTGAAATGAAGGTGAAGGTGAGGAATGAGAGGAGGCACAGCAGAAGAGTGGAAGAGTAGGAGGGGAGAGACAAAAGAGTGAAAGTAAAGGAGTGATGATAGGGAAGAAGAAGGAAAAGATGGAAAAAAAAAACACCAGTGAATTACATTTACAGAAGAGCCTGGTGAGAAAGACCATGCCTGTGCAACCAATCGATTGGAGGGATAATGGAAATAGACTAGCTGAAGGCAAAGAGGGTGATGGTGTGTGTGCGTATGTGTGGGGTGGGGGTATCTAGAGAAAGCAATCACACTGACTGGTACTTTGCATCAGCCCACTACAAGCATGAGAAAGGGGGCAGCTCAACACAAGAGTGCATTCACTAATGTCCAATAGAGATCGCCTACACGAGACGGAAACTCATTGTCCATTCTGGAGAGAGATTGGCTGGATAAGGATCTCTCCACCAAAGGGCTTGGCCCAGGTCTGTTCTGATGGAGTTCTGTACGAACAGAATTATGGCTGTGACCCACCCTATCTGAAAAAAGATAAAAGTAATTAAAATGTAATTGAATCTTATCTTCTGTATAGCCCATAGAGATATAGCCTAAAGGAATCATTGACCAATGTTATGTATATCTTCTAATTCCAAAACTGTAAACCTTTGATATAGCTTAGAAATGTTTCTGTATAACATCCACATTAGCATAGCATAAATTAGCTTGAGGTGAGGCTCCTCAGGACTGTTCTGGAATCAGTCCATGCCCACAGTGCATTCCAGTCCTCCGGCTCATTACAACAAGGACATAATACCCACCCAAATGGCCAGACCTTCACCTTTGTGTCGCTATCTCTCGCACATATCCACACATGGCTCTCCTCCCTCATCGCCGTTTCCATGCCACATCCAGGCAGATTAATTTAGTGCCCGCAGAGACAGGCAGGAAATTATGCTGTGAATGGATGGCACAGGGGCAAGGCCTGGTATCCATCATTTCAGCTCAAGCGTGACACTGCGCACACCTACAGTGCCAGACCATGTCTGATATTGCTACTATTCCCAAGACTCTGACTGGAAGAAAGTCTTTTGATAAAGGGCAGCTCCATGGAATGTAGATTTCTTGTCACATCCATATCACTAAATAAAATCCCGGGTTTTTGAATGACGTGATGACGAGAAATGTACAAAATATTTAAATAAAGCTATACTTGTTCATCCATATGTGGAATTGCCCTACACATGATTTATGAAGAGTAGCAGGCAAGGTTGAAGATAGAAGAAATACAAAATGTGTTCAATGTTTAAATACAGCAAAGTCTGCTGATACGTGTCCTGGTGATGCTTGTAAACAAATAAGTATTTTGAGACGTTTGCACAGAAAGAACATCAGATTTGTGTTTGAATTATCAAACAAAAGCTTACATTTTCAGTCTTCCATTTGCTTTAAGTTAACAGCAAACTTTTGAACACACAAAAATGATCTGAGAAGGTGGTTCTCCGCAGGCAAATTAGACTGGTGGACTGAGGCTTACAGATTAAAACAAACAATTTGGGTTGTTTACACACATAAAAAAAACATTAAAAGAAAACATCTTTGCCTTTTCAAAAGAATATCAGCCTTTGACAAAGTTGGATGTATCTCTGAACATAACTTCACAACATTCATGAATTCCAATTAATACCAAACTCATGTTAACCCAAAACCAAGTGAACAATTTGTAGCGGATCGAATGAAAAACACCCCTAAGACTTTATTTAGATGCAAAAACTGTAGACAACAAGGGTATTCTTGCTTAGACAGAAACCAATAACAGCCTGGGCAGTGAGGCAGATAGAAAAGCTATTACAGCCCACAAAACCAATATGGACAAGAGAGCCTGCAGCTCTAACTGTTGCCCGGATGGCTGTATCAGTATTGGACTGGAAGAAGGTGGGCTATTTTAAATTTGTTCTAAAACTAAAATGTTGATGTGAACCACCTTCACAAGCATTTGTTTTGCTTTCCCTTGTGTTGTTGTGGACATATTTCTTTTACAGGAACGTGCTTAAAAAATTGGTTGACTATTGTTTTCAGTGTTAATAAAGTGTTGTATTCGATGCCTTTGTTGCACCACTAAATGTTAAACAGTTTCCTCAAAGCACGGTGTGAAAAGAAATCTTGAGCACAAGAGAGCTTATGGATTGAGATTTAAAGACTAAATACTCATATTAGCATTTACTTAAAGAATTTAATTGACATGGAGAGTTCATCTTCTTAAGGATGGCTAATGTTTCTGGTTGCAGCATTCATTACAAATGACCAGCTACAGTTTAAGTGGCCCACATAAGATGTGTGGAAAACAGAAGTGATCAATTTCTGAGCTATTCCAATAGTTCCTGTCCAGGCAGCTGACAACACAAAGTACCCTCACTTCTCCACTTGGTGCAATTCTGCAGCAATCACTCCAATAGCTTCTGACATGTTGAATGAGAAAGACATCTCTACATTTTAGAAAATGGTCTCCAGTTCAGACAGCTGGCTGGCTGATGGCTGTGCAGGTAATTAGAATGGAAGGAGTCCTCTTTTATAAGAGACACTTAAATTGTTGTATGTCATGCAGGAACGATTTACAGCTGTGCTTACTCTGTACTGTCGGCCTGTGTAAGTGTTCCATATTTCACAGTCTAATCAAAGTCTCTCTGCTCTTCAGTAACCCATCACACACACACACACACACACACACACACACACACACACACACACACACACACACACAGTAACTCTTTACATCAAGTCGAGGGCACCCCACCCCCTCCCTCAGCACACACCCAAATGCGCCAGTCATTACATAACAAAGTTTGAGGGGGTGCTAATGATGGGCCTTATAATGGAGCTGGTAGCTTTTCCAAGCAGCACAGGAGGTGAAGGGGCTGGAGGCCTTCCCTGCACAGTACATTTAAGAGGAATTTATCCCTCATTACGTGCAGGTCGGGGGACAGGGATAGCCAGAAGTGAGTGAGACAAAATGAGCAAGTGAGCATTCTCTCCTCAGCCCTCGCTCTCTTTAGCTCATTAATGCAAATTTCTTCAGCCACATCAAGAGCTTGGACTATTCCAGCTATTTAGAGTCTATGCTTCACAGACTCCCCGAGCAGGTTCAGTTTTTTTTATTATTATTTATTTTTTTAATCTCCAGGGCTGAAGTTTCAGCATTCAGCTCTTCATCGCCTGGCTTATGTAGCCTCAGATACTGGGATTTAATCTACAAATGTGAGAATGTCAGGTATTGTATCGAGCAAGCGTCTGCATTTCTGATGCTATCAGTGGCAATGAAACCTCCACAACAAGTCTTCTAAAAGAGGCCTGACATTTGCAGAGTTTCATTCAGAAGTTAGAAACCTGAAATGAATTCCACTGATCCAACACCTTGTGAAATCTATTTTCATCTCATTGCTAGATTCCTATCATGTCTCCCTCATTCAGTGGCTGGACTAAAATAAGACTTAAGCAATCTGAAGTGCAGGTAAACAGAGAGGGTATCTGCTAAAATAAAAGGACTACCAAAGGCAAAGTGAAAACCACCTGCTTCTCTGTCCCAATATAAAGTGTGATATTGGAATCATGATACCGCATACAAATGACTTAGTGACCTTGTGCTTTTGTGAGATGAAGAGAAAGGAAGTGCGCAGAGAAAACAGGGAAGTGTTTCTCCTCTCTTAAACTTCCAGCTGAGATAATGATATCCTTCAGGCCACATCCATCTGTCACTTCACCGCTTGTCTCACTCTGATTCTTTGTTGCTGTTGCACAGACATAAATTCAGAACAGCATCTCTACAAGACACAAATCTAACTATTTCATGCCGTTCTGACTCAAGAAATAATTGTATAGTTCAATGTTACCTTGCCTTCATGTTCAGTATAGCAAAAAAGGCTTGTTCTTATGGCATATAATACAGAGCGCCTTTAACAGAGCTTGAGTATGGCTTGGTGTCTAAGGCACAAGTTTTGTTTGAGGACACATTGAAATAAGATTTGCATGGTAGCTGAGGGTGATTTGTGGCCCGTGGAAAAAGCCTCTCCACACACACACAAACACACACACAAACACACATACACAAGGAGATTCCAGTGAACTCTTGTGTCAAGTGGTAACACACATTTTCGCAATATCAGAGCGGTACTGCTACAAGTGCTTGACGCTTTCTTTGACCTTGAGTGAAGTAACATGAGGCGTTTTTACTGCATTAATTTCCCTCCTTCCAATAACAAACTCTATCAGTGTGAGGCTGAACCTGACTGACATAAGTGTGTAATTTCATACCAATCTAAATATAGCCTACTCTTAGCTGCCCACATGACATGGTATAAGCAGAGGGTATGAATACTCTCAGCTGAGGAGAAACACACAAAAAATAGGCGTACACTATTTTGTAAAACCCCATGCCTCTTCAGTCAACCAGATCATCTATGCTCAGATGCACTCACCGTTATAGTGTGCAAGTAGCACTACATGTTCATTTTCAGTGAGTTTTGGCAAGAGTTTCATACATGTGGAGATTGGGGAGACACAGCAGGGTACTATTTCCATGCATGAGAGGAGTCCGCCTGTTCACGGTTTAAACTCATCAGTTTGTGGAGTCAGCAGGAAAGACCCCCTCCACCCCCACAGTAGGGGACCTCCAGATGCTAGTTACATCTGGTGGCCCTGCAGCCTTCCCTGGACTGTGCAATGCTCCCTACGTTAAACTGCTTCAACTTCAGGCCAATCACACCACCACAAACTTCCGCCTCCCACCAGCCCAGTTCCAGTATTTTTAACATTCTTTCCTTCTATGTTTCTTTCTTTCTTTATTGCTATTTTATGTTTTTTTTGCCTTATTCAGATACGACACTGAGGATAGACAGGAAGTTAGTAGGACAGATGGAGTGGGATCAGGAAATGACCTTAGATTGGACTCAAATTTGGGTCCTGGTGCACGCTTGACCCATTTACGGTACAGGTGCCGTTAGCCAGTTGCACCTCAGCATCCCCTAACAAATGGCATTTCTAGGCAATTTTTCCATCTCTCCATAAAGGCTTCACAATCATGCTTTATCTGTGAATGTCTTTGTGACAGAGGCAATTACAACTGTAGAACTTTGGCAGAAAAAAACTTGCAATGTCTTTTTAAAATGCGAGAGGAATTGATTTACTGTTACTGAGAGTTAGGAAGTCACTGTTCAACTATTCTTTCAGTAACGGCAACCTTGAACACAGAATACCAAGGAATAACCACAATAGCAATAACAATGCTTAGAGAGGAGTAATGTTCAGCTACAAAACAGCATGAAACATTTACAACACATCATGCTCCATGTTAGATAGGTTTATAAGATGATGTTACAGCACACCTTAGTTTTAAAATCTCTACTGGTGACGCACTTGATACATGTAAAACTCACTCCAATCAAGGTTATGGGATATGCAAAATATACTCATCTTTGCAGTGATTTCCTTATCAAACTGACGCATGTTATATCTCCTTACAACAGACTGACTTCCACAAGCCATTTCCCAACATTAATTCAGCCAAAATTAGATTTTTGTAACTAATGCCATATTCCATGGTGCTTATGCCATACTTTAAATACACATTTAAAGCTGTTTGACAGAATATTCCAGATCATTTCGACCTAAAGCCCTGTTGTTCAAGGTCAGGTTCACGTTCAAGTGCTGTCAGTAGGAAAATGAGCAATATAATTTTGTTCAACAGAGAACAAATAGTGAACCAGCAATAAACACTAACTGAAAGGGTCACAGAAACTTACCTTTGCTACTGGCAGCACTTGCCTACTGACAGCATTCGGTGACCTCAAACAACAGGGCTATGGGTTGAAATGCTCTGAAAATTCCTTTAGTTACATAAGAATGCAAGTCAACTCTGCTTTTGTTTTTTGTATAATAAAATATCTAATTACTATTAAAAGTTGGCCATTTAAAGTTTTGTTAATACATCCAGTGCTGGGTCTACTTCATCATTATGAAGAAAACAATAAATGTTTTGCAAAGTACTGATATTTGTATTGTGCCTGAAGTCTGCTCAAAAGCTAGAATTAATGAAAATGGATTCTACCTAAAACTTTCTAAATAAATGAACAGGCTGTCTCTCTGTTTTGTACATTAGCATATTTGCTTCAATTCCAGCACACAGGCAAATGAATATGTAGTCACAAACTTCCCTGTTCTGACATATTTCTCTCTCAAGAGGTGTTGCTTTGCAAGATGTTTTATCCCATGTTAAGGTCAAACAAATGCCTCACATACTATAGGCCTACAAACCTCTCTATCCTTTCATTGAAACAGTCTGAAGTACTATGAGCTGAGCTCAGTGTAGAAGTGATTTAAACCTGTTTATAAACGTATTATATTTGCTAACCTCCATGCCTGATATGCAGTTAATTCATATGGACTACCCTAGTGAGAGAGAGAGAGCGAGAGAGAGACATACAAAACAAAACACACCGTGCAGTCCAACTGGAGCCTAATGACATTACAGCATCTATTATACCAGCTGAGCGATGCTAATTGAACACAAGCAAAGGACAATGATTACAGGAAATGACTTTGCTTATGAAACGATCTTTCATATGAGCACAGCAGCTTCCTGGTATTGCAGAACTACCCACAATGCAATCCCAGTACACAGAGGGCAATGTCCTTTGCCTCTATGCGGTCAGACTTTTGTGCGGAAGCCGTTTTGTTTCTTTGGCATCTAACTCTGTGCACGGCACGCCAGTGTCAGAGTTCTCAGGGCATGCAACGAGGAAGCTTACCATCTGCCTCACTCTGCTTGCATCTAGGGCACCCTATTTGAGTGAAGAGTTCCTCCAAATTTTACACATGCACATACACACACGCACCCTCCTTGGCCCTTCCTTCCAAGCCCGGACCTGGCATCAACATGGGGTCCTCCTAAACACAAGGCCAAACTCACGACAGGAGCCCACGTTTAAGACCTGTGCAGCTCATTTTATCAATTCCCCCATACAGGGTGAATTAGCACTAATTGGCCCTGGCCTGACATTTCTTGACAATAGAGGGCAAATAAATCTCTCCTTTTTGGCTGAGGACGACCATTAGGAATTTTGAGGCACAAATGACCTTTTCGTATTGGATTGCTTTCTCAGCGCCCTAACGAATGGCTCTGAGGAGGTCCATCTTAAACAAATTAGCAAATCAAACCTGCCCAACAATGCATGTCTAATTAGGATATACAGTACAGACAGCTCACTATGGATATAGCATCGTAGCTTTATATACCAAGTGTGCATGCTGACACTTATCCACGACCTCCTGCCAGCTGTGTTGGCAGTATAGCCCTGTAGGTGGGCAGTCATGCTAGCACTTCTAACAAGAGGCCAGCTTTCCACCATGCTGAACGAGTACATATCCTTAATGCCATGCTTTCCTTCTGAATGGAGGATGAGAAAGGAAGCAATCAGTCTAAAGCCGATGAAAATGGTCTCACCTATGCTCGAACCTATGACAACAATACATGGTGTAGTATCAGATGTAACTATCTGCTCATGAACCACTGGCTGTCCATTGTCCAATATATTGTCAAAAAAGGGTCTTCTTAGGCAGCTCAGACTGTGAATTGGAAACAAAGAGTGGACAGGCTGTCTTTCATAACATGGAGCTGCTTGAAACGGGGAAAGGGAAGGTGATTTACCTCTGGTATGTTTTGTTTAAGTCTTGGTTCAAATACAGTATGTAAGTAAATACTGTATGTGAGTAATGTAAGTTGTGATGGGCAAAAGTGTCGTTAAGACATTTAAACATACAAACATGACAGTAACAACAAACATCACTGACTGTACCTATAAGGGATGAATCTCCCCAAACTACTGGCACAAGAGATGTGAGTGAATAACATGCCCTAACAAATGATGGCACAGAGCATAGACGATATTTGGAATCCCTCTTCCTGCAGATTGCTTGGTCTCTTTCTTTCTCTCTATCTATCTCTATCTCTATCTCTTTCTCTCTATCTGACAATACAGTATTTCAAACTGTCCGTGGCACAGCATGACACAACACAGCACAGCACATGAAGGTGACATCAGCCTACAAAGTCTTTTCCAAGCTGTGCTTGCCTTCATTGACAAACCCCCTACAGGCTGAAAATGCCTGGCAAAGAACTATGACAATAGTAATAGCAAGGGAAACTGTCATACTGTTGCCTCCATACCACTATTACAGCATGACTAAATAAATGTAGGCCTACAGGATGGCGTGACTCAGTATCACAGCATTTGGAAAATTAATATTCCTTCGAATGTGGTATGAATCTTTAACACTGCGTCTACCAAGGACAATAGCCATGCAAATGTTGTCCTTTCCTCTTCTCCAAACTCTCAGGAACTGAATTTGTTTAATGTAGGCCTAGGACCCTGAGACAATACCAGGAAGAGCAGTTTTAACAAACATGGCCAACACTCTTCCTATTCCAAACCTTCCTTTCTTTAGCACTTGATACTACAATTGACAATAGTTGATAATGTTTCATATTGCCAGTATTTTTTCCTCTGTTTTTTACATACTTAAAATGACATTAGTCACCTCCTGAGACATCACGAACACACCCTGTTATTAAACATACAAGAAATCATAATTACACTGGTTCCTGGGAGGTCACATTTCAGGTGAAACGCTTGGATGCTCGCTAAATATTTGCACATTAGACATTCAGCTTCAGTTCACAGTGAAGGGTGAACTCATCCACCATAATGGTCACTCATCAGAGGCATCCCTGCAAACAAAAAGTGTTTGTCTCTACCCTCATAATTGTCGAGTTGTTGTCTCTCCAACAACGCTGAGTAGGCGGGCTAGTAATCTCTAAAAGGGCCTCTTGTTTGGCCAGCGCTCGCTGTTACGTTTGAGTCGCTCAAACGTCGGCAAGGCACTTCACGTTCAAGCGCAAATCACGTTGAAGACAGTGCGTATCTGTGACTCCCATCACGCATCAATGATCGCGTTCCCTCGCCGACTGAAATGACCGCATTTTTATATCACTGTCTAATGAGGATACCTATCGCCTTTTACATAGATGCTGTTATTACGGTTAATGCATTGTTTCGGCTGGTTTAAGATCATCTTGGTCATCTCAAGTGTAGTAGCATACCCATGATTATTATAGTGATGGGATTCCACAAATATCATTGAAGAAGGCTTGCGCGGTGCTGGCGCGAGTTACTTCTCTCTCCAGGCAACGTACTGTTGCGAATAAGCATTATAAAATGCTTTTTGAAAGAGGGAATGCAATACATGAATGGAACTGTGGTTGATCTACCTATGCCAAATAATTCATCTTAGCCTTCTGCCCCGGAAGCAGGAGTACCCCGTCCCGCTATTTTTAACTGGATCCACATGGTTTGTGTAACACTCGCACTATATTGTATTTCAATACCACTCACATGTTACGCCCTACATACGGCAATATGCGTGTGTGTGTCAGTGCAACAGTAAAATGGCTCATTACAGACCTCAATAGACAAGTGAATGCCTCTGAAGTTCGTCTCCCTCCAGAAGAACACTTTTCATTTGACGTGAACAACGTGCAAAACTAGCTGCCATGTATGAGCAAGTTAGCGCCATGGCCATCGACTGATGTTTACTCACAAGTCAGAGATTAGGCGACCAGGTAGGAATGACCTACCTATAGGGCTACAGCTACAATACTGATTTATTTTCAATATTTAATGAGTCGATGGTTCTATGCTTCAAGAAACAAACGCCCTCACCAGACTTTGGAACAAAAGCTCCTAATTTTGCTCCGACTCGTTAACGCAGTCCGTTATATAGCTGCCAGTGCTGTTGCTTTTGTTAAAGTGACATTTTATTGATGAGGCAAAGTTTTACAATAGAATATCTCTTAACACGCATCGTTTACATTACACACTGGCATCAAACAGACGCGCAACACTGCGAATTAATATTAGGCTATTATTCGCCATTAGGGTAGCCTATATTAAATCGTTTGCCTAAAGAATAACAATGTTCAAGCAACATTAATAATTTCTTCTTGTAAGCGACAAAACCCACACCTCCATAGATTCTATTTTAAACGCACGGAACCCATCGCACAAAGTACGAGTTGACAACGAGTTAGTATTATATTTTATTCCACAAACGTCAAGCGCTCGTGAATGAACTAAAGAAAAACACAACATTCGCGCATGCGAATCTCTTCCAAAATCACTCATTAAACATAGTCTCCTTTTGTAAGTTTCCATTCTATTAACAGTCGATGGAATGCAACAAACGCAAATAGTTCTGCTTGTTAAAGGCTATATTATTATCTTACCTCGCTCCAGAGTGAGCGGTTGGACCACTGTCGCCATGTCTGCTGTTAGCGAGGAGAGCGACTAGAGAAGCTAAAGCATCAGACGTTCCACTGAACGTGAGTGAGCGGGGGGAGAGAGAGAGAGAGAGAGAGAGAGCGTTTAGCAGCTGGGAGGGAACAGGGATTACCTCCCTTTCACCACTCGCTTCACATACTCATCTCTGAATGTCCACTGGAACAAGGTGTCAACAGTATAAACAACATGCAGTGATGCTAGACTGCATACGTGATGAAGCGCATCTATTGCACAAAAAGGTTATGTCAAGTCCATTGTCCAACTATATGCGTGAGTGAGACTGGGCGCATGAATATGTAATTGCTTAGTTATATGCATGTATTTTTAGATTAGATTTTGTATGTTCTGAGTAAATTGCGTTGCCTGTCTGGTGTGTATACATACATACATACATACATACATACATACATACATACATACATACAAAATATACAAAACAAAAACTAAATATAGAAAACAAACAAAAAAAACTGTAGTAGCACTCTTAGTGAAAGCTATGACCACTGGATGTTTGTATAGGATCAGGGATGTGCAGGAGCCCTAGAGTGATCCATTGTGGTCTCTCTGGGCATGCTAGAGCAGTATTAGACTGGTCTTAGTGAAGGCCTTGGGATCAGGGTTGATGAAGGGCTTTATAGATTAATCTCCATGCTTATGCATGTCACAGCAGAGAGAAGATCCAAACCGTGTAGTGTGGCACGGACAGACTCCCTCTCTTCGCTACGGGTTTCTGCTCCTCTTCCACTAATGCTCACTCAGGCTTAGAACTGGGGGGCAAATCCCATGCATGACCCACCAGTGCCCACAGTGGAGGGGACAGCGCCAAGATACCATCTTGTGCGCTTTATCAACTATATGTATGTGCCCCACTCCTCCACTCTATTCCTCAGTACATTCAGGTTAAATACACCCACATAAAATCTGAGAAATTATTTTTGCCTGTTTGGCTTTAATACTTGTTTAAGTTGACTGATATTTATCAGATATGTTTTTCCAAATTGACACAGACTTGCAGATGTGTGGGTTTGGATTCAAATTCAGACAGTGCGGTTACAGCTGCTCCACTATGCCCATACATACTGTGTGTCTTATATCCTACATTGTCACTGTCTTACCTGGATGGATTTTGGCACAATATGTACTGCATATGCATTTTTGCACTTAGAGAATCCTGTGTGTTGTCTAGCATGGCTGACAATGAGTGTAATTAAACTAGAGAGATGAATAAGCATTAACTCATCGCACTGTTTTTTCATTAGTCAGGATTAGAGGCCCACCAGGGAAGGGAATGGAAGTAGAGTAATTAAATTCTGATTGCTCTTAAAATGTCACTCACTTTGGGAAGTTAATAACAAACTTCGTCCGAAACAGGTTATCAGTTCTACAATGGCAATGGCAACTCCCTCTCAAGACAAAAGTAGCTGTTTTATTTTTCTTCAGTCAAATCAGTCACTTTCGCTCTGTGGTCTCAGGAAACACATTTGTTTTCACAGCACTATCCATCAATTAATTAGGTCGAGTTTATCACCTAAAGTCGTGCTTTCATTAGTGCAAACCTTTTCTACTGATTGAACCCCACACACACATAAGTATCACACTTACTGATGAGTTCCAGTTAATCTAGCCCTGTTCAGCCACTCACCTGATGTGGAGAGATAGTTGTTGGGAGGAGGGATAAATGGCAGAAGAGGCAGGGAGAAAGAGAGAGGGAGAAAAAGAACGTGAAAGAGAGAGGGAGAAAGAGAGAGAGATGGGGAAAAAGGCTTAGAGCCAGAGAGAGAAAGAGGACAGGAGGAGATTATGGACCCGCGGCCATATGGGTTGCTGTTCCACAGTATATCACTGCTTTTAAAAACACAACAGGGGAAAAAATAAAGATAGAGAGAGTGAGGGGCTGTGCAATGGAAGGACAGAGAAAGAATGAGAGACAGAGTGAGAGAAGGCTAGATAAGGGCTTGAGTAAGCCTGCGGTCTCCCCAACGAAAGGAAATTGATTTCTGAATGGATGTGAGGCTGGCACAGAGAGCAGTTAGCAAACACACAAACAACGGATGAAACAAAGAACATGGATGGATTTTCAAGAGGCTGATGTGAGGCAGAGGATTTTTTTCATTCTCTCAGAGGCTTTGGTCAGGGTCAGGAGATACAGTCTAACCTTGAGCATTTCTGTATCGACTATAGGGTGACATTGCTACAATTGCATCGAAAAGTAACTGATACATGACCAGCCAAAGGAAATAATAAATTTTTATGTCATGTTATTTCCATGTTCATGACCAATGTTCTGTGATATAAGGTAACACACAAAAGGTCAGCGACAGTCCTAGGGGAAAATATTAGCTTTGTTTAAGAACAACGAACAATTTGATCACATTCAGACTTAGTAATAGTAACAGTAATCATAGTAATCAAATAGTAATCATAGTGACATGACAAGGATGCTCAGGGAGTACATAGCAAGACAACACTGCAAAAAGCAAGAGACGTCACTTTGGTATAATTTTGTGTTAGGATGTCAACAAACAAGTCTTTGTTCTGATATCCAGCAGTCATCTAGTGTCTGACCACCTGGTGATAGTATGATGTATAGCCTGGTGATGTCTATTGCATGGCTGAATAGTGTTTGTGGCCTTTGCAGCATAACCCAGGGTGTGGCCTTCAGTTTCTTAGAATGTTATCTTAAAGTCTAATAATGTATTATCTATTAATATTGATCGATTATTAGAAGAAAACAATGACAATATGAAGTAGCTACACAAGAATAAGGCCTATAAGGCTTAATATGGCCAATTGGCCATGATATAACAGACACTGCAGTTTCTAGGCAATGTAAGAAAAAGTCTGCTGAACATAGCTTTGAATGAAAAACCTAATTTCAAATTAATGAAATATTTAACATGACCCATTTTGTAGATTTTTCGATCCAAACTCTCTGAGAACATTGCTGCTCTACAGTGGCAGTGCTAAGTCAAGGCTTCAGCCTGACTGATCCTCATCGAGTGACAAGTGTTGCCCAAACATAACAAGATGGGGGGCCGAGCCGAGCGACTGCTCCCAATCAGTACTGGCCATGCATGACTGCACTGGGCTCGCTTGGCTGCAACAGGCAGGTAGTGGGGACACAGAAACAGCTGGATGCTCGCAGGCCAAAAACTGCTCGCAGCCTGGCATCTCTGTGGAGGATCATGGCACAAGACCATCATGCCATGTCAACAATCCCTCCCCCACTCGTCTATTGCCTAGTATAGTAGAAGCAGACTGGAGATCTTGCATTAGAATGAAACACAGGAGCTCACTTCTCTGACAGTTTGCCAATGCTCTGAAGCTAATTAGTCTTTTGTTGAAGCAAGCTTACTTGGTTGCTCTCAGTCAACACACAGATATGACACATGATTTGAATACACTATTCTTTTGTAGTTCAAACATCTCAGTGACAGGAAAAGAACTGTGATATCCATAAGTGTTGATGATGTAAATTCTGTATAAATATTAAGAAATAAAAGATGCAGGTTTATTCCTCAGGAATAATCCTCTCAAGAGCTAATCTTTCCCCTGGTACGTCTGCAGAAAAGCTCCTCGCTGAGGGACTCGACAGCCATGTCAGCTCTGGAAAGTGCTATCTATCCCAGACCATAGTGAGCCCTGTCAGCAAAGTGATGGGGGAAATCTCCCTTGCTGATGATGATGTTAATGACACATTAGTGAAATGAATTATCCCCCCTGCCAAACTGCTGTGTAATGTGCTCAGTAAAGGATGAATCCTCCATGACTCAACACAGGCTAGGCATTGTCAAGCAAGTCCACATTTGCCATGATTTATAGGTGTTTTGCATTTTTTTATGGGAATTCATTAGAGAACAAACTTAAGGCCTTGCAATAGCTTTACAGGGCTGGTCTAGTTCAAACCACATTTGGTGTCTTGGCTCAGCTCAAACATCATAAAAGAATAAAGAGTGCACTTCGCATAAGGTGTAAAGACTGTAGGTGTGTTTTCTATTCAGGTTTATCAGAGGAGAAGTTATGCTAAGATGTCAGACTATACGTTGCACAGGCAATAGAATGAAACCTCACATCTGATTGCATACAACAAATGCATGTGAGAATTTCTCCAAAAAGTTGGTCTATCCTTTTAAGCCTTACAATAGGTTTGTTGGAATAGTTTGTCTGGTTCTAGCCATATTTACCGTCATAGCACAACTTCAATCACACTCAGATTGCCGAGTGATTTTTGTTGGCTGTCAGGGGGAAAAGATGGGTTGGTTGAATGTGCTTTGGCATCCCAATCATCCACCTAGGCTTTGTTCCCCTTCGCCATTTCCTACTGCACATCATTAAGTGCATTCCGCACGTTTTGCAACCAGTGCATCAAGAGCTCTGTTTCTCTGTTGTCTCGCTCTCTCACAGAGCAACGTCTCTCGAAGTGGAACAGCTAATGGGAAAACATTGGTGTAGCAATTTGTAAATCACGTCAGACTTAAGTGTCACACTGACTGATGAATGGTGCATTGTTTCCCGTTTCCAGGAGTAGGAGTTGGGTTCAGAGAAGTCTCTGTTTTTTTCTCTATGGTGTCAGCAGTCTTGAGGGTAATTGCCAGAGAATGTATAAGACGTGACAGTTATGATATATTGTGTACTGAAGCAACTACCTGAGCTGGCAACAGCCAATACCCAAAAGTCCTGAGACTGACACGCCAGCTACTTTGTCTTAAGTTTAAATATATGTGTGTAATAGTATATTTCTGTGTGTTTTTGTATGTGTGTATGTGTGCATTTTTACTAAATCCAAAAGGGCACCACAGATCTTAATAAACAACACTGGTATGTTATTATCGGCAGTCCCAATTATTGACAATCCCAGTACAGTGTTCTAGCATTGCCCCTGGACCAGGATAAACAACATTACAGAGAATGATGATGATACATAATACCTAGGCAACATAAACCCTTGAAATCCTGAAAGGTCAACAGGATATGTTTTTTTTCAGTGTATTACTTCATATGATTCTTGGCAAATCATGGTTATACTGTATTTCTTTAATCAATTCTTGCACACCCCCACTCATGTGAGGGGATTTGTTGTGAATTCAATGCATTTAGGTTACCAACTGTATACCTCCAATACCCTTGCATCACCCACCTCAGAGTAGTTTTTTTTAACCAATTCAGTAATATACTTCGCTAAACTGAAACAGCGGCGCCGCTAGAAATGTTGGGCCCTATGACAGAAAATTATTTTGGGCCTCCCAAACACTGATTATAATATTAAAATGTTCTCTAGGGCCCCCTATCAGTGCCAGGCCCTTGGAATCATCCCCTGAACGGTTTATGCGGTTAGAAGTCAAGATACCAGTAGTATAATATCATGCTATGTGATCTTGCTTAAGACTCCATCCTTGAGCAATCACATCCAGTTCATAGTTCAACTCGGGCGAAAAGCCTTAGCAGGTGTTCATTCGGTGGATGTCTGGTTCAGCCATATTAGTATAGTTGCGCGTTAGTTGGGAAGAGATTCTATCTGTGAGGGATTCGTGGAAATTTCTCTTGAAAGGAAACTTCTCGGAACAAAGTTACCTGTGGTTTAACATTACAGCTTAAACTTGCATGTTGCATTTAACGTTATCATTGAAATGCGCGTGTTCTCAATAAATCGCTTTACTAGTTTGCACTCGAAGAGTGCGGAGTATACACAAGTCGGGCAGGTGAGGCACTTTCTCTCACGTGATTTAGGATCTAACCATAAGTTATGGAGAACAAGGCTGATTTCTGGAGGTTTTGGCTGTGTGACATCTCTACTCCGGACCGAGCGAAATATGTGCAAACAGACTGTTTACTTACACAGTATTAATGGAAGAAGACATGTTTACAATAGAGAGTGTGTCCGGTACTTGTCTACCAGAAATGCTTACGACGACGCTTTCACTACAGCAAGGGATAACCCCGAAAAGTTCTGGAGCGCGGCTGCACAAAATATCTCTTGGTTTGAACCATGGCACCAACTTCTGGACAAGACAGATATCATATTTCCGCAGTGGTGGGTTAGCTCACTTTATGTGTAGTTTTTACAGAGAGCTATGCGTAAAGTATTTAAAAGTAGCCCAACACGGGTTCGTTCTTCTGTTCCGTTCAGAAGCAGATAGGCACTAGGCAACTTTATATGCACAATTAGTTGCAAGGTGATTTTTAACGTTGTTTTGTTTGTTTAGGATGGTCCTCTTTAGTGTGTTAGTAAGCGTAGTCTGCACAACTGCATTGCAGAACAGATCTGCACTTTCATTCGCTTCTCATTGCAGAGCAAGAGTTCAACTCAAGTTCAGTATCATGTTACATCTCCACCCCCTTCACATGTCTGTATGTCCATAATAATAGACATCAGTTGTATGTTCAATTACTGCCACCTAGCATCGTGGAGGGTAGGATTATACTTGCAGTTCATACACTTTCTATAGTCTCACGGCCTCTAATAATGACAATATTATTATGATTATTCATAATCATTATAATAATAAACCACATTTCACCTTGCATTGAATTTATTGCTAATTCTACCTTTGGAAAGAGTATTGTACACTCATGCATACGTGATCTCTCATTGCTCATGCCATATGCTGATGGCGTAGGTTTGTTGGAGGGAAGCTGAACGTCTGTTATAATGCAGTGGACCGTCATGTGGAAAGTGACCGGGGAGATCAGCCCGCTATTATCTACGATAGCCCTGTTACCAACACAAAACTCATTCTGACTTACAAGCAGTTTCAAAAGGAGGTATTGCCTTTGGTTTTGAGGTGTTTTTTTTGAGCCATCAAATTTATTTATCACAATTTTTATTCTAGTTCTAGTTCTTTTATTCTAGTGATTCTAGTTCTAGTGATACTAGTGATTAGTTTATCAGTGATTTCCTCCCATTACAGATAAAATATGTATTATTAGTTTGTAGTTCATGTTTTATGCAAATCTTATTATTACACTGACAAGAAATGTGTTAATCATGATTGTGCTGACCACTTTCTTCTTGTCATACCTGTTCTCTGTTGCCTTTTCTCCTCGCTGAGGTTTCTCGGCTGGCTGGTGTGCTAGTGAGAAATGGGATAAAGACAGGAGACCTGGTGGTGATCTACATGCCCATGGTACCTCAGGCCATGTTTACCATGTTGGCATGTGCCAGGATAGGGGCAACCCACAGCCTCATCTTTGGTGGCTTTGCTTCCAGGGAGCTGTCCGTTCGCATCGACCATGCCAAGGTAGGCGCGGGGGAAAGGGGTGGTGGTGGTGGATGGTATCCACTGGTTATGCAAACCTGCATGCTGCATGATTTGCTGCAGAAATTCCTTTGCACATACTGTAGATTCACTGTTCGAGCAGGACTTAAGCAAGTCTCCAACAGTTTTCCTCAGTGGGCATTTACTCAGTTACGCTGGTCGGTCATACACCTGCAAAGCCCATTTGGGACTCAGAATAGCTAAGAAGATTCATGGCTTTCAGGCCAAAAGAGACAAGAGACACTGGACTCCCGCTTTTAATTGGTATTATAATCACCACATTTAATTCCATGAAAAGTGCTATCAGCTATTCACTGAGGAATCGGAGCAGAAGTTACTATTCTATGTGTATGGGTAGTAGTAGAGTGCAATGATGGCAGCTGATTTAATTACACAGGACAAAAGGCCCATATTTTACAAGGGTGGAGGCCTCTAGAAAGCTTTGAGGTCCATCAGGTAAATAACCTGGTGAAGGGGAGACCTTTTATGGAAACTCAACCCAATGCTTTAAGTGCACTCTCTCATAGCATGAGCCTGGGTTCCATTTTGTATTGCTCTAATATCATAACCAGCTCCTTTGGTATTGCATCAGGGAAATTGCATTGTATTGTTGCAATAATAAAATCACAAGGGTTTAAATTTCCATTTACTATAAATGGAATTGACTGACTACATTGATGTAAGTTTAACATCCCTGTAGATAGATGAATTGAAATATTGCCTATGACATCTTGAAATCCTTATGAGTTGGATAGACATGGTCATCTTCAGATGATGATACATTATAAGTCTGTCTTTTGTTCAAGAGTGGACCACTGACAAGCCCAGTGTCAGCGGATGAAAAACATCATAGCAGTTAGCAGTGTGGGAAAATGCATATCCTTTTTGAAGGCTTTTTGACTTTGCATCAGCCAAAAATCTCAATTAAAGTCATTTAATTTTTTATTAGTAGATTTTTTTTATTAGTAGAAAATGCCCACATTCTGTTCTACTTTATGCTAATAATATTTGCTTGCTGTAAATTGTTATATTGTGTGGCGTAAATTTGTCCAGCATATGCTATGCAGTTATTCCAAGTCCTAAATCATGTCATGCATGTCTGTTTTGATAAAGTGTCCATGCCAGTGCACTGGTTGTGCAAATCAATTTTGGACAGCAGCATCTGTCAGCATTTACCACATTGTTGTTGTTGCTGTGTTGTTGCAGCCC
Organism: Tenualosa thibaudeaui; assembly: GCA_027481765.1. Taxonomy (NCBI): domain Eukaryota; kingdom Metazoa; phylum Chordata; class Actinopteri; order Clupeiformes; family Clupeidae; genus Tenualosa; species Tenualosa thibaudeaui. The sequence continues at coordinate 10,211,968 of JAIFZK010000022.1, forward strand.
AAGATGATCGTGACGGCGTCGTATGGCATTGAGCCAGGCAGGAGAGTTGAGTACATCCCTCTGGTGGAGAAGGCCCTGGAGCTGAGCAGCCACAAGCCCGATAAAGTGCTCATATTCAACAGGCCCAACATGGTGAGAGCCTGTGGCCTCCAGGCACTGATGTGCTCAAGCATGGTTTGTGAGTGCTTGTGTGTGTATGTGTGTGTGTGAGAGAGAGTGAGAGAGAGAGTGAGACAGAGAATGTCTGTGTGTGTCTTAAGAAAAAAAAAAGAGAGGGAGAGAGAAGATGTGCTCAAGCATGGTGTGTGTGTGTTGTGTGTTTGGTGGGGTAGTTTGTGTGTGTGCGTATGTGTGTGTGTGTGTGAGAGAGAGAGAGTTAGTGAGAGAATGTGTATGTATATGTGTAGGATGTGTGTTTGGGGGAGAATAGTGTGTATGTGTGTGTGTAGGGCAGGTGGTTGGATGCTAGTATGTGTGTCTGTGTGTATGGAAGTGTGTATGTATATGTGTAGGAGGTGTGCTTATGGAAGAGTAGTGTGTGGGTGTGGGTGTGTGTGTATGTGTGTGTGTAGGGGAGGTTATTGTGATTGGATGGTAGTATGTGTGTCTGTGTGTATGGAAGTGTATTCTATGCGGAAAAGACTCATCTATGGCCATAATAGTGTGATCACCCCCAGGCCATACACACACACAAACACACTTGTCAAACCTAAAGGCTGGATGTTTTTGCTAGTAGCAGATTATATTCATTATAAAAGATAATTCATGCCTTTCAGGAAATTGTGCTCACTAAAATGTGTGTTTCAGTTAATCTCAGTTATCTCACCATGACACATTAATAGGAGGGTGGTTTACCATGGGTTTTCAGCTCTTTGAGGAAATAACTGCTGTTGCAGTGTTATTTGACATAGGGAGGAATAGGAAGGAGTGGAGGATGGTGTGTGCATATGTGTATGTATCTTTGTGTGTGTGTGCGCGTGAGTCTGTGCCTGTGTGTTTCAAGAGATAGAGAGGGAGAACAAGAGAAAGTGTGTGTGTAAAAGTATTGCAAGTCTATGTGCTCCATATTACACGTGTGTATGTGTTGAGAGAAAGAGGGAGAGAGAGAGAAAGGTTGTGTGCACAGTATTGCAAGTGTATTGGCCAATATTACAGGTGTACAGTATATGTGTGAGTGTGTGTGTGTGTAAGAGAGAGAGAGAATTTATTTCTGTGAGAATCTATTCTGAAGTTGGGTCCAGGCATAGAGCCCAGCCCACACAGTCTCGGTAGCACTGCTCTACTCCACTCCACCCCACCAGTCAGAAAGTCACAAACCTCAAAGTCCTCCAAACTCACTGCTTCGCCTCCAGATAATTCAGATGCACTCTGCCCTTTTTGTGTCTTTGAGTGTGTGTGTGTGTGTGTGTGTGTGTGTGTGTGTGTGAGTGAGGCCTGATTTTTTTAGCAACTCTTCTAAGAGCGAGGCAGGCTTGTCTGTGAAATCCCCAGAATCCCTCTATAGTGTGTTGCTGAGCACAGAGCGGAGCAGCACAGCACAGGCAGGTCTGCCTCAGTCCAAATGCACTATGAGTCATTTAGGCTCTGCTGCTACTGCTGCTGCTGCTACATGCCACTTTGTTTTAGGGCTTCAGATCTTCATCTCACCTTGTGCTGTTTTGGAACAGGGGGCATCGGGCTGGTGAATCAGGCCAGAGAAGACTGTGTGTGTGTGTGTGTGTGTGTGTGTGCGCTGTATTATTCTGTGAAACATGTATTTCGTACACTTTATGAGAGACCTGTGAAAGTTATGAAGAGAGCTGTGTGTTTGTGTGTGTGTGTGTGTGTGTGTGTGTGTGTGTGTGTGTGTGTGTGTGTGGACAAACTGTACGGTTTGTGTATGTTTTCACCAAACATTAGTCTCACAAGTCTGTTGTAAGTAGCTGAGTAACTGACGAAGATTTAGATCAGATTTAGCTGAGGACACACACACACACACACACACACACAAAACACAAAACACAACACACACACATTCCTGAGGGAAGGAGGGAGGCTGGGTGGGTGTCCTGTGTGCTGATGAGAGGTTAAAGGATGTTGATTGAGCATGTTGAGCTAGTGACACCCCTGTGTGTGAAAATCAATAACTTTCCAGTGAATAAAAATGCAAATGGCCACCATTCTGCTTTAGAATTGCTGCCCCACACACAGATGAGGCTACTCTCCATCTTCTGGAATTTGGCAGAAAGCCATAGGAAAAGTGTGCAGGAAATCCTCATTGGGAAAGACAACCTATTTCCTTAAGCAGCAGCAGCAGCCAATTACTATAACATGTCTGAGTTTCTGCTGGAATCACCTTCAGAATGGCTGTTTGTGTGTGTGTGTGTGTGTGTGTGTGTGTGTGTGTGGGGGGGGTCTTTTGGTTGAAGACTCACAAGGGTTTTTGAATCATGTGTCTTCCTTTTGTACTCCTTAATCTCCCCATTGCCATCTTTTAAAGTGCCTCTAAGGGAAGAATCAATTATTTACCCCAATCAGTGCTCACCATTCTGTGCCATAACAGAGAACACAAAGAAATGGTTGCACTGGTAGTTGCTATGGAGACTGACTGTGATAATATTTTTTGATAAAGTAACAGCTTTTTGGATGCGATTTGTTTCTGTGAGGAGAACGCCAGTACTTGACTGACAACATCTCTTATGGCTGTGAACAAGGTGTGAAGGGGGTAGAAATGTGTTTCATTTCCTGAGTAAAACAAAGTGGCATGTGTGGTTCACTTGCTTATATGTGCAATCAATCATGCAAAGGGGTAAAACCCTGAAATCTACAAAACCTCACAAAAATAACACCTGGTTATGCAAGCTCAGATCATAGAAATACAACTCTCTAAAAACTCAATTTACCCTTGTCTCTTGGTAACCTGTGTTTAATCAGTAAGCTCAATGTATTATGGACATTAAGACCTGGATGTCTCAGTTTCTTGCAATTAAATGCAAGTAAAACAGAAGTCATTTTGTTTGACTCTCCCAAGCAAGTGGAGGACCTGCACCTTGGCCCTCTGTCCACATGTGCTAAGCCCCAGGTCAGAAATGCTGGGGTCCTTTTTGACCCAGACTTTAAATTTGATTAAATTTGATAATTTGATAAAAATAAATGCTGTTGTCAAGGGCAGCTTTTTTCATCATAGATATATAGCCAACTCATTTATACACTAGATTTTGAGAAAGTCACACATGCTTTTATAGCCTCCAGCCTGGGGTATTGCAATGCCCTGTATACTGGAATCAGTGAATCATGCTTAGGAAGGATGGACCAAGGACGCCTCACTATACCTCGCTCATGACTGTCACTGAAAGGGATTCAGGCTTTTAGTGTTCATGTGCTACGTCTTTGGAACAGTTTACTCCTTGAGCTCAGATCAGACACATCTTTAACTACATTTAAATCTTCTCTTAAAATTGATCTTTTCTGGCTTGCATTCAACAGCCTCTGACATTGTGTGGATCTCGGATGTTTTTTTGTGTTATGTTTATGTTTGTTCTTTGTCTTGTCTTTGTATGATGTTACTGGTGCTAATGGTCTTTTGTGATGCTTGTACTTTGCATGATGGTACAGATGTTATTTATTTATTTATTTGTTTGTTTTCTTCATTCTGTGAAGCACTTTGGTTTTAAATGTGCTATACAAATTTAATTTAATTACACAAAGTAGAAGTCATCCCAGATTCCACTGAAAATTATAGGTTCACTTTAATCAGCATTGTATTTTCCCTACGTGACCTTTGCATGAGTCACAGTCTGAATCCCAGTGTCCTTTAAACATGCCACAGGGCCTATCCCTAACCCTTAGGATTGAAAGACTTACTGGCATAAACTAGATACTTTGAGGACTCAGGACAAAAAGGTTTAGAGAGGACAATGAGATTCAGCCATTATTCTGTGATATAGCCATAATGTATCCATATTATGTAATGCACCTGAATGCACATTCTGAGAGTGTGTGCTTTCCTCCCACAGGAGAGGGTATCCATGACCTCTGACCTGAGTCTGGACTGGGATGAGGAAATGGCCAAAGCTCAGCCCCATGACTGTGTGCCGCTTCCCGCTAACCACCCCCTCTACATCCTCTACACCTCCGGCACTACAGGCACCCCCAAGGTAACAGCCACAGAAATGTTCCCATATAGGCATTTGTACTGTATAGCTAGATATATATTTATACAGTATAGACAGAAGCACTGGAACCCTCGTCAGGGAATAGCCCCTGGTGGGATTTGAACCCTGGATCCCAGGCACTGGGCCCATATGTGATAATGGATCTCAGCACTGTAATTTGCACCGGTTTTAGTTTAAAGAGATGAGAGAAGTAAGCTGATTCCTCCTCGCCATATGATGTTTGAGGCCTGCTGGTTTGGTGTACTGTAGGTCCAGCACCTGTTGTAGTAGCGATTGGTGTTTAGGTACACTCTTTTTTTATCTAGAGACCTGAAGATAAATGCTGTGACATTGTAGTTTTGTTTCATTATGTTTGAAGCATAATCTTAATTGCTAGATATAATGCAATCCTGGATGTTCGCTCTGCTTGACAACACTGGGCTGCCATCATTTGTTAAGCTACACCTTCACTTAGTTGGAAACACAAGCAGATTATCTCCAATACAGATCTTTGAGGAGTTAAAAATTCAAATTTAATTTTTTATTCAACCCTGTGTCCTCAGAGGAATGAGGTATGAAGCATCATCTTAAAATCCCAGGCTGCCACACAATTTAATTTATGATGAGTGATATAATTTGAGGAGGCTTTTCAATTTTTCCTTCTCCCCATTAAAATCTCATCAAAATCTGCGACCTTGGTGAACCGTGGACAAACCCACTGTGCCGTCACCTCTCTCTCTCTCACCCGCAGGCACGTGTATTGGCGGCGTCAGCAGACGCCCTGTAATCACATTACCGTTAATTAATGTCAAGGCAGCTCCGCTTGGGAGGGCGAGAGGGAGGAAGGAAGGATGCTTGAAGGCCAAACACAGCTAGCGTCACTAACGGAAGAGGAAGGAAGAGAGAAGGAAGAGTTTGAGATGACAATCATGGACAATGAGGGAGGTGGAAAGGGGGGTGGGGGTGGGGGCTTGGGGAATGAAATGTTGCCTTAAGGCAGAGCGTGAATAAAAGGGGAAAAATGCCCAGCACTCTATCTGTCTCGCACACCTCTTGGTATCGTGACATATGTGCCTGCTGGCAAGCGTCTATACCCACTCTTAAAGTCCACGCTTATGTTCCTGCTACTCGCATACTGTAAACATACACACTCACACAAAGCCTCTCTCACATACTCATGTCCAGGAGATGGATGGTGCCAACCAAGCCACACACACACACACACACACACACACACACACACACACACACACACACACACACACACACACACACATACACATATGCACTCATGCGCACTGACATTCACACACACACGCAAACACAGACAGGTAGCACTGTGGGAGGTTTTATTTACAGTCACACAATAGCACAAAAGCAGTTCTCCCACGAAGCCCTCGCTATGTCTCAGTACCTGCTCTGTGAATAAAGTGTAGGCTGCACCATAGCAGCGCCAGCGTCCATTTGCCAGATGGATTTGTGATCGCCTGCACTGGGCTCTGATGGAGGAGTGGACTGAGAGCGCTGGCATGTCCTCAGATTGCTTTGAGAGATGACAGATCACTGGGCAAAGAACTCTCTGAGGCCTTATCCACAGTGGTGATAAATGGCTGTCAAAGTTAACTTTTTTGGTGGAATGTGTGTAGGCCTATCAGCATCAAACCCTAACCATAAAGTTTTTATTTCCTCTAAATGCTAGTGCTTAAAGGAAAATTCCAGCATAAATCAACCCGTAAACCCGTTTGGTTGAGCTCACTGAGTTCTATCGGTAGGAAGAGGAACAAGACAAATTGGATGTGGCATAGACGAAATTTGCAATCTACATTATACTCACTTATCAGCTTAGGATTGTTCAGGATGTAATGCTAACTCTATGCTTGAAGTGCCTGGGGAGAATTTAGGTGTGTGTGTGTGTGCGTGTGTGCGTATGCGTGCGTGTGTGCGCATATGAGTCAGCTGTTGATTTTCTCCTTGCCCAGGGCATTGTCAGAGACACAGCGGGTTATGCAGTCATGCTGAACTGGACAATGCCTAATATCTATGGCCTCACTCCAGGAGAGGTAAGTTGCAGAGATGCACAGGTGATATGTGCATTTATCTATCTCAATGTATTTGTTTATCTGTCTATCTATCCATCTGTCTGTTCATTGGTCTGTCATTTCACCTGTCTATTGATTTGTCTGTCTGTCTGTCTGTTTTTCTCCCCCTTCTCTATTTGGCTTTTGCCAATACCCAGTCATTTTCATTTATAAAGGCCCTGAACTCCATTCAATTTGTGCATCCATTTAATTCATCTGATACCAGAGGGGTACAAATGAAGTGTCCAAAACCCAGACAGCCCCTTTAATAAATGCACTCATCCACTCACTCAAGTACAGGTGGTAATTAGTGCACTTAATCCCCAATCAGTTCAGCATGCATGGTGTGTTTATCTATTGATTCCCCTGATTCATTTGTTCCAGACATGGAAAAAAAAGAGATACACTGACCAAAACAGTGCAAGTGTGTGTGTGTGTCTGTGTGTATGTGATGTAACCCCCCCCCCCAATAAAAAAAAAACATACATTGATTTCTCTGAACCCAAACTTTTAATCCATGTTGATTTTTCCACTTAGCATTCAAAGTTTTTCACAGTGATGCAATAATTTGGGTCAGAGATCTGGGTCTGACCACAGCTGACCACAGCTCACTATTCTTATGGCACATGTCCATCATGCACTGGAGCTAGCCTGAGGCTCCACCCCAGTCTTAACCTCTGGTGTGTAGCCCTAATTCTGTGTTTGCATCAGTTAGAGCACCGGGGATATTTGCTAGCAATGTTAGAAATGTTAGAAACACTGTTTTGCAACAGTTGCATGCAAGCTGCATGTCAAAATTGATGACTCGAACATGTTAGAGTCAATAGTTAGAGACCATTATCCTTGGTTCATGTGCATGTTTGTTTTTATATTCGTGGATTGTTTCTCTTATAAATACAACCCTGCTAGGCAACCCTAAACGAATGCTACCTGACACTTGCTCTGCAACCCCCCCAAAAAAACTACCTGACAGTTTTCAACATTTTTCCGGTTTTATTGTTGCATCGTATTCCATTCCAAAAGTCCCAGTTCAGCCCTGGTCCGGCCCTGCTCCACTCCAGGGATGGCCTGAGGCCATCTGGTCCACAGCCTCAGTCCAGCCTCGATCATGGGAATCATGGTGTTTCCCCAGACTTCAGGGTTTTACTGCAAAGTGGAAATGTGCCATTAATATAGTAAGTTGTACTCATTTACAGGGTTTCCAGCTTTTCAATAAACCTTGCAGTGAGATTTGGGGGGCCGTGGCAGTGAGGGGGAGCAACATTTTTTTGTGTTGTCTCTTGAGATGTGAAAAGTGAGAGAACTACTAGACTTTTAGTCAGCAGTTAAAAGTTAATGTCACTTTCTAAATTTTAATATTTTAAATTTTGTGTCAGTGCACTCAACTATTTTTTTAGTTGCACTGGACAGATTGATGTGCACCCAAATGCACTTCACAGCTGCTGTGGAACCTCCAATCAATATTGTATTTCGCTACAGAACTATATCAGGGTACCTTCCTAAGGCTTAGCAACCAATCAGCGAACAGAAATTGAAGGCAGAAACAATAGGTTCAAACAAAGTGAGTATTCAGACTCAGAGTGAAACAAAGTGAAAGAGTCCATCAGGCTAATAAGCAATACCCCTGCATCTGACAAACTGCACTTTACACATTTTATACCTGACCCCTCCACCCCTTACATTTATGTACAGGATAAGCTGACAAACAGTTGCAGCTTCGCTAGCTGTCTTAGACTGAGTATTTCTATGTTTATATATTGTGTGTATAAATAATTGTATTTTTGTATGTCTGTATGTGCCATTAGGTGTAATATGACACATTTGTTCATTCCCTTTCAGGTGTGGTGGGCGGCGTCTGACCTTGGCTGGGTGGTTGGGCACTCCTACATCTGCTACGCCCCCCTTCTCCATGGCAACACCACTATTCTATATGAGGTAGATAGCATTGTCTGGCCTCTCACTTTTTATCATGTTGAAGTGAGGACTAGTCAGCGACGTGTTGAGAAGAAGCACAAAAACAAGGAAGCATGAATCTGTCTTCAAGTACACTGAATGACCTTTGTCTTTCTCTTCCACGCACAGCATCCCTGCTCACTTTCTCGCTCTCTTTTTTATTTTCTTCCTCTCTCACACATTCTTTTGATCTCTCTATATTTGTCTCTGTTTTGCTCATCCTCCCTCCCTCCTTCCCTCTCCCCTTCTTTCTTTCTCTCTCTCTCTGTCTCTTTGTCCATCTGCTGTTCATTAGGCTACTGCTTTGAGTGTCTCTCACTTCACACCCTTCCAAAAAAGGAAAAAGCAAAAAATAACCCTCTTCCTCTGAGACCTGAAGAAAAATTGTTTTATTCCTGTATATCAAGATCACTCTCTTTCTCTCTCTCAATTTCCCTCTCTCTCAGTTCAGTATGTATGTCCTCTCTCCTGTTCTCCCTCTCTCTCTCTATTTTTCTCCCTGCTGTGAATGGTTCTCATACCAGCATACCTTCTCAAAAATAGCCCGGTCCGTATTCATCATGAGAAGTCTACCGTTCTGTTCCCAGCCTCTAAATTAAGCAAGTCCATCTCTTGAGTGATGAGATTATGTGAATGAATGGAGCTGTGTAGGCTTACAGGCCTGTTTGTTTTGTTTCGCCTGCTCTCTCTTGCTCTCTCTCCGGTGGCTTGGAAATTGCCTGCTAGCACCGATAACTCTTATTATTAGTGCGCTGTTCTCCTGTGGGCCAAGGCATGTTTTGCAGCAGTGGGTGTTTGAATTTATTATCAAAGCTTTAATCACAAGGCCTTTATCTCACACTGAGTGTGTGTGTGTGTTTGTCATTGGGTTGGTCTGACCTCCACTTTGAGCACAGAGACCTTCTCCAACAGCAGGTTTAGCCAATATTTACCAAGAAGAAAATGAAAGAGAGAGGGGGGGGGTGTTGCTTCTCCCTGTTCATTTGCAATCACTATCGAGAACGGGAGTGATAGGGAATTATAATAGTATAATTATAATAATATACTTAGTAGGACCCCTTCAATTTAGCACTTAGAAAGTCTCTAATTGACCTTTTAAGTGAAACCATTTTTTTGTTTTCCAAGTCATCTGAGACTTGTTTTGTGGTTGCTTTTGACAAATCACTGTTAATAGTTTTTTGATTAATGCTGGGCTCTGTGCTGGATATTTCTGCTTATTATTACTCTTCACTTGCAAATTTGGCTTTGTGATGGATATGTTTTCCCCTAAGGCTGACGTGACAAAGGTAGTTAAATAAAGGTTTTTTCTCAGAAGCACCGGTATTGCAAAATTGACCTGTGCAAATGCCTTTAAGCTGTTCTCAAAGGCAAGCTGAATTTTAATTATGTTTTTTAACTCATCTAATGCATCTCACTGACATCTATTCATGAATGCCCCCTGTTAAGTAAGTGCAGCTTGTATGGAAGTGTAGCGTCTCCCTTATGAATAATGAATTAACTAATTCTGCAGCTTTTTCAGACACCATGAATCATATTTCATTTGATCATAAGGTCATTAATGAAGGGCTATGGGATATTTGTATGCATTTATAAACAACACATGAACTGTGTGTGTGTGTGTGTGTGTGTGTGTGTGTGTGTGTAGGGGAAACCTGTGGGGACCCCAGATCCTGGGGCGTTTTTCCGCGTTATCTCGGAGCATGGAGCTTCGTCCATGTTTACAGCACCCACAGCCATCCGAGCCATCCGACAACAGGATCCTCAGGCTGTCAGGGGGAGCCAGTACCCCCTACAGAGGCAAGATACTAACCAAGCCCCCCCCCCCACACACACACACATTTTCCCAAGATCTTTAAGTGCTATGAAAATCATTGGTTCTGGGTTAAACCTCTCCCCAGGTAGTGCATATATAATAGATAATTGCCCTGAATGTTTTTCATTTTATCCCAGCTAAAAATAGCCCCAGTTAATCTCCCAGGTGACCTTCAGCTAAAGGTAAACCTTTGCTCAGGCACCTTTTCCCTAGTTAATCTGTCCCTAGTTAAAGCCCCACACAGGTAAAACTCCTCATTAAATGGTCTCCCCTGACCCACACAACACTTACTTATTTAGAATGTATTTAGCAAGCAGCTGGCAGACCTCTTGACACGTGTCTATACTCTCAGAGGTTTGCTATATGCAGATACCAGATATCTATAGAGTGTAAATGTTGATTTACACCAGAATGGATTCTCACCAAGAGCTGGTAAAGCTGTAAAATCACTTTTATTACTCAGAAAAATGACAGCTAAAATTTCTGTGTTCACTCTTGTCACTCTAATCTGTCATGATGTGCCCACTGACATTTCATTTACAGCCGAAACGCGTCATAGCTAATTAGCATGAAGATGAGCAGATTTTGACTTGTTACAGTCATTCTGGTCACCCAAATTTTGTAGCTTTTGTCGCTCTTGTCCATAGAAAGTGAATTACAGCATTATTTTATATTTATATCCTGCCCACCCAAAGCCTATTTTGACACTTCGCTTCTAAGCGTGAAATGTGAAACATCTACATGTCACCTTAGAAACAGATACAGTGTAAATTTAATTCATTTATATTTCACTCACACCTCCGTCTTGCTTGAAATGTGAATTATCGGTAAGGTTTTGGGGTCATAGCTGCTGTTGGATCACTCGGTATACTCAGTATATGTTACACAGTATATGTAACACTGTTATAAAAGAGAACTATCTATGTATTTTCACTGTTATAAAAGAGAGCTATTGTTCTTGCTGTCCCCCATCATGAAAGTACTTGGCCTAAGAAATAGACTGCATAGGATTCTATGGGGCATTGAGAACTGTTGGCACAATTCAAAAATGTTATAAACACGTGGGCTTGCTGATTATTACGCCCATGTAGAATCACACACATGCTTTCCTACAGTGCCCACACTTAGAAGCATACGATTCAAATTTCAGTTCGGTCGAGCCAAATCCGATCGGATGGCGTGGATACATGAGCATTTAAATCCGATTCGGGCGATAATCAGTGGTCCATGTAAACTTGCCTTATGCGGTGTTGAGTTGAAGTTAAGTTGATTTCTGACGATTTCACATATATACATTTATAGAATTATCATTCCAGCTCCACTTGGATTGCTTTATATTGATTTATATTTATCCATCCATATTTCACTTTGATGAAAATTACTTGGAAATGATTATAAAAATAACTTTGTCTTAGCATATGGACTTAGGTAACTAATCCAACTCAGGTGGACTTAGCTGGTTGTTCATCTGAGCTTTTAAATTGTACATTGAGATTGCTGTGATAATCTGTGCCGCAGATTATTCTTGATCGAGTGGGCATTCATGGTCATCACACTCTGTCATCTCCCATTCCCCATCTGGAACAGTGGCAGGCTTCTAACATTCTGACCTGACCTCACCAACCCCCTACACACACACACACACTCTCACACCCCTCACGCACATTGCGCAGTTGCCCCTGACACGTCCTGGCGCTCACACGTCTGGTGTACTCATCACAGTACCTGTAATTGTGGCTCACAGCCTCAACCATTGTGCTGTTGCCCTGGTACTGTCCAGCCTAAATGCCGGTCAGTTCATTATAATGGTATTACATTACCCACCACTGGTTTCCCCCACACCAATTCTCCTGTAATGAGAGACACCGTCCTGGCTGGCCCCAGCAGTGTGCTGAGATAATGAGGGCCAAAGCTGGTTAGCAGACAGCCAAACTGCAGATATGAGAGGCAGCAGAGGACGTCTGGTTAAAATCGTTGTACGGTGCACTCTCACCTTGATAACCACAAGATAAAGGATCAGATTCCATTAGGTCTTGGTCCAGGGGAGGAAATTAGTCCAGTATTTCTTTTCTTTTTTTTTTATTATTATTTATTATTTTATTGTCTATGATGATATCTCATTAGAAGGGATCCTTTGTGTTGATTCTAACTTCGGCTCAAGATTCATCATTTGAGAACCTGTGGGTTGTAGCTTGCAGGGCTAATAACTTTTTTCTTTCCGTCTGTTAGTCTGGCTTAATGATGGAAAGATATTAATCACAGTTTATGTACTATGTGATCTCTTTATGTAGACGTAATTGTTCACAGATGGCAGTAACCGCTTAAAGGAGAAATGCAGTATGAATCCATAGCCCTGTTGTTCAAGGTCACCAAGTACTGTTAATTAGAAAAATAACAAGAAAATCTGATACAATATAGACTAAACAGTGAACTGGCTGGTAGCACTAACCGAATGAGGCACAGAAACTCATACTCATACTCAAACGTTTCTTTTCCTACAGACAGCACCCAGTGACCTCAAACAGTAGGACAATGGATTGATTTACACTGGATTTCTCCTCCTAGCTTTGACAGGTGTTTCTGTGGAGGTACTTTAGTGAATCCATTCTTAAAGAACATGACCATGAGCCATCTCAGTGATAGCCAGTGATAGTTGTTCTGTAAGCCATCCAGCTTTTCATATTGTTTTTTCTCAAAGTTGTATAAGTGGTTAAACAAAATTACCATGACCATGCAGCCAGTGTGCTGAGTACAACAGCTTCTGTGAAAACTGGAGACTTCTGGTGACCACTGTCGATGCTTAGATTACAAACACAAAGTGTGTGTTTGTGCTTGGATGCTCATTGCTTAGGTCACAAACGAAAGTTTGTGTGTGTGTTTACACGCCTTGCACACACTCCTGGATATATTGTGTCTGTGTGTGTGTGAGAGACTGCGCTCACTGCTTAAGGCTCATACATAAAAAGTGTGTGTGTGTGTGTGTGTGTGTGTGTGTGAGTGGGTATATTGTGTTCTAAGCATTTACAGTAGACTTATCTGAGCTGAAGGCTCAGATCAACCTCTCCCAGTCCTGACTCCCTCCCTCTGCTGGCTGGCATTGTTGCGGTTTACCGACAGTGCTAATCTGCCTCTTTGTCTGACCTGCACTCCAGGCAGGAAAAGAGCTGAGGAGACTCCTGCCCTCTGATGCTGATTTGCTCTGCTTGTCTCTCTTTGTCTCCTGTCTCCTCCCTGCTTTTTGTGCTGTCCCCTGCGCCTCAGAACAACCCCGGCCTGGAGTCTGCCTGATGCATGTTTTTTGCTGGTGTAAACTGCACAGATGTAACTGCAAGGACTCTTTCACGTGGACTGCAGGAAAAATAGGGTTTTACTCTTGCATGCCAGACTACCTCAGTAATCAGAATTGTACATTGAACCTGTGCAAATTGTCGGAACTGCATTTTTATTTGACAAAGATGAGCTAATTAAGGTAATTATATTTTGAATAAGAAAATTTTATTATTTAAATTTTATTTTTGGGCATCTTTCTTAACATTCAAGGTCACCAATGAAACACACACAAAAAAAAACAATAAAACAATCAGTCCATCAAACGGTCTAAAGAGCAAGCAGAAAAAATACACCATAAAACAATATACTGTGTGAAGAAAAGGAGTCATTCTAGTCACAAGGATGAAACAAATTTTAAAGCTAGATTGTTGATGGACTCGAATGTGAGGAGAAAGATCTTGTAGATGATGCAATATTTGCTGGGGAGCTGCTGCAGGACTGGTGTTACGTGACTGATGGAGGGGGATCTAGCAATGATAGATCCATATCATTAATAGATCAATAGAGTTTTGAACCAGTTGTAATTTATGGATGGACTTGGCAGGTAAACCAAAGAGGAGAGAGAATTACAGTAGTCTTAACAGTGTGAACCTGAATATCAGCACTGTTAGGGGAGAGAGATGGGCGCAGGCGAGAGATGTTGCGTAGATGGAAATATGCTGACTGGGTGACATTATTAATATGAGAACTGAATGATAGAGTGCTATCAAGGATGATGAGGAAACTGATGCATTGTCAATGGAGATGGGAAAAGTCATTTATTTTAGAGAGGGTGGAATTTGTGTCAATAAGTAGGTTTGGTTTTATTGAGAAAGTTTTGGGAAAATCAGAATCTGATTTCCTGTCATTTTCAGTCTTTGGTCACATGACTCAAGTCATTAGTCACTCAACTGACCACCCATAATAAATTAGTTAAATAAATTAGTAAATTAGTGTTATTAGCAAAGAAGAAGGAGCTGGCTGGAGCATGTTCCAATATTATTATTTTATTATTATAAGACTGAAAAATAGTGATGTTTGGACGTTCACTACATTTTCCACAAAGTCCTCCTAGTCCAGTCTCAGAACTGGCTACTGAGTCATGTAATTATTTTTCAGAACTACCCGTTCTGAGAAAGAGAGAGAGAGAATCATACATGTCCCTTTTTTATTTGAAATTTTCATCGTCATTTATTGATCGAGCACTTTGTTCTCTCTGTGACAGCCATTGCTAGGCCATTATTGTTTGGCATCAAGCAGTGACAGAAATGTGTGTGTGTGTGTGTGTGTGTGTGTGTGTGTGTGTGTGTGTGTGTGTGTGTGTGTGTGTGTGTGTGTGTGTATGTGGGCACAGAAGCCACAAGTGACTGTCCGGATTTTGAAACATTATTAAACTTTAAGCCTGAAGAACAAATGGATAGATAATAAATAATTTGAGCGTTGCCACAAAGCAGAGAGAGGAATAATACACTCTATATTACACAGTGTTTTTAAAAAAAATGTTTCTCTGTCCCTGTTGCAGAATCTCTCAGAATTTAAAAGAGAACAGTTTTGCCACCCATGTCATTTAAAGATAAGATCTGTGCGTTGTGCTCATAATGGCTTACACAGTAGCTTATACAGTATATTCAGCCACTGACCCTGAGGACATTTCTTACCTTTTTATGGCAAAACAAAGACATTGCGTTAAAAGAATTTCCATGGTATTCATGTGTAATGTTTTTCTTCCCTGTGGGCTCAATTGAAATGTCATTTATTCAAAACAGCTTAATGGTAGTGCTGCCTCCACCAGTGTAAAATGTCCTTCTTTTGAGTTGATACGTAGATATGCTATCAGGCGTATTAGCTTTGTGAACAATGCATTTTCTGGAAGGATGTTGGACTAAATGAAAGAATTGCTGCCAATGACTTCCACAGAAGTGCTTGAGTGTCTGGAATATGCTCTGCCTTCTGAAGTGGATAGGCGGTGGTGTGAGTCGTCGGTTTACAAAGATGAGAGTCAGACTGGCAGATACACATTTCCCCATTTTACTTTGACAAGGTGAGAAGACCAAGCAACAAGCATACACACACACACACACTCATCCACTAAACTCGATGAAGGTCGTGAAAGAGACTGGTCTTGGACAAAAAAACCTTTTATAGAGAGAGAGAGAGACAGACAGAGAGAGAGAGAGAGAGAGAGAGAGTCCATAAAGAGTTTGCCCTGTCAAGAGTTTTATTGCATAGTAATTTCATCAGGCTTTAATCTCCATGCAAAGCTGATAAGGGTCGCTAAACCACTAAACTTGGAACTTCGCACTTAGTATCTTTTAGAGCTGATGTAATCTGACACCCCATATTCTGGTTCTGAAGGTGAGAACAATTCCTGTAATGAACACAACCACAGATACCAGAGACCTGCAGAGGACAATTGTTCATCCTCCTTCATTTAAAAGCATAGTTTAAAGGGACACCAGGCAAGTCTGTGATTTTTTTTTTTTACCCTAAATTGCCCAAAATGCCTTAAATTCTCACCCATACCAAAGAAAAACAAAGACATAGCAATCGGTGATAAGTTTTCAAGAGTTATGTTGACTGGTGACATGATTTCATAAGGCCTATATGGAAGTTACTTTCAGTTTCATTCTGCGGTGAGGTGACACAGGCATCTTGCAAGTGCTGTCAATTTGGCCATAGAGGCCGGAGCTGAGAGAGCCTTTATTCACCCTGTAATTAGCCAACGTCAAAGTGAGGTAGCCATCGAAGTGACTGCGAAGCTGCTAAATTAAATCCTACAGCCTAGTGTCCCTTTAATCTTGCCTTACTCTCATGTATTGTTATGTCAGTTGAAGGCAGGGAGTACGGTGCTCCCCCATTTTTTAATTGTTAATCTTTACCCCTACGTCTTAAATTCTTCCCCATATGTGAGTTTGCAAATGAATAGGAACTTTTAATGACTAGAGTTATGTTGACTGACAAGGTAACAAAAACGCAACCCCGCTCCCCAACACACACACACACACACACACACACACACACAGTCCAATTTCCAAAAGTCCAACATGGCCACTCTCACCTTTTCCCCCTATATGCATGACTACATGACTTGCAGAAAACATCTACACCTCCAAACAATCAGATACAGTAAACCCATGATCATCAACGCTAGGCCACACACACGCTGCCATTGGCCTCATCCTCCATTACACCACCTAGAGCTTTCCTCAAGGCTCTTCAATCTCTGAGGTGCCATTTAAAGTGGAAGAGATTTGCCTGAGACCTTCACCTGTCCTCTGTCTGGTGGGGCCATGCTGTCTCTTTCCTGATGGTGAGATTGCATCCAGCACCACTCCTCTCTGGTGGTCCAGCTACTCCAATCACTGAGCCGAGCTTTCTTATCACTACCAATGTTTCTATTACTACACACCCCACCTCAACCCCACCACCACTACCCGAATCTATCCAGTCATCCAGGCACCCTAGGGAGGGGAGAGAGAGAAAGAGAGGGAATTGAGCTGGATGGTTTAGGCCGTTCTCTTGTCTGTTAGGCCTAGTTAAACTGGGTTGGAATGGGAGGAAAGAAAGCTACACACACACACACACACACACAGAGAGACACACACACACACACATAGCGTCTGTGTCGGCTACTGGAGAGGAAAGGGGGTGAATAGGATGAACGTGCTCAGTGTCTGCTTCACTTACTGCACAATGTAGGGTGCAGATGTGTATTTATACTGCACTGTCAAGTGATGGTGAGGGTGTAAGCTTACTTACAACCTCACCGTGTGTGTGTGTAACGAACATGGCTTTTAATATTGGGTCTCAAACGTGTCCACACACCTTGCCCTAAAACACTCTCTTGTTTGCAGGTTTTGTCTCACTTGACAAGAGACAGAGAAATGTTATCGCTTTGACTCTCCATGCCTTTATTTTATGAACTCATATACAGATACAGAAAGAACTGTTATGACTAGGCAAGGCAAGGTGTATTTATTTGTATAGAACATTCCAGAAGCATAGAGGATGCTGAAGAGAATTAATGCCAGTAGATAAAGTCACAAAGTTAGAAAAGTTTTAGAAAGAAAAGAAAAGCCAAAACTAAAACATGAGTAATAAAAAAGTAGATAAGTGTCCCCTGCAATTGTTCAAATGCATTGAGACAGTAAGGAAGCATAAATGCCTCTGAACAACTGAAGTGATTGACAGCATTGACTAGATAAACACTCTAAAATGGACTGCTGTCTGTGTGTGCAGACTTCGGAGTATATTCCTAGCAGGGGAGCGCTGTGATGTGGAGACGCTGGACTGGACCAAGAAGACCTTTAAAGTTCCAGTGTTGGATCACTGGTGGCAGACTGGTGAGTGCTCTCTTTCGCTTTCTTTTGTTCACAGTATCTATCTATCTATCTGTCTATCTGTCTGTCTGTCTGTCTGTCTGTCTGTCTATCTATCTATCTATGTCTGTCTGTCTGTCTGTTTATCTATCTATGTATGTCTGTCTGTCTGTCTGTTTGTCTGTCAGTCTGTCTAATTTTAATTAAACACAAAACAAATCACTAGCTAACACAAAAACAGATCACTAGCAGCATCGCTTCACAACATCACACCAATGATGTAAACAAACCTTTTTCTGGCAAAAACAACAAGCAGACAAACACCTTTATTCCTGGTTGCTGTTTCTCTGCCAGTGACAGAAAGGTCAGGTATTCTCTGGGGCATCTCTCTCTCTCTCTCTCTCTCTTTCCAGGTCTCTGATGCTAGTCTCTGGGTGGCGTAATTGGTGGTTGTTTGAGCTGGTTGGGTTATTTGCCATAGCCCCTTAGGTGATACGATGAGGGCATTTTTCCCTTCCTCTCTTCCATCACATTTTTATTTTGTCTCGGTTCTATTAGTATTCTTCCTCACACACACGCACGCGCACACACGCACACACACACACACACACACACACACACACACACACACACACGCACGCACACACACACACACACACACACTTTTGTTTTCTCAGACTAAAGCTTCTCACTGTTACTCAGAGAAACCTATGATATTAGGTTATCTGTATCCCAGCAGTGGCTTTACCCACAGAACTGGCTACGCACAACCTCTCTTATTATATTAAATATATATGGTACTTTCCAAACTATTGATCACAGGTTTTACATACGTTTTGTGAAATTCAGCCATGAGGTTAATTCAGTGGGGTGGGTTATGGGAATACCTTCTTCATTTTCATTACCACATTTAATAAACCACAATATGATTCTGATTCCTTAATATAAAGTAGTGGACTGCTGTTAATGCACAACTTACTGAATATATGAATGTGGTAAATAGACACTTTTGTTGTTTTAATTTGAATAAAATACTGTCCAGAGGTTTATTCACAATGCAGATAGTGCTGTACTGCAGGAACTCATGTGGGCCGACCGACTGATGTGTTCCATTATGGGTATAGCTTGACCCGTCCATTAGTATCGGCCCTGTTGATGCATGTATGGCTGGTGCTACAGTGGCTGCTGCTTTCTGATGTTAATGAGCTCTCAAAGCCCTCATCACCGCTGCTGTCTCGGCCTCTTCTACCCTCTGTTTCCCAAAATAAACCACCATCGCCACAGAGAGGCCTCCATCATTCACTCCTCACTGCTGTATTGTTTCTCTGCGGTGTTGTTGTTGTTTCTTGCGTGTCCTATAAGCACTCTAATTGTCTGGCTCTAATGAGAGGACCTCAATTCTGGCTCTATTTTGGCCCCGATTTTGGCTTGCTGCCCGCTGTAATGATCCACTAATGTGTGGAGTCTCTTTTTCCTGCTCGCACACATTTGAATTCAATTTTGCTCCTCTGAATGGGCGATTTGCATTGTGCTTGTTTTTTTTTCCATCTCTCTCTCTGTCTCTCTCTCTTTCTATCTATCTATCTCTCTCTCTCTCATGCTGAGCACTTAGGACTGATGGGGCTAAAGGTGAAGGCTTGGCAGCTCACTTTTAGAGGCAGAATCATACAGAGAGATAGGGAAGACGCGGCTGGCTTTGATTTATCATGTCGAGATGGATAGAGAGACAGAGAGAGAGAGAGGATGAGGCAGAAATAGAAAGAGTGATGTAGATTAATGGAGACATAGAATAAAAGGAAGGAAATGAGACCTTAAGAAAGAGAGGACTCAAGAAAAAGATTGATATGGAAAGAGCTCTATGCGAAGAATTCATGTGTGTGTGTGTATGTGCATGCATGTGTGTTCGTGCGCATATGTGAATGTGTGTGTGTGTTTGTACTTGTGCATCTGAGTGTGTGTGTGTGTGTGTGTATACAGAGGTGATGACTCTGCTGTAGTGTTTATCTTGTTTGCTCCAGCCAGGACAAGGCATTGATCCGACTCAACTGGACATCTGTGTGTTAAATATGAAGTCAATAAGCTGTTGAAAACGCATCGACCTTGAGAGGACTTGGAGGGGTACACCCTTGCGACGCCAGCACTCTCTCTGTGCTGAGTACTTGTTTGCTAAGTGACTCACTATCTGTGTGTGTGTGTGTGTGTGTCTGTCTGCACATTTTAGATGTTTGTGCCAATCTATTCTTGTGCATGTTTGTGTTATACACTTTACAATGATTACAATGTCTCGGGGCAGTGTGTAAATATCGTGCACATGTGCTTGGGTCTGCTTGCTTTTTCTTCTCTGTGTTAGTGTTTGTGAGTGTGTGTGTTTGCGTTTTTGTGTGTGAAAGACACAAGAAAGAGATGCAAAAAGAGACGTGTGTGTGTGTTGTCTGTCGTCTCAGACTTTGGAAATAAACATTAGGACATGGCTGTGTGTAGTGTCAGGACTCATCCATATTGCATAGTGTTACTGCTGGGCCCTGTGAGGGGCTAAGCTGGCTTTCCAGCAGCTGTGTGTCATGCTCAGAGTGTCTCAGAGTCTCTCAGCCGTCCAAGTGGCATCATGCTCTGCATACTTAACACACACACAGATACTCATGCTCTCACACTCATACACACACACACGCACACACACACACGGTGGGCTCATCTTTGATCTCTCTGTTGCATCAGTAGACATGTGGCATAATGCAAACGACATCGCACTCTTTCTCAGACTTCCTCTCTCTTTCACAACACAAACACCTTGACTCTTTTCTTGACCTCTTATTGAGGTTTTCAGAGGGTGGCAAAATGAAAATGGACCATGCTTATTACAAACTGGTTAATGACATTGGTATCTATTTCTACAGTCTATGGGGAGTGCATGGATTGCTGTGTGAGGTTGGAGAGTTGAATTTTTAGGATGATTTTGTACATTGTATGGCATTAATCTGTGTTGCATAGTTAGATGTGTTCTCTCTCTCTCTCTTTCTCTCACTCTTCTTAACCACTTGTCCAGCCCTATTGGGTAAGGCTTGTTTTGTAAGAGCATGTTTGCAGGTTGGAGGAAATTGATGAAAATATTGTATTTTTTTTTCTTCCCCTGATGCAGATGGGATAGTGTGTGTGTGTGTGTGTGTGTGTGTGTGTGTGTGTGTGTTTGTTTGTTTGTGTATGTGTTTCAAAGTTTGTTTATTTGAATGCATGTCTTTGTAGGTTTGTGTGTTTGTGTGTGTTTGTCTTTATATTCTTATGTGTACACACATTTGTTTGTTAGTTGTTGTGTGTATGTCCGTGTGTGTATGTGTCAGTGTATTTGTGCACATTTGAGTGTGTGTGTGTGTGTGAATAATATGCGTCACAGCAGATTAAGCCTTTGAGGGGTTTTAATAATAACAGCACGCTCCCCGTGACGCTGTGCTCTCTCGGCGGAATGCGGTAATCTCATCACAGAAGCAGGCGAGTGCCATTGCTGGCATCAACGCCAGGAACACGCCTGCCACTGCTGTTAATCAGAAACTAATGCTTGTGGCAGCGCCCGGCTCCCAGGTGTGCAGATAGGATTGAGTGTGTGTGTGTGTGTGTGTGTGTGTGAGTGAATGAATGGGTAGGGCTTGTGCTGCTGTGTGTGTGGGGAAATTTTTGTGAGTGTGTCATTTTGTGTGTGTAGATGTGTGTCTATGTATGATTGATTATTGGATTGTGAATGTGTTGGCTACATATTATGGATGTTTTTTCTTTAAGTGTTTTATGTCTTTGTGTGTTTGTGTGTGTTCTTATTGCAATTTGTATGTGTGTGTTAGAGTGTGTGTGCTGGTTGGATCTGGCATGAGTTTATTTGTGTTTGTGTCTCATTTTGTTTGTTTGTTTCTGTGTGTGTGTGTGTGTCTCTGTGTGTGTGTCTGTGTGTTTGTGCAGGATATTTTGATCTATTTGTATATCTACTTGTTTTGTTGTTTGTTTGTTTCTTTGCTTGTTGTGGGTGAGTAAGTGTGTGTGAGTGTGTGTTTGTGATTGATTCTTGTGTCCTGTGGCTGAGGGCGGATCAGTGAGATTGGACTCCTGCCGTCTGTCTCCAGGAGCTGTAGACATTGAAGGTCTCTGCACTGAGCAATCAGAGCAACTGCAGCCTACTGCTACTCCAACTGCTTCCATCACTCAGCCTCTTTCTTTTTTTCTTTCCTTTCTTTCTTAAATTCTCATTCTTTCTTGTTTATTTACTTTTTCCTACTGCTACCCTCTCCATCCCTCAAAGCCTCTTTCTTACTTTCATTTCTCAATTTCTCATTCTTTCCTGTTTATTTACCCTACTCCTGTCTTTTATTCTTGGTTCATGTTCCTCTCTCTCTCTCTCTCTCTTTCTCTATCAGTCCATTCTTGTTTACTTAACATGCATGTAGCATGCATTACTGTATTTTCTCATGTGGGCTAAAAGCTAATGGACCCGCTCACCTCTCCTCAACCCCCACTCCCCCCACCCTCACTCCCCTCCCAGCACACACAGACACACACACACACCATGCACCTCCATGTCAGACCAATTAATTCTTCTTCACTTCACTATTCTTAATACCCTTTTTTCCTTCACTTCTGACTTTCTCACTTTCTCTCTCTCTGTCTGATACCTCAGTCCCACTCTGTATCTAGTGGGTTCATGTTCTTGTCTGTTTCTATGTGTGTGTGTGTGTGTGTGTGTGTGTGTGTGTCTGTCTGTCTGTGCTCTTTTGTCTAGCTCTGTATATGTGTCTGTCTGAATGTCTTTCTGCTTGCGTCTGTCCGTGTGTAAGAATGCATTTGTGAATGTGTGTATATTCATGTGAAGCGCAGTAATTCCAGATGGCAAAATTGATAAAGCGCTTCTTCTCTACTACTGAGGGAGACAGAGTGAATGAGAGAGAGATAGATGGATGGATAGATAGAGAGATAGATAGAGAGATAGAGAGAGGGATGGAGGGAGAGAAACAAGGCAAGAAAGGAAGAGAGAGAATGAGAGAGATGGGGGAAAAGAGAGAGAGAGAGAGAATCACATGCTGGTCAGCTCCCAGCCAGAGACAATCTCATTCCTTTCCATCTGCTCTTTCTCAATGAAGCAGCAATTTCCCGTATGGAAATAGAATGAGTACCTGGTGTTACTGACCGCCGGCCCCAGCTCTTTGACTGACAGCACACACACACTCATACTCACAAATACACAGACACACACACACACACACGCACACACACTTACACACACAGAGTGCAAATTGAAAGCCCTATGGCAAGCTGCCAGTAGGAGAGATGGGAATATTGTGTGTGACCAGAGAATGTCTGTATTTCTTTCTCGCCTTTCTCTATCTCTCATTTTATCTATCATGTCTTGCCTCTCCTCCCTTCCAGATCTCTGGGTCTTTTTACCTTGTTAGTTCCTCTTAATGCAGTGCTCAGTTGAATAGGCTTTTTGTAACTAGATTTGTGTTAGCGTGTTTGTTGACGTCTTCCTAAGAGTTGTAAGTGAAAGTGGCTGGGCCAGGCAGAGCTGAATAACATGCTCTGAAAGATGTGTGTGTGTGTGTGTGTGTGTGTGTGAGAGAGAGAGAGACACACAGAGAGAGAGAGAGAGAGAGACTCTCCTTAGTACTGTTGTCAGTAGTGTCATTGTGCCCAGGGCGAATGACAAGCCCTTTCAGCCACACCCCCATGTGTGTGTGAGTGTTCAGATGCATCAAAGCAGAGGAATCACTATTACATCACCCTGTGTGTGTGTGTGTGTGTGTGTGTGTGTGTGTGTTTCTGCTCTGATGCCTCATGAGGGCAAAGGAGTCACTGTTTCATCAGTGTGTGTGTGTTGGTGTCAGTGTGCATGTGCATTGAGGTGCCTCTCAAAGTTGTATGGCATTGGAAGTGTTGTGACCTTGTTGAGACGTACTGATCATCAGACAAGACTTCTCTGAGCCCTCATGGCTATAAGACACTGCCAATGAAGTCAAATGACTTCTGTCGACACAATCTCTATGTGGTTTTGAATGGAAAGGGTAGATTTCATCATCCACCGAGTTTGTATGGACTGTCAATGCCACACCAAAAATTTGTAATGTGAAAAAATCATTGGGGTCTGCTGTACAGCACTTGCTTCATAAGGCTGTCTGGATGCAGAAGATGGTCTCTCTCTTTCTTTGATATGTTTGTGTGTGTGTGTGTGTGTGTGTGTGTGTGTGTGTGTGCATGTCTCTGTGTATTTGTGTGTCTAGGTTTCTGTCTGTATCTCTCTGATTTATGATGAAGTTTGATGCACGTGAGTGTGTGTGTGTGTGTATGTGTGTGTTTCTCTGATACATATGTGAGTGTGTGTCTTGTGAATCTTGCCCCCCCTCAAAGCCTGCAGTATGAGCCATCATTCAGCCCCCAGAGGGCACATCCTCATGGTCCCTGTAGGCTGTGCTTGAGCACAGTCCCCACTCCTGACTCCACATCAATCAGCATGATTTATCAGTGTCTCCTTCTGGCAATCCGCTCCCCGCCTCACTCTCTGGCTCACGCCAACCCTCGGGGGAGGAAATGGCATTGGCCAGGGTGCTTACTTGTGAATTGAGTTGTACGGGGGTCACGGATGAAAAGAAGAATTTAGCTTGGAGACAAATGACAGGTTAGGATTTATGAAGACACTCGCATTGTCATTTGGGAGGTGTTGCTTGTAGTGACCTACAGAAGGGCACATGGCCATGTCTTGTCCTGCTGTTTTTGCCTGAATCATTGGCTACATCCCAATCCCCTACCTAAGCCCCAAACCTTACGACAGGGATGTCAAACATACGTCACGCATGAAATGATACATATTATGTGTATTATTTCTTGCGGCCTGATTAAAAAAGCTTGAAAAGAACTGTAGTATGTGACATAGTTAACAAAATAGTTATCGACAAAATGAAACAACAGAATACTGGCAGCTCCACATGCACAACTCCACATTACTACTGAACTCAACCGACTGAGATGCATCATGCCCACTGGCAGGAAAGGTGAGGAAGTCAAAACACAGAGGCATTAGGACTGTACTGGTGAAGATCAGAACCATGAGGAAACATGCATTTTTTCACCCGACAATTATAGAATGATAGAAATGAGTTTCCCCTGCCCTAAGAACTCAATATCGAAGGGATGTACCTGTGTCAGCTTTGATGATTGGCCAATTCATGCCAGTTAAGTAAGGGTAAAGGAGGACATTCATTCAGTCACTGATTTCATCTTCAGTTCTTTGACCATCATTACAGTTCAGTACGTACGAGTTTTCTAATGTAGATGGGGGTTCCGAACTTTGAAGATGTGGCAGTGCGACACAATGCTGATAATCATGGCTGCACAGTCAGTAGGCATTGGTGCCTGGCTTGTTACAGCAATGTGGACTTGGTGAAGCAAATCTGCTTTCTAGAAAATGGTTCTGTGTACAGGACGAGGGTAATGTCACAGTAGAGTGATTGTTCTAGAGGCAAGCAAGCCACTTGGCACCAGCTAAACCCCAATACCCAAACACAGAAACAAGGTCACTGCCAGTGTTGCGGCCTGCTGAGACCAGACACTGGACCTTCTGCTCATAGCACTTGAAGAACACTTGGAGAACAAGAACAAAAGGAACAATCCTCAGCTGCTGTTACACTGGATCTTGATGGCCAGCTAAAATTGTTAAAATTGTGTCGGTTTGGCAACTTGGGGCCATGTTCTTGGAGTCCTATGGTAACTTCAAAATAATTTAAAAAGAACACGACACGGCTCTCACCCAGTAATTGCCTGAGATTTAGTCCACTTCTGATTGTGAGCGTGCCAGTCGCTTATCTGCCTTGCAGACACTCTCCCGGGCAGCTCAGGAGAGGTGAGAGGTTGCAAACAGCTCTGTGATCGCCCAGCGGAAGACGGGAGACAAATTAGAAACCAAAGTGATGATTTCCCATCTTTTCCCTCTGTGGACTATCTGCAGTGGTGAACCGTAGTCGCTCTGGCTTAGTAATGTAATATTCAAAATGTAATATATACCACTTCAGGAGAGCAGTAAAACTTTCGTTCACAGGAGAGGGAGTGTGTGTGTCTGTGTGTGTATGTGAGGTAACAGGAGAAATGGAGAAATTGGAAGACAACAAGATATATATTCCTTCGGTTCGGTTAGGCTTCTTAAAGGCTTTTTTCCTTTTCATTTTTTTTATTTGCTTTTATGAAGTCGTAAATGAAATATGTACTGAGAAATGGGTTCTTTGGAAATTTTCTCTGCACAAGCGTAGACAGAATCTTTACCCCTCATGCAGAGAAAAGCTTTTTGTAGGCAAGAAAATGCTCATTGTACTCCCAGAGGGTTCACCATAATAGAAACAGAGCTTTAAAGCTGTTTCCTCAATAAAGCCCTCTGATGCGATTTCACAAAGAGGCTTCGATGGGAGATCTTTCCTGAGTTCTGCAAGGACTTTCAAAAGCTGTGGGGTTTCTGTAGACCTCCAGCCTTAAAGCAGCTCGATCGCTAAGCAACAACTTGCCACTGTGTGAGGTTTGCTGATGGTCAGTATCAGTTTGCAACGCATATATTAAACACATGTGAACTCTAACAGAATGCATTAAATGTCAGCACTGATATTTAAAAGCGTACATGGTTTCTAATAGAATATATAAGTAAATAAATGAATGTGTTGTTCCCACCAGACATCTAGGATATGTGCTATAAAGTTTTGTGTTGGGGGATGAAACCACGCCTCACATGAACCTTGACAACTTCCATCTCAAGTTTTAAATAGTTCATCGCCATTCTATATTTAAGAAATATTGACTGTGCACTTAACTAATAGCCTATTTTTGTACAGTTGCTGACGGGTTGCTCTTCTATACATAGCACTTCTATCTCAAGTTTTAAATATTCCATCTCAAAATGGTGTCTCTGATAGGTTGATAGTTCTTTGCCATCCTATATCTAAGGACAGCAGTATGGACTGTGCAAATAACAAATAGCCTGTAACACTGATTATAAAATAACGACTGTGCAACATTTTTTCTGTTACGAATCTCTGCTTCCCATAGGCCTCCAAAAAAAAACTGCTGCTCTGAGAAATACAGCGCATGTTGTTTAGTCATTTTCACTCATGGTTTCGACTCTCAATAGATGATGTCTTTACAAGTTCACTGTGAATGTATGCAACTCTACGTTAACCAACACAGGGCTGACTGAGCTAATTGCTAACCAGAATTTTGGAAACGACTGCCCGGGGGATTTGTCATGATGTGTTCAGTCAACCTCGAGTTCAGACTTAAACTCAGAGTTTGTTTAACCTCCCTTTTGGAATACCCCCCTAAACCTTCAAAGAACTCTCATGAATCAGCTTGATGATTAGCTGATTCATGGCAGTTAAGCCTAGGGTTTAGATTTACAGAGGGAACGTACTGGGGCTCAGCCGCTATCAAACGCTGACACAGCCGATCCTTCAACACCATGTCCCTGAACACCTCTCTGTTGCTCTAACTATGCAGGTGATGGGAGGCATTCTGTTTAGTTGCAGTAGGTGAGGATGTCTGAAGGCTATTTTACCTCTCCCTAATGCTGCTCCCAAACACGAAAAGGGGAATGAGAAATCGCTCAACCGTTAACGAATATGGAAGATTTTCTGTTTACACACACAGACACACACACACACAGAGTCACCATCCCTGGAAGTGGTGATATTTGTGTGTATCTGCATATGATGGATAGGCTGCAGTGCTGGCCTGGATTTGATTAAACATCCTCATGGGCCGAGATCTAATCACGGCCATTTGTGAGATTAGTTTGCTCGGGATAAAGTGGAAGTGATTTGTATCCTCATTATCAGAGCTCCAGGCTCTGGGGTTTTTGTAGGTTATGCATACACACACACACACACACACACACACAGACAAACAAACACACACAGCTGCATTGAATGACCTGCTCAGTCATGAACACATACACACACACACACACACAGGTGGGCACCGAGTAATAATTTGAGGTCCAACCTAAATCACAGTAAAAACCTGTGTGCATGTATATCTCTCTCTCTCTCTCTCTCTCTCTCTCTCTCTCTCTCTCTCTCTCTCTCTCTCTCTCTCTCTCTCTCTCTCTCTCTCTCTCTCTTTTTTCACTTTGTTTGTGTGTATGTGTGTGTGTGTGTGTGTGTGTGTGTAAAACCTGCAAATGGTTGCTGTTGCTGCTGCTTGTGAAGGCTGATAATAATCTGGCCTGTGCTATTTTAGGACAAACTCCCAGGATGAGGCTTCTACTGATGGAGGCTGCTGATGTCATGGCTGTTGCCTGGCAACCAGTGTGTTTCCAGCTCACAGGGTCTGTCTGTGGACCATGGTGTGTATGTGTGTGTGTGTGTGTGTGTGTATATAAGAGAGAGAGAGATTAAGAAGTAGCGGTGTTAATGGAGGTTGTTA